>CM052295.1:13553988-13898565 GCA_028455765.1 Lasioglossum oenotherae
AATTTTCGAGATTTTCGAAAATTTTCGCCAATTTTCGGCCGTCTGACATGTCGTTGACTTGTACTACTGAATTTCGAATACCTCCTTTGACATCATGTTCTCCTAATACTTTTTCAATTTTCGAGATTTTCGAAAATTTTTCGAAAAATCGAACTTTGTATTAGGAGAACATGATGTCGAAGGAGGTATGCGAAATTCAGTAGTACAAGTCAACGACAAGTCAGACGGCCGAAAATTGGTGAAAAATTTCGAAAATCTCGAAAATTGGACTTTGTATTAGGAGAACATGATGTCGAAGGAGGTATGCGAAATTCAGTAGTACAACTCAACCACAAGTCAGACGCCCGAAAATTGTCAAACACTCAACGAAAAGGGAAGGGTGTTTAAAGGAAAATAACTTTGTTACTACAAAATAGTGGTTGTACAAACGTTTATTGCACATCTTATATAAGAACAATACAATAAAGATAAGAAAGACATGTTTACAATTTAATATAACAAACTTAAAACGTAATAGGAGTAATAATAAACATACTACCAAGTTCAATATACTTTTTACTTTATATTACCACCGCTTCAAGGTATTGGTTGTCGATTTATATAATAAAGAATTGTATCCGTGACGCGGAATCCTCTTCTCGTCGTCTTATAGCAACGTACGTAGTATAGGCGTGGGCATTTTTGTCTTAATTGACACAAGACCGTCCTCACCGTAGCGCCCACTGTCCCCCGCCAGCATCCGTCGTTGCTATGAAGGAAGGACGCGCTGCAGTGCGCAGGCCTCGTGCATCGGAGCCGCGAGGAGCGCCACCGGAAGGTAGCTCGATGATACTATTTGATGAAATATAGATAGTAAATTTGGAGCTGGAGGTGAAAAAAAGATATATAAAAAAACTTTAAAAACCACGCTTATATTAAATTGCACTAAAAAGGAGAAAATAATGTTTTTAGACATTAGCGACAATAAATAAAAGCGTGGAGCGCCAACGAAGATTGCGTCAATATAGTTTAGCGCTCCACGCTTCTATTTATTGTCGCTAATGTCTAAAAAAATTATTTTATCCTTTTTAGTGCAATTTAATATAAGCGTGGTTTTTAAAAAGTATTTTTATTTTCTGTCTTTACACACATATCTTGTAATCGGTTTTAATTGCCACTTCAATCAGTAAATTCAACCATCTTTTGTAAAGGGAAAAATATTGTGTCATGGCGGCTGCAAATCGAAATTTCCATTCCGTAGGATCAACAGTTCAGGAGCTATTGCAATGTTTTTGACAGGTAAGGGCGCCGCCATATTGGTTTGTAGTGTGACCGCGAGCCGCTTACCGAGAATAATCGCCGGTCCTTGTCGCCCTTCACCCCGACCTAATCCTAACCAACTCAGTAAGTAAACTGAGCTCCTTCGATGCGAAGTGGGCCAGTGGAGTGGGGATGAGTGAGAGTGGGAACACGTGGTGGGATAGGGAGCGCTGGCGCGCGGAGTGGGGAGCGCTGGCCGCGATGACGTACTACCGAGCGTCGCGCGGTGAGGTGTGACGGTTAATATTAAAATTTTTTCTCTCCTAGGCGTACAGTTTTTTTTTTAAATTTGTTTTTTTAATATTGCATTGTCACCCAGTTCTGAGCTATGTTTAAAGTTTCAAGTCTCTAGCTCATCGGGAAGTGGCTTAAAATTCAATTTCAAGATTTGACGCATACAACAACGACAACTCGGCAAGCTAATATAAGCGTGGTAATAATAATAAATGGAGAATGTGAATTCCGACAATAAATATGTTTTTATTACACATACATCTCGTACGAGGGTTACACGATATTAATACATGTTCATTTAACTGTCCAGCAATCAAACACGTTGTATTTTGTTTTATTCTCTATTTGTCTCTCGCAACCATCAGCGTCTCTCATCAACGTTAATGACCAGTCGTCATCGTCATCGTCGCCACCATTGCCATATCGTGGTCAAATATACAACAAGCACACATCATCATGTAGAATTCATTGGCATCGTCATACATTGTAAAACATTGTGTTAGATTAGGCATGAGACTACTCCTCGCTACGGGAGTCGAACATCGAGGAAAGAAAAAACGAAACAATGTGGATGGTGGTGGGTGTGAGTGGAGAGAAAAATGGAGTCATCGAAAATCTATATAAAGGCTGAGAGGGTGTGTAGGAGGAAAAATGATTTCGTCGTTCGATCGGTCGTTCTCGCTCGATCAGAACTTCCCTGCCACTTCGTTTTCACTCTTCGATCATTATTAATTTCGCATCTGTGATCTTTTTCTTAATTCGAATACTTCGTTCTCCTGATTAATTTTTCGCCGGAATTAACCCCAGGGCAGAGAAAAACAAGTCCTCCCCTTCGAAAGAGCGTCCCCGCACGCCTGCGTCAAGTCACTGTCACTTCTTCTGTCTCGGTTAAACGTTTAATTATCATTTTACCTCGTTGCTTACGCTCTAAGAAGTTCGTTAAGTTAATCATCTGCTTAATATCTAATCTCGGTAGCCTTATGTAATACTCTTATAGTCTAGGCTTGGTGGCCAGCACCAAAAACATTCACTAGATTCACTGCCTACGACACAGATACAGATTTTCGCATTGTCCCTCGAGTGGGCCTCGATCCCGCGTCCCTCGATCCCCTCCTCACGAATCAACAACCCCTCGACGCAACACACAAAGAAAAGTCTCCTCTCGGTAACAGCGCTGTTTCTTTTTGTATTTCGTATATAAAAAGAAAACGATATAGAAAACAAAGAGAAACGTGCCTCGACTGTTGACAAAAATCAGAGAACTTGCAAGAAAAGTCGCTTTTCAAATTATTCGTCGCCAATTTTCCCCCGCAACGCTTCGGGAACATGTTTTCTTTTTTTTTTTTTGTATAATCGACAGAGCGGCCAGGCCCACCGGAAAGACAGCGTAAACGCGTTCCCGACGTTAATTGGCGGCCGACGAGCGGGACCCGACGAATACTGTGCACAATGATCTCTCCCCCGCGATCACCACCGGAATCATCCAACTGTCGGCGGTCCCGGTCGTCGTCGTCGCAATTTGAGCGATTCACAGACATCCAAGCGAGAGAGTACTTCTTATGTTTTTCTCGGGTTTTTTTTTCGTCGCTTATCTTCACATCGTAATGCATGTTTTTTTTTCTTATTTCTCTTTAAACACATCGAGCTGCAAGGTTTCTACCTAATTAATTTTCCACTTTGTCACGGATTATGATCCTCTAAATACTACCATCGCTAGAAGCCAGAAATGTGCGATGATTCCTCACGGGAGAAATGTGTTTTGTTTTCGTTTGTTGTTGTTGATGTTGTTATTGTTTCTCGGATGGTAACAAAGAAATTTTTATCGCCGAGTGCGGTGTGACTAACATTACTCTTTGGTTAAAAACGATCGTGTGTGTGTGTGTGTGTGTGTGTGTGTGTATGTTGCGATGCGCGTGTGTGATCGAGTGTGTCTATATGTGTGTTTGTGTGTGTGTTGAACGGCGGCTACGTCAATTTTAATATGAACAACTGAAAGAGAAAGGCCAGCCTTTAGCGCGGTTCTATATTAAAATTAATCGTTCAACTCGTTCCGCGGTACCCGGCGTAGCAATCTCGCTTATCCGAACGATCCGCGACGCTCGTGTCACCGTACGGGACGCGCGAGATCACTTCCGGCACGCCCTCCTTGCCTTCTCTACGACTAATCAGCGAGCATGACGAAATCTTACGATTAGGGATAGGCTTAGTTCCTCTAACGATTAGGTTGATCATCGGAGAACCAAGGATGAGCATGAAGCGCGATACTAACGATCCTCCATTATCCGATATAACGGTCTCGCCCTCTTCGAGTGACCAGCATCTTCGTATTCCTCTTCATGTTCTTCTTCTTCGTGTTCTTCTTAGTTTTCATCATCCTCTTTTATCTTCTGCCATCTCTCACTCTATTCTTGATTCGTTTCTGAACTGTTCTGACTAGTTTGCCACGGTGTTCGGTGAACCGTGTTCACCGAGAGCCTTCGGACATCGTCAAGGGTTCGACGAGGGTCCAGCTGGTTTGTCGGAAGATGAGGAGACACCGACTGGCCGGCAGCTCGTGCCACGAAATTGATATGTCTGTACGGATCCAATGATAGGATCAGATCCCCTGCATCCTCGTATGGAACGTGCCGGACCCTCTTTTCTTCATGGTCGAACCCATGGTCTCTCGCGCAGGTACATCTTGAAGAGATTCGTCACCTCCTTTCAGGCTCGGGACATCTACTGGCGGCCCGTCTGATCGAACGACAAAACAACGGGGAAAGAAAAAGCGACAATGGTAACAACGACGATGCTCCCTTATCTTCTCATCTCTTCTTCTTCTTCTTCTTCCGCATATTTTATTCAGGTTTACCTCTCCGAGAAGTCACACGCTCGACGCTCTCTCGGCACGCTTCGAGCCAGCCGAAGCGCGACGAAGCCAGGACCGTTCCTCGTTCCTGAGGACCCGCGTCAGTGAAGAGAAATCGATCACCAGAAAACATACGAGGGTGTCCTCCTCGACTTCTACCCCTTTCAATGGTTTCTTCGTCATTCATGCTTTCGATCTTGTCTTCTCTCTTGATCTCGATCGCGCGCGCTCTTTTTCTCTTTCTTTCTCTCCCTTTACTTTCGACGCAACAGAAAAAGATCCTTCTTCAATCTCACTTCGTCGAGGCCTCTGAGCTAGCAGCGACTCTCAGACGTCGTGCCCCTTCGTTCCCATGCCATTCCCACAAAAGGCTCGCGCTCTTCCACCGTCCCAGGGAGTGGAGCTTGGCCAAAAGGTCAGTAGGTCGACACAAAGAGACCCGGCCGGGCGGCAGCGAGCTAAGTGTCACTGACGCACACGCCACCAGGTCTGCTGCACCTTCTCGTGGAGCTTCCTGCAAATCCCCACGAGCCTCCGTCACATCCCAGCCTCCGCGGCGTTTTCATCCAGATCACCGCCCCCGCCCGGCTGTTCGGCTGCTTCACCGGTATCACCGGTCTCCGTCATGTCGCCGGACTCGTCACCTTCTTCCAATGTGACCTGGAGAACATGAAATCGCGAGGTCAGTTCGTTCCTGCCGCAGGAAAATTCTAGATACGGGCTACCAATATATGGGTACACCTAGGTAGGGCCACCAATGTGGGTCTACCTAGGTAGGGCTTTCGGGTTACCCTCGGCTGGTCGACAACTCATTTCGCCGACACCGTTTCCATCGACGCTTTGACCGACAGAATCTTTCGTCGACACTATGTTTTTATTTACACGGTTAAATCGCCGACAAATGTCTTCATCGACACGGTTTGACAGACACTAACACGGTCAAATCGTCGATGAAAGCTGTGTCGGCGAAATGAGTTGTCGACCAACCGAGGGTAACCCGGGCTTTCAGCAGAGTTGGGCAACATGTGACTGCAATTACAATTACAATTACTTACCGATTACTGTAACTTGAAATCGCAGAAATAAAATTACAATTACACGCAATTGTAATTGGTAATTGCAAATACTTTGGCTCAACCAGTAATTGTAATTGCGGACCACAATTACAATTACAGTAATCGTGAAATGAGTAATTGCAATTACTTAACACGATTACAGTAATTGTTAATTCACTCTAACAATTACTTCAGTGTAATTGTTCTTTTAAACCACTAATTTTTACGTTTTGGACCATTTAACCGTTTTCTTATTGTAATTATTAAACTGCGGATTTTATGCATTTATGACGAAAATGGCCACGTACAATTTAAAGCAGTGGACATGTTAAAAATATTTAAGGACATCAACATATTACTTTCATCTTAATAGGATAATTAAAAGAAGAATACAATTTTTATTTGGCTCCTGTGTCCCGCAATCAATGCAAACAATTTTTATTTTGCATAAAGATCCGTAGTGTAGTAATTATAGTCCACTTTTGCGCATGTAATTGTAGATGTAATTAAATACTCATGTAATTAATTACTGCCCAACTCTGGTTTCCAGTTTGGACCAGATTTAGAAAAGAGTGGAGGGGAGATATAGCGCACTCAATATATAACTTGGATAGCCTGAGGCAGAAGTCTCACCTGGAAGTGTATCCTGTCCGCCTGTTGTTCGTTGCCCTGCTGTTGGTCATCGGACGGCGGTGACGGAGGGATCATGGACTGGTACCAATCGCGGTTCTCCTCGAGCGTGTCCAGAATATCCTGTGCGTCAGGGTGCACTAGGTCTGCCCAAGTCTCCCACAGCGGATGGACGATGTAATCGATGAAGCCGACCTGCGATTTCTCGATCGTCGCGCTGTGCCGGTCGCACATCGGGCTGATGTCCATGTTTTGTTCGCGTTCGCGATCTCCTTGCAGGAAGAACTCCTCCATCAGCAGACTGACCCATCGTCGGTAGAGGGGCAATGGTTTCGTGGGGTTGGACAGGTCAGCGCAGTGCACCAGGTTCTCCAAAACTTGGATACGGTCCGTGTAGTTGTCTAACAGGAGGACACCGGACCCGGCCACCTTCTTCGTCTCCACCATGGTCTTCAGGTCTGCCAACAGGGACATGTGTTTCGACATGTCCGTCGACAGGACCATGTCGATCACCATCTTGCGGACAGTTTGGCGTTGCTTCTTCGTCATGTTGACGAATATGTCGCAGCCCTCGTTCTGGAGGAGCTTGAACGCTACCGCCAGGTGGTGATTCTCCAGAACAGATTCGTCATTGTACATCAAGGCGAGCTCGGAACCTGTGGAGATCGAAGCGAATACAAGTTAGCAACGATTTCTAATAAAATCTATATAAATAAAAATCAAATGCTGTTCGTTGGTAAGCGCATTCACTTGAGAACGGCTGGACCGATTTGGCTAATTCTTTTTTTCAAATGTTCGTATTAGTCCGAACTAGGTTATGGGATAAGAAATATTGGAAAAGTATCACGGAAAAATGGAAAATTCGGGAAAAACTAAAAGTGCTTTTAGAATCATATTTCAATACAACAACAAAAACGAACGTCGTAGCTTTTAATCAATATTTCAATAGAAATTTACATTATCGACGTCTGTTTGCATTACCGACATTATAAACATTCGCCAGTTAGTTAATTTCGATTAGAATTTAAATAAAATGCGTACCTACTAACCCTACTCGCGAAGCTCGCGAGCAACAACTCCCCTCTAGTTTGATTTTAAAATATTTAATTAATTTGGACACTTACTCGAATTGATGAGGAACTGATTGGTGAGTCCAGGATGGTCCACGTCGTGAATGGTGGCAGCGAATAGAGCTGCGGTGATTTCCAATGGCGTGAACACGGACTGTAAGAAAAGCAAAGGCTCTAATTAGCTAAAAACACTCGAATCGTTCGCAAAAGGGGACATTAATTACCGGCGCGGAGCGTGCTAACTCGAGAATGCTAAGCGGTTCTAACGAGACGCTAACAGTCTTCACCCGATAAGTAATTGGCGCCGAGTTTATTGTGCTACGCCGCGGTTGTTTTCGACATGCTCGGGTTGCGAAAGTGGCGGGTGTACGAGCGATCAGCCAATGAATACATATTAACCTCAAGTGCGGGCGTGTTGAGCAGAGCGTGGGTGGATTGGGTCACGTCGGCCGCGTGGAGGCTATTGTGGAAGGGATTGTCCTTGACGTAATGATCCTCTAGGGTCATCATGAAGGTCACAAAAGTCTTCGGCGGTATAGCCAGGGATTTGAGCAGGTCTCGCCTCTGGAAGACTGTGTACGCGACGCAGGTCAGCGGTCTGTTGCTGCTCAGCTCGCCTATCCTGAAGATGTCGATGCCCCACTTGTCGATGTCCCGCAGAAGCTGTAAATTCAAATTTAGTCAGTAATCGATGCACGATCTAGAATAGCCTGACAGAGTGCATCCAATTCTCATTATCTCTACACGTCTAAACTTTAAATGTTTCCTATAACTATCCTTCTCGCGAAGACTAGAATTTTCATCCCAAAAATTTGAAAAAATTCTCAAATGTCCGTCTTTGAAGCTAGTATATGCCAGAATATTTTCAGAATTTTCGTTCGAAGTTATATAGAGAAAGTGGACTGAAAATCGAATAGCATGTTGGAGATTTCATTATCCTATCTGCTGATCTCCAAAATTTCAGTTTTCCCAGCTAGCCAATGGCTGCATTGAAACCGTTTTGCATCTAAGGAAGAAAGAAGTCGCCAAGGTCGCGAGCTGAACTTGCTCGAAGTGTTTGCTAGCACTTAAGGGTACTTAGCACTGCTCGGCTACGCGTTGGAGCCGACAGGTGAACGGCATGGTGGCGAACGGAAAGTTTCCCGGGAATTCTGTTCATCAAATTAGAGCCTGCCGGTTGAAAGAAACACAGGGATCGCGTCCTCGAGCACGTGTGTGTATGTTCTGGTTAGTGTCGCGTGCAGGTTTTCGCGCGGTGCCCGTAAATTAAGGTGAAACGATAATGCCTCCGATAAGGGATTCGGGAATTTGGGTTATCTGCGGCTCACGACCTCGTCCCGAATCGTTCCCCCAATCACGCGTGTGACCTGGCCAGATCGCAGACGTCAACAACAATATTTCACATCGAGACGCGTCGCGCGCGAACGATTCCTGCGTGGAAATCTTAATCCGAAGCCCTTCGAGTCTGCGCGGCGTTATTTGCCGAATGCCTGGTTAAACAGCGGTCTCGATTATCAATGCTAACACGAAGTACAAAGAGATCCCCGTCGTTCGTCGATGGGTCACGTACATCCGAGTGGTTTTCCCCTCGGACGGCCATCCTTTCTCTATTCTTTCTCCCCCACCATCGTTGGCATAACCGAGAGAAGTAGGAGCAAATATTTAAACGGTGGCATCTCGCGCAACACCTGGAAATTTCCTAGCCTAGCATCGCGAGAGTCTGCTCTTCAGACAAAGAGCACGAGCATACGCGAAATAAAAATGATAACACCAGAATTTCTATCTTCGCGAGACAAATAGACAACGCTGGCAACGCTGACCCGAACACTCTGAACATCTTCGGTCCCTTGTCTGAGAGATTACACGTGTTCCGGGTCCTGCGCACACCCGATTGATAACCGGACAACACCGCGGAATTAACAGCGGATTAAATCCCGAGTATCGAAACGCTGCTGATCCGATTTGCGGTTTTGCAAAAGCACCGGAAACGCCGGGTCGACCCCGGACAACCGGCGAATATATTTATGAATGCTGTCGTTGTGTTCGATCGGGATTATCGTCATCGGCGATTCATCGAGCGATTGTGCAAGCGACACACCTGTTAAAACGTACGATTCTCGACGAACTACCTCCTCCCAGGCTCGATAGAAAGTGTCGGTACCGTTAATCAATTTCGCTTTCACGATTGTTCGCCTCTGGAAGCGTTTATGTATGTATCGCGCGAGGAACGAGGAAGATTGGTCATTCGGATCATTCCTAACCTTTCGTATGACCGACGTTTCGTTTTTCCTAGCATAAGCATTTTCTACGATCAGAAACGAAAAATTCGGTTTTCACCTAATGTTTTCTACATCTTTAATAACAAAACACTAGGTACTTCGTATTATTTTTATTAATTTCTAAAAAGCTTGTTTCGTAACTGGCACTTTTAGCCTATCTATCAATCTAGTGCGTTCATTTTTTGTGTTCGTGAATTCTCTCGACTGTAACTGGATCCCAACTATGCCTAACTGTTCTCAGGTGACTGACCGAGGTGGTCCCTGTCGGGCCCAGTTGGTTACTTACCAAGCCGAGCTCCTCCTCCGTGGGTGTCTCAACACCGTACAGTGGTACACGTTCTCCCGTGAAGCTGTTCGTGTGCGTGAGCGGCCGTTTCACGCCGCTGATGTGGGACATGGCAGCCGGGCCCCTCTGGACCCGGTCCTTCTTCTTGGCTGCCCTCGCATCTGCGCTGCCTGCAGCCGCGACCGCATCTTCGATTCTCAAGGAGGGCAGATCCAATTCCTGTTGCTTGTCTGCGGACAGAAACCCGAGTCGGGAAATTAAACGAGGGCCTTCACGATGAAATATCGCCGGAGAGTGACCGCCTCGAACCTAATTAATCGCCGACGCTACCGTGCGGCGACAATTCCTACGCGGTTTCACGGATCACCGCACCACCGGCTTC
Organism: Lasioglossum oenotherae; assembly: GCA_028455765.1. Classification (NCBI taxonomy): domain Eukaryota; kingdom Metazoa; phylum Arthropoda; class Insecta; order Hymenoptera; family Halictidae; genus Lasioglossum; species Lasioglossum oenotherae. The sequence goes on from CM052295.1 coordinate 13,564,072, forward strand.
ATACTCTGGCGTAATTTGTTTATGTAACGCCTAGTTTTCCTCGCGCGAGCCGACCTCGGCCCACGCGTACACCACTTATTCGATTTATCGAGTAAGCACTCGACGATCAAGGATGACCCAGCATTTTTTTAGACTTTCAACACAAAATATCCGATAAAAATCGAAGCTGAAAACATTTATCTACGATTTCTTGTTGCCGTTTTATCGCGTTTCGAACGAAGTTACACAGTTCTTGAAGAAATTAGCGAACTGTCGGGTCTGACGCAGGAGCCATTTACACTCCGCGACGAAACTATAAGACATGTGCGAAATTCGATGAAAATTCTGTGTAAGTCTTGAGAGTTTTGTCTTCCTTTTGTCTTCCTACAACGAATGGTGTAAAGAGATGTTTTGAAGGCCGTAATATACAAATTTTACCATAGCCTGCGAGGTCTCCAGATCTAAATATAATAGGAAACATCTGAGGAATTTTAGCAATTTTATATGGAAATCGGAAACAGTTTTTGTCGGTGAAAGAGTTGAAAGCTCGCATCGAAGAAAATGGGCCAAATTAAGTCAAGATCAAATAAAAAATTCATATAAATCGATACCACGACGATTAATTGAAACAATAAAAAATAAAGGTGGCACAACACGTTACTACTAAATAGAAAAAGATATTTTTCATTAACTTCCACCGACTTTGTCTTACGTAAAATATACATTGTCTTATAGTTTTGTCGCGCCATATTTTATCAAAAATTAGAAATTTTAATGAAACTTTTTTCAATCTAATTCAACAACATTGCCGCTATGGAAATTGTATGTACTTTAGTCGATTCTCTGGATTAATAACGAAAAGTTTTACGAAAAAATTAGTATTAATAAAATATTAGCTAAAATCGCAGGTGTCTTATAGTTTTGTCGCGGAGTGTATTTTGTAGACTGTTGTTTATAATTTCAATCAGCATTATCCCTCCATTCTCCTGATGATCCAATCGAGAAGTTCAGTTCTCGAATATTTGTTAACGGGGAATGGCTCAGCTCGTTAGGAGCATAACGTTAACGAACACGCACGCAAAGTTCCAATTAAATTTGCCCGGATATTTCCCCTGAACTCCGTTGAAAGTTGAACTCGGTGTTCCGCGATGTTTAATTAAAAATGAACCGTGACATCCACTGTGTTCTTCAGCTTGATGCGAGAACTTATATAGGATGGCATAAAAATGAGAAGGGGATTTCGCTAATTCCTCGTCGAAACAAGTGGAACTCTCTCTCTCTTTCTGCCGCTCTCTAAAGCTAGAACTCCGTAGCGACGAGTTTCGTGAGAAATTTTAATATGTATTACGACGTGTTACAGAACTTCCTGAACACAGTGTTACGCCGCGGATAAGAGGAGATTAACTTCAGATGTAATCCATGATCTCTTTATCCGGCTTGAATCGATCAATCGGTGCTAACTTGTCCGGCAACTGTCCAAGGCCACGTGTCACGACGGAACCTGACGCGTTACGTTAAAATATGCCGCCGGCTCATTATCCATTCCAAATTAAATACACGCTTATCTGCTTTTTCAGCAACCGACATCTCTCATTCTTTTTCTTCTTGAAAAAGAAAGATATAAAATTCTCTTAGCAACACAATAAAATCTGTATCTAATCGCTAGAACACGTTACATCCCAGACAATCGTTTCTCGCGTGACTCTAATTGTATCTCGAAAACCAATCGTCCGTTTTGCTTGAAACTCCACAGACATCTTCTGCAAATCTTTCTTTTTATTATCTTAACGGAAGACTGAACCAATATTTTGGAAAATTCGATTTTTACAAATAAAGATCAGCTGTTTAATTATGACCATTACAGTGCTAATATATAGATTTTAGCTTCGAGGCTCTATAACTTTGGATCAAACCGGTATTTTTTAATGAACTGAATGTCAATTCACACTCCTCAGGGATTCATTAACATACGCGGAAAGCTGTAAACCGATATGTTTATTTGTTTCGTTGGAGACGGAACTCTTAAGTGATCCGTAAATTTCCTTTTAAGTATGAAATTGATTACGAAAGTGTTCGCGACGCGGAAGCGTTCTGAATTCCTCGTGAGTCAGGATAAAAGTACTATTTCAGAGCGCCTATGGATGGACAAGAATGGAGGTTTGCGCAAACGGTCTGCCATTTCCTGATTCCACGAGCAAAAACGAGTTACACAAAGCGAGCGTCGGACGGGATGAATGCTCGAGAAATTATCACGCGTCTACCTATATGGTCTCAAGGGCCTTTAATGCGTAAGAGAACGGTGCCCACCATTTCGTTGCCCCTGATAAATGGACTCCCGGCGACCTCGATCATCCATTATTTTTCTCGCTTTTCCTTTTCGGCGGCGCGTCATGTCGGAAACGAACGAGCTCGAACGCGCTTTGAAATTAAAATCAACTGAAACGCATTCCGCCTCCACTCGAAAAACAAAATCCGAATTCTCTGGAATACGGTTGGCCGAGTTTCGTTCAAAATTCAAATCAATCTAAATTGATTCCTCCTCCAAGACTATCCGCAACATAAAATTCATTTTTTACGATAAAAAAACCGAGCGAACGATTAATTCGAAATTAAAATCACTTTAGAACTACTGAAAAATATATTATTTAAATTTTTCGCAATTCCACAACTCGGTAAAATGTAAAATCAAAATAAATTCTTTATCGAAATCTTTATTTTCGGTGTCGAGTGATGGTAAAATTGTGAGTTTGCGTGGAAATATGCTGTATTCTTAAATATGAGTATAATTGCGCCGACCATGAACTTTCAACAAAAGCAGACTAATTTTCGAGTGACACACGGCCACCGGAGAGCTCCAGTTTCGAAAAAGACGGTCGCGGAAGCAAATATTTCTTCAACTCACCGAGGAAAGTGCTGCAGATGTACTCTGAAATCTGGTTGCCAGACTTCGAGGACTCGGAGAAGTGGGAGAGTTCCTTGTTCAGCATTCGCTTGAACTGTAATGAAAAAAAATGGAGCAGTTAGTTTCATTGTCTGGCGGACTTGATCGCAATAATCGTCGCAATTCATCGGAGCCAACAGTGGACCACCGAAACAAAACAATTCTGTTCATCACCTGTCTTCTAAATTCAGAAAAGTACTAAACTTATATTTCGCCAGAACCAGTGGCGAATAATAACTTTCCAAAAATGTACAGTCCACCAGGGGTGAGCAATAAACTTTAAAAAATTTCAGGGATCCACTGATTGCTCATTTAATACAGTTTCGTGTTTAAAGAAACATTAATTTTCACACAGATGATCATTTTTTAGAGTAATTTCGTGGTCGAATATTTAGTTTCTTAAACATTCTATCAAATTCGAAAATCAAGACCCACCAAAAATATGGCAAAAACATTTGTTCGGTGTCAGAATAATAGCGAATCTCTCGGATAATTTCCATTCTGACGTAGCATGGGACCAAAGCAGGTTTTATGGGGCGGAAGCTCGTCAAACACGAGCGAGACTCTCGTTTCCGATTCGTCGAGGGACTCTTATCTCCAGTGATTTACGATATTTACAGCCGGTGTGTGTCGTGTATGAAATTTCGACGCAGATAAACACAGCCACGGACACGCACCACCACAGAGGACAGTCTGTGGACACAGAAAGCCAAGAGAGATCGGCAAACACAGAAACACAGATTGCTAGTACCGTTGTGTCTGGGCCCTGGTAACGGCGTTATCAGTAACGTAGCAGCCGGCGAAAGGATTCCTCTTTATCCCGAATGATTACGTGGATATCGATGCAGATGCACTCGAGAAACAACCACAAAGAGGACTGACCTGTTATCGAATAGATTGTTTCCCGAACCAGATAAAACGCATCCGAGTCAGTGCCTCGATTACCCTTCGGAACACTCACATTTTATTCGCTTCAAACTTCCCTTTCGATCTTCGGAAGTCTTTATTTTAATTCAACATTAGCCCTTTGCACTTCGGTTGTCCCCTCCGAGGCACCACTAAAAAGTGCTGTACCATTATTCAAAATATTGTTCACACTATTAAATATATCGGTATCTAATCAATTATTAAACATATAGTTATTGTATGAGGTACTATACCAAGGAATGGAAATATTCTAAATCGGAAAGAAAGTTTAATTTTCCAGTTAAAATAGCTCCGAGTGCAAAGGGTTAGATTCGCTAGACTTGACCTGGCCTTGAGAAGACTTTCTCCGACCCAACCCATAAAATTGACTACGTTAAATCGAACATTGACCCACAGAAATTTCTTTCCCGAGGTTCCCTGTAATTTGCAAAACAAAGTCCGACACTCCGGACGAAATGTAAAAATTCTGTTGAACAATTACTATAGCTTACAGTTTGCAGTATTTTACAGACGCAAAATTTCCCTTGAAAATGGTCCACATTTGGATCGGAACGTCGGGAACAATTTAAATGGCAAAATTGCTTAGGCAGTAACATTTGATCGAACCTGTGGCGCCGAAATCATTAAATTGTTTATTTGAAATGTGGAAATATTCGATATTTAATCGCGCCGAGCTGGAATGCTTCGTCTCCGCGAAATTGCCATTGAATTTTTCGCGGATAAACCAGCGGCGATAGACATTGGCAGAAGATACAATTGGGTCAGCAGAGAAAGAGAGAGAGAGAGAGAGAGAGAGAGAGAGAGAGAGAGAGAGAGAGAGAGAGAGAGAGAGAGAGAGAGAGAGAGAGGCAATCGAGCAGAAACAGCACAGCAATACATAATCGGACGAACGCGCGCTCTTCATTCTGCGTGCCTAACATTCCCGACATGATCGTCTCTGAAAGACAGTCGGTTAATGATCCAAAGAATCTGGCCAATGGTTTCTCGATAATTAGCCCCGGGAAATTACTGTAGAAAGTGGTGCGCGACCAGGCATGGCACAAACAGATCAATGTATCACAGTGAATCATCACACTCGTGAATCACGACTAATAGAATTTTCTGCCGACGAATGCAAATAATTGTAGAAGTAATCGAAATTACATAACGATATATATATATATATATATATATATATATATAATCGTACAGATTGTGATCGGTGTCAGTTAAATAATCGATAAGATGCGGTGATCTTGTTCGAGATAGCTTTGAATGGTGTGGATATCACCGATTCGATGATAAAACAAAAATAAATCGATATTTCTATCGACGCGACCTCACCTTATCAGCTCGGACGTCTTTGACAAAGTGTTCCGCGATTATTCAATCGTGGGCAGATACCAACGCGCCTTTCCCTCCCACGTAAGCAATTCCGCTCGGTTCCCAAATGTCACGTAATGTTGCGCTGGTCAGGGGCAAACTTTAATCACGGACTTCGGCGCTGAGGACGCGCTGGCATTTCGCTCAGCGAAGGAACTCGCTAAATTATAAACAGTTTCTCGTCAATTGAATTCTCGTAGATGTCACTCCATTTGGGAATGTCGAAAATGCTATTTTGTAAACTACCAAGGGAAGAATAATTATTCGCAGGGAATTTTATCGCGAGCCTTCTGACGTTAAACAATTATTTCTAGCAGAAAAAGACAAATATAATGGCAAAGGGTGTAGATACGTATATATTTTTATAGTCATCGAAGAAGCCCCTTGATCGCGTCACCTGGCGAGGGATGAAAAAACTCGCGTCAGTCATCGATCTACTCTCACGCGACTGAATCAAGAGTACAAAGCTACGTGTTCGACGAAAGGATGACTAAGACCATAATTTCATTATCGGGTCCGCGTAGTAAAGGTAATTGTTCAGGTAATCAGAATGATGCTAATGTGTCAGCGGCGGTGACGTGTCCGAACTATAAAGGGAATTATGTCATCATCGATGACAAAGCTTGGGAATCTTCAAAACTTGATAAATTTCGGATCTTACGTAGAGTCGGCACGTGGTCTGTTATCGCCACGAGGTCTCCAATTGTACGCTGGTCTGTCATTATCGCAGATCTGGCTTTGGGCAAATTTAGCGAGAGCCGAAACCGTGCTAGACGACATCTCGTGATCGTGGCAAAGTACTTTACATTCATGAAATTTATTGAGGGCTCTAAATTGCTCCTGAGGGCTCTAAATTGCTCCTGAGGACTCTAAACTGCTCCTGAGAACTCTAAAATTGCTCCCAAGGACTCTAAAATGGCTAGGCTACTCCCGAGGACTCCGGAGGACCTCCGAGAATTTGTTGGAGCATATTTTGAATATTTTTTGGATTCCTTCCTCGACAACGCGTTGCTTCGCTGCCACGCACACGCGAATCGAGTTGGCAGCATCGAATGACAATGATAAGCCGGCGAACAAGCTGTTATGCGAGAGCCTCGACTCTCGCGAGATCTCCGACCAATTATGTTGTCTCGAACCTGCTACGTAAGAAAAACGTCATTAATTAAGTACCACGATTACACCGACCCCATGACACTTCTTATCGGCGACATCCTGGATCCCGTGCCCATTGATAACGCTTATCGTCCCCGTATCCAAAGTCTCGGTATCTTTCTTTCTCGGAAGATACGACCGTTCAGAATATTTGGACAAGCCTTAGACACATATATTTCGCGTCGTTTTGGTGCAAAGCCAAACGGATTCGCGCAGTCTGAATGGGAATATAAATCGCTCGGTCTACCGTTAGTCTGTCGGATCCGACGCTGAACGCCGATGGTTTATTGTTACAATAAACAAGCATCGACGTAAACGAACACGACAACATTCGCGCCCCGCGATATTTCCCTCCGATTTGCATAAATAATTATCCGGAAAACTACTGTGAAATTCGATCAACACGACCGCAATTCCGACATTAATTTCACCGGATATTGCGAAATCATCGTCGCGCAAATCTATATTTTTGCAAACAGACGAGAAATACGGAGAGCGATGGTTTCAGCGTTTTAAATAAATAATAATATATCAGCCCAGTGGTTCTCCGTGGAATTCTCAGCGGGATTGTCATCTTATTTTTACATCAATCAAAACATCGACTTCGAGCGTCGATTCGACAGTGATACGATTTAATCTGGCGAAAGGGTGGTTGGTCAGTCTCGGACAAAAATGGCGCGAAATCGCTGATAACCAGCCGATAATGACATCTTTCCAAGTTGGATGCTACGATACACTAATCCGTCTTAACTTATTTTTTGTGAACAATAGAGATAAGTGTCCTTGCGGATCGGAAAATTTTCATGAATTTTTTCGGCGATCTCGGCGCTTCAAAATGTTATAAACTAATTAATGTTCGATGTTAAAACGTTGCGTAACAGAACAAAGGGCTCTACCCACGAACAATTTCGAAATCGCGATACAGTTTGCCATTCTAACTGCAACATATGGCTCGGAGATCGAGATTCACACGTAAATCGTGCGATCCAGGCTAAATCCACAGGCACATGTTCCGAGGGCTTAATGCCGCTGCTTTTTATCTTAGACTATGATACTGTGCAATCGCAAGGCAAATATTTTTTCATGCTAATTCGAAAGTCACCCGTGTCTTTTTGCTCCTTTTGTTGGAAGAATTAATGAAAATTCGTTCCAACTCTTTGTACCGCTTCGAACAATTTAATTCAATTTTCTGCAATATTTTACAAAATTCCTCTCCCTAATGGCTCCGTTAATTAATTGAGAAATTAATAAAATTCGTATATTAAACCTTTGTGACGTTTCAACAAATTCGAATTAATTTTCTGAAATATTTCAACAAATTCATTGAATCATATAGGCAAAATTGATCTCCCCAATGGCTTTGTTAATTAATTAATAGACGCCTTTGTGGCTGCGTCAGAGTCTCAGCAACATTTTGCATTTGGATTTTTGCCGTCGTGCGAATTGTCACGCAGCGAGCTCGTGCGACGAATATTTATTTGTCGATGTCAGTGCACCCAGCCACGTTCCAAATAAACATGTTTATAAACTTACTACGAACCGGAACTCGCCGCACGTTTATTATTTCCTACACGAAAAATTCAAAATTGATGGAAAGAATGAGAATGGTGGAAAGGTGAAACTCTTCTTCCACTGATTCAAAAGTGACAAACATCGTTATTGGAGTCCCAGATTGACCTTACTCTCTTTTTTCTCGGTTCGCACAGAAAAAATCTCCAATGAATAAGCTGCGCGAGTTTTTATGTATTTATGGCAGATGAATATAGCGAATAATTATGCAAACGTCTTCGCGATACAGTGTTCCACTTCGATTGTGGTATTATGTAGTGAATCAATTTATGAACTGGAAGAACTGGCTTGTAAAACTCTATTGGATTTAAAATAACGTGTTGGCTTAGTTCTCAAGCCTGGATTAATTATTGTAATAACAAATTTCCTGGGGATTGTGAACTTTTCAATTAAAAACGATGACAATGGAGTATCTGATCACGACAAAAGAAAAACGCGTAAGAACGAGTCAATACATATGTATAAATTTTTAAAAGATGGTCTCTGTGTCCCAAGCGAGTTCACAATAATTGCAAAAATAAATGTGCGCCAATATGTTGAATAAAAGTGAAACAAAGGCAATAAAGACCAGAAACTGAAGGGTTTCCTAGAAAGACAACGAAATTGCTCAAATTTTTCCAGCATTTAGAACGCAGTCCTTGGACTATACCGGTGCTTGCCAAACCAAATGAATTCGCCGTGAAAAACAAGAGGCGATTAAGCCTGGTCGAGAGTCAAAGGTTCCCCGCGATAAGAGCTCCCAAAATCGATTACCTGCACGACCACGATGCTGGCCATGGCCGTAAGGTCCGCCAGGGTCCTCAAGTAGTTAAAGTACCTAGCGGCCTCTCCCAGGTTTCCGGCTCCGAACTCGGTGTCCATCTGCTGGACCATGGCTCCGACCAACAAATTCCCAAGTTCGAAAATAACAAAAGAACCGCTAACAGTCTTCAAGCGCACAACAGCGAACACTCGAATCGACGTGTGTGTCTCCACGTGAAAATCGCTCCACTTTCACCGAACCTGTCCCCAGGAACTTGCAGCACACTTTCTACTTGGCGGTAATCACGTCTTTCTTCTTTTCTCGCGAGACGATTTCGAAATATCGGGAAGATCCACGCCGAGATTGAGAACTCGATAGAAAAGGAAAACGAAAGAAGTGGTCCACTTCAATTCTAGACTTCTAGATCCGTGAGAAGTGTACAAGACTTATAGTCCACTAGTTCACTATAGCAATAGTTGCTCTTAGCCTCGGAGGACGTCTGTGGTACGCGTCACTCGACTGCTAAACGTGGTCTACGTGCCGGAATCGCGTCCCCCTGCTTTTTATCGCTGCCAAACGCGCTGTCTCGCTCTCGCGCTAGCGCTCTCCGCTTAGCGCGAGTTCAGAGTGGGGATAGAGAGATGCTTGACGACGCACAAGGGAGCCAGGGTTTCCAGAATCGGCGGGAATCCGCCGACTGCAGCTTTTCGGAAAGTCTACTACGAAGAAGCGCCGTTCCCCTGTTCGAAATAGCTCGCCGGTGGCTCTAACTTGAGCTATGCTAGGTCTTAGTGGGACATGTTAGGGTATTTGATGCAGACCAGATGGAGTGTGATAAGGTCCAGTGTGTAGGTCAATGTCAGGGTCAAGACTGTGCGATTGTAGTAGAGAATGTAAGCTAAGTATAGAGGTCTAATCTATGTATAGGGAGTTCAAGCTAGGTGTAGAGAGTTCAAGCTAGGTGTAGAGAGTTCGAGCTAGGCGTAGAGAGTCCAAAGTTAGGGATAAAGAGGCCGAGCTAGGCGTAGAAAATCTAAGATATGTTGTAGAGAGTCCGAGGTAGGTGTGGGGAGTCCAAACTAGGTGTAGAGAGTCCAAGCTAGGTGTAGGGAGACCAAATTAGATGTAGAGAGTCTAAGGTAGGTGTAGGGAGTCCAAAGCTAGGGGTAAAGAGGCCAAGCTGGGCGTAGAAAGTCTAAGATATGTTGTAGAGAGTCCAAACTAGGTGTAGGGAGTCCAAACTAGGTGTAGGGAGTCCAAAGCTAGGGGTGAAGAGGCCAAGCTGGGCGTAGAAAATCTAAGATATGTTGTAGAGAGTCCAAACTAGGTGTAGGGAGTCCAAAGCTAGGGGTAAAGAGGCCAAGCTGGGCGTAGGGAGTCCAAACTAGGTGTAGAGAGTCCAAGCTAGGTGTAGAGAGTCCAAAGCTAGGGGTAACGAGGCATGCTAGGCGTAGAAAATCTAAGATATTTTGTAGAGAGTCCGAGGTATCCAACCTAAGGTGCCTAACCCAGTCCTAAAATCCAATGCAGACTTAGTTTTGGGGATCCCAGGGATGCAAATAAAAATGGCGCAGTCCCTACGCGTCCCTAAGATAAATCTGTGCATGGACCAACGTCAGCAGCGTTGCATCCTAGATTCTGTCGCATAATTGACGCTCTTGGCCTCTGTCGCCCGTGCCAAGTGGGACTGCGGGAAGTGTAATGATCACGCTCTGCAGTTTCAAGCGTTTGAATATTTTACCAGAGGGCACTAGGATTAATCAATCAAGACATCGTATTACTTTGTCTCTGGAAATGTTCCGGTATCTTTGAAAATTACAGCATGCCAGTTCAACGAACTCTGTGGTTCGTTCGGGAATCCCGAATCTTTTCTAGTCAGACGGGTGATTCCCGGGAAACGCAATTTTTACGAGTACTTTTCACTTTCGTTGAAATTAAACGGTCCGGATTTCCCCGTAAGAAAACAATGCCGGATAATAATAGTCGAGAGGAGAACCGGCTCTTTCTGTGATATTTTCGGATTATTATTCTTAGCTAGGTTTCCCTCAGTCTGGATACGTATCGATTTAAAAGGAATCTCTATGAGATTCCCACTCGCGTCATACCTGATCTCTGTTAGGGTTCCGAGAGCAACGGTACCCCGAATGCAATCTCATTGTTGAACATTTCGGCTGAATAAACAATTCGCCTGACAACGAGCCCATGGTGGAAAAGTAACTTTATTTTTATTGCGGATCTGCATTTCTTATCGAAAGTGTTCCTCTCGCTGTGCTTCACTGTGTTTTTATAGTTGTCAGTTTCAAATTAAATTAGACACCCGAAAGTCCCATGACTCAGTTTTAGAAAAAATCGTGGTTACCGTGCATCAATTGCTTAAGAAAGTGGAAACAAACGGAATAAAGTCCAATGTGCAGTTTCTGTGATTTCTGGAATCTCGTCGGGGCTTTAAATTCTCTCTTTTAAACAAACTGTTTACACAGTTTTCGTAACCGATCTAAATAAATATTCGACAATAGTCCAATTTTTCAAGCTTCCGAGATAATTTGATGGTAAATGATCTCAGTGGAGTTTCGAGAGTGTGAGTCAAGTTTTTTGGCGCCAAACAAGGCGACAGTCGCCCTCACTTTTCTTGGCCCCTGATATCATCGACCACGAGTCTTCCTGTTCTCGCGAGGTTTCAAATTGACTCACTTTCGGAGTCACTAGCTCCTCGTGTGACTCAAGCGGTGAGGTTCGACGAAGATGATATTTTCGGGAATAAAGAACCGAAGAACTGGTGACAGTTTGCCAAAAGGACCATTTCCTGAAATTCACATCACCGAAACCTGCCTCGATAATTTTTCGAAGAATGTTGCACTGTCTCGATCATTTTCTAGCGAACCTATTTCAATGGTATACGAGATCAATTTAACACTGCAGAGGCTTCACGAAGAAACTGCTATAGTGCATCATAATTTCATATTAATTCGAAAAGGAAACGATCGGGGAATATATTACGCAATAGAAAATGTAACCACTGGTTGTGATAACGACGTGACGTACTCGAGCCTTAGATGGTAGCTACAACGGAAGCTTATCTTTTACAGTGCATTTCCAGCACTTCTGAAAAGTCTTAGTCTCAGCTAAATCACTATAAGCATCGTATGAAAATGAAATGTCTCACCTTTTTCAGCCGGCTGTGTTTTCGATGACGAATAATTACAGACTGAATAAATTATTGCACAATTCGCCGTTGCACAAAAAGATGTGAGTGAAATAAAATAACTTTTATTAAATATATCGACTGCAATTTCAGTGGACCAACCTCGAAAAATTTGTTGAATAAGTTATCGAATCATACTAACGACGCGAGGCAATTATAGTTGCCATTTCGTTTTTAAATATCTGAATATGTATGCAATTGTAAAGGGCGCTTACTCACTGTTTGAACTATTAATGTTCCCAAGAATTCCGCGACGAAGATAACGCATGCAACGAGCACTCAAAGTAGTCTAATGCACCGCACCATAATGACACATCGTGGATAAAATTGACACCGTCAGAGGGCGATGTACAGCTATCAGAATCGTTTGATGAATTTTCATGGGGCCGGTCATTTTCAACAATCTTTTTGTCCTTCTCGAAAACGAAAGCAACAAAGCAATAAAAGACTCGAAACACTTTTAATGCCGATCGCAAAGTCCAATACTGCCCAAGGCTGCAGAATTAACGCATTCGGATGATTGGCCGGTAATGACGTACAACTTTGATGACAATTTTGCACTGGGTTCTGCTCAAGTTTTAATTCGTTCACTGCAGTATTCAGAAGCATGATGGCTACAAGATTTCTTTCCAATTATTTCGGCATAGCATTAACATCGGTAATGCCGTGGGTATTTGAAATTCATAAAGAAGTTTGTGAATAACAACTAGCACTTTCGTAAACATAATTGTAGTAAATAATAAATATGTAAGCAGCCTCTGTGTTTTTTTAGCATTTGTTCACCTTCAACTATTGCATGCAGTTGCAATAAAAATCGTTTTTTTCATTTCAGACCAGCTGTTTACGAATTAGAAATTCGACGAGACTAGACTTTAAAAAATTCTGTAGACTATTTCGGATTCCATGAATTATTGATCGAATTAAACTATGTCTGAAACGAACCGTTATGAAAAGTCAAAAATACAAATGTTAGTCACACGATTGAACGAATCGTGACAATGCTTCTCTCCGCGTGACCCGATCGACAGCTGACAAATTGACAGCGAACGTGACGACGGGCACGTAGAGAATTTACGGTTCGCGTATCTCGAAATATGAAATGCGACACGGCTATGAGCCAGATAATTTTCCCCCCCAATTATCCGCTGTCTAATTTCGCGCGTAGTTCCCACTCGGAAATTACACATCACGTGGTACGCGTATCCGCGAAACGCGAACCACCAAGGCCAAAGGATTCCCCGATGTACATTTCCAAAATTTACCACTCGAACAATTTCGGCGTTCTATTTTTCTCATTAAACGTACATTTTTAACATTTCGCATAAAATGTAGATATCTGCATTCCGGTAAATACATATCTGCAACATGAGTATTTTTAAACATAGTCCGGAACTGCGACTAACCTACCGCAGGAATTCCGTCGATCCTCAGCGCATTTAGAATAATAATCGCCAGTAACATCGACAATGCATCATTTCCCACACTCGCGCTATCACGAGAGCGTCGGGAGAATCAAGGAGAGAGAGAGAGAAAGCAAACGTTTCCGTAGATATCGAATGCGGAACCGGCCGTTTATTTTACAAACTCGGAAGCGCAAGAAAACTATGACGCTTACGTAAAAGAGTGGGTGCATACCAATTTTGGTAGTCCGCGAAACTGTTTTCACCGAGGAGTCGCCTAACCAAATTTGTAATAAGTAGACTGCGGATCTTTATGAAAAATAAAAATTGTCTTCGTCATATGCAAGATGCGGGAGACACATAAATTCTGATAAATTAAATATAACATATGGATGTTCTCAAATGCATAAAATCGACAGTCTAGTAATAAGTAACAACAGTAATAATTAGACTGCAGATCTTTATGCGTTTATGGCATCAAAAAATGTTCAAAAAATTTCAGGTCTACAAAGACTATTACCACTGAAAATAACATTTTACACGATTCGACTTTCTTAAAATTTACACTAACGAGCATAACTGATTCAACACACTTCAAATCAGAATAATTTTTTTATGAATGGACTAAACGACTTCAATTTCTCTGTAAGGCTAGAAGAATTAGTTTAGTAAACGACGTCTAAAAAATGCATTATGAAAAACAATAATAAAAATCAATTTCTACTATTGTTTGCAAATGCATTTTTTAGATGTCATTTACTAAACTAATTCTTCTAGCGTTACAAAAAAATTAAAGTCGTTTCGTCCATTTATAAAAAAGTTATTCTGATTTAAAGTGAAAATTGAAAAATTGAAAATCGCATGAACATCCGCAGCCTAGTAACAATTCATCCAATAGTATCCTCGATGATACGAAATGAAAATTAAGCCCCCGCGCTCGTCAGAAGCGCAGCAGAGAGGTCTAACCAGCAAATAGAAACAGATCATAGTATCAGCCCTCGCGAATTTATGGGTCAGACCGGAGAACAGCGCCGAGATCTTCATGACAGGATGGAATTACAGCTTATTGTAAGTGGCTGCTTGCTCCACTGTTTCCAGCTCTGTTCCGCCATCGGACACGGAGACAAAGTTCTTGATGCACATCCAAAAGGTGTGCGAGCCGATACCCTTGTGGGTCCCAGACCACAGAACATGATCTCACTTAGAGTACCTCCCGGGATCGCCAACTCGATTGACTTCCAAAGGCTGCTTCCGTATAAGAGGATTCAAGACTGTTCCGACCTGGACGGCTCGTTGCTTCGTCGTATACCGCATCGAAATTGATTATCCGCTTGGAATCACTTACGCGAATATGCCAGTGTCGCCGTGGCTCGCTGTCGCAGGTGTGAATCTCACCTGACCGTTTTGCCTCCGAAACAAAAAGTTCGTACGCACACGGTGATTACAGGAGTAATCGCTTCTTCTGATTGGCAATCATTATAATAAAGAACGTTTAACTGCGTTCTCCGACGGATATATACCCAGCGTGTTCTAGGTTATGTTTGTTGTCGGTTGGACAATGTGGCTTTAACAATTAATCTTTGACGCGCAGTCTATTAGAACTGAGTCAGTCGATCATTAATTCTGCAGATGTTATACGGTCAGGGAATTTATAGCTTTGGGTATTTGCGGAGGTCTGTTTTGCAGTGACCTTGAACAATCGATAACATCCATCATCGTTTTACACAATGTGTACTGTGTCGTACACTGTCAAATGACGAAACTAAAAGTTCTGGTGTGGTTGAGCTTGCACAACCTTGGAACCTTGGAACAATTAATAAACCCCATCACTCGTTCGCAAATATTGCCGTACAATTGAAAATTGTAATGCCTGATCCGCAGTCTACACATTCAGGCCCATACGGAGGGGCAAAATGATATGGTTGGACAATCTGGAGGGGATGGCCCAGATCGGTGACCTTGGGAACTCAGTTAAGCCTTCCACGCGTCTTTTTACAGAGCACACTGCAATTATCAACTGTAATCTTCGCGTTCATTCCCACATCTATCAATCGCGGAATTTATATCTCCAGAGACATCTAGAGAGGCGAGCTGGTGGGGATGGCCCAGTTCAGTGACCTTGGCCAGTCAACTAACTCTATCGTCTTTTTATAGAACAGATTGAAATCGAGAACTGCAATACCACCGTATTCTCACGTTTATCAGAGTCGCATAATCTATATATAATAGATCCATATAGAGAAATTCTGAGAACGACGGGAGGTGGGAGGGGCTGACCTAACTAATAAAACTTGATCGATCAATTAGCTATCGTACACTTATTGAACACAGACCAGTACCAGATTGGTTATGCTATTCTTACGTTCATGCGAACAGGCTAAATCGAGGACCAAGACAGTCTGGAGGGGATAGCCCCGCCCCCCACTGACCTTGAACAGTCAGTCTCCTTAAACAATTGGCTTCGACGGACGATTCCCAGTATACCGTTGCTCCTCGATTATAAAAGACCCCGAATCTAAGTTCGTAGGTCCTTATGAAAACACAAACCGGTGGGAGGAGACAATGTAGAGGGGGCGGGGTCCAGTTCCCTGACCTTGAACGGCCACTTAACTCGGTTCCCGGGGATCGACGAAAACAAACGACGAATTTGGCGGGTTTTCTGCCCACAGTTCGAGGGGTCTGCCACGCTAATTTCGACCACAGTGACCGTACCCTGCTTTCCATAAGCAGTTTGATCGTCGAGACGCGCGGAACGTGGCCCAGACTGGCCAAGCCGTGCGTGATCGATGCACTTGAACGTCACCGGCGAGGAAACGAGGGAATGACAGATAAAAAATGAACACTCCGCAGCCGCCGCCGCCGCCACCGCGCCGTGACAAATTATCGATCCGGCGCATGTGGGCCGCCGCCGGAAATAGCTTTTGTTCCGTCTTCCGACGGATAAAGGCGTACGCCTTTGTCGCGCGGGCGGCCCGCCAATTGATTATTTTCCGTGTCTTCTTCTATACCTGTGGGCGAGACCACCTCTCGCGAATTTTCCGCCGGAAAGTCCAGCAGTCTGCCGGCAATCATAATACACAAAGTGTCGTCTTCGGTTTTCCCAACAGTATATCATTGTCTGCGATTATCATGGGGAAAAAGTGGTTATGCAAATCAGCTGCGGAAAACGGTTTGTTATCTTTAACGGAACCGGACGGTTACGTCAATCTGAAATTTTATTCGAGAATCTGATGAAAATATAAGAAAAATAGTTCGGCTATGTTCAAGCTTATTTTTAGTTGGAGAGTGTGCCGACACGATTCATGGAAAATCTAGGACACCTTGTATATTTTACCTAATGCATTCCGCTCGAGGTGGTTTTCTTTCTTCGCGGATCGATAGACTTCCGTCTCCGTCTCCTCTGCCCTGTTGCATTCGTGTCCGCGATCTGAGAAATATTCTTTCCACGCGAATCGTAGCGATATTCATTATGCATTCCGTCAATTAATTTTTCAGGTCCGGAAAAAATTCTTTAGCATGTACCAAACCCATCCAGATTACAGCAAAAAGAAATTGGAATTCGATCGGATGATTACTTTTCGAAATGAAAATTGATAGGCACACGCAAAATTCGAAGTGTCGTGTTTTATGAAGAAATTCGAGTCCGGCAAAGTGATCAATTAACCCCCCCCCCCCCACCCTAATTTTACGTGAAATATATCATAGAAAATTTTCAGGAGAATCCCCAAATAATTTTGATATCCTCTGTCAACGAAATTGAATTCTTTCGATCGAACGGTTCGGCTATAATTAGAGAAAAAAGAATTCAATCGTGAAGATAAGCTCCACGGACATCGAGGAGCGAGACACGCAGTTTGGCGTGTATCGTAGTACGAAACTGAACAAATTGATAAAGCATAGTCGACGAGAGAGCACGCGTGTCGCTTTGTTGTGGTTCTAATTGTTCACGAGGCGAGCTCGTGCGAGCTGCCGGGTTGCTGTTGACACCGATTACGCGGTGAATTGGAGAGATGCATCTGTCGCGGAAGATAGAAAAGTGTATGTCTGCACAGCGCCTCGGAGGCATCGAGGAATAACCGTTGATACTTGCGTCGCACGATCTCTGTGACCGGTTGATGCAATGATTTATTGCGTTGAAAAGATTAACTGATAGCGGTTTCGCCCATTGAGAACTGCCTTCGATCACGCGTATCGATAGGCCCCGTGCCTTCAATCTTCGGCGCCGGTCGCATCTCGATGCATAATTGATTGGTCTCTAATCGCTTCGCAGCTGGCAGGTTACAGAAATATCAGTGAACCACATTTGGAAAAATTAATAGACATTTTTACGTCGTGCAGTTAGCTCGGACAACTAGTCTAACCGAGTCAGCGTTCGATGGTGACATCGCAAAAATGTTTCCGGCAGTGGCAGCTATTTATTTGCCTGTCGACCGTTTTTTTTTTTGCCATGTTCCATCGACGTGATTTATTGTCTAGTCGGTCCTCGGAACCGGTCTAGCGGATTCGTCAGTTGTCATGAAAGGTTGCTTATCGTTTTGCGGCAAACAAAACGGCAGCACACGACACACGTGGATGCTCGCGGAGCCAGGTGAAACGTGCGGAACAGCACGGATATGGAAAAATCGATGTCACGCCATTCACCTCTGCAAACGTCGAGAGAAAGAGTAGGGAGAGGGAACGATAGAGAGAGAGAGAGAGAGAGAGAGAGCGGTACGGTTCTATAGGCGTCGCTCTGCATTTTTAAAGGTTAATTCCCCGGTTCGTTTTCGTCTATTTTTCCGCTCCGTCTGGCCGGGACAGTGTCAAATAAATTTCCCGGAAAACGTTGTGGTCGGTTAATGAGAGGAGACGTTAATGCTGCAGAGGATCGTCGAGAAGAATTTGTCAACCCGGCAACATACCAGTCGTATATGCGTTCTGAATCCTCGTTGAAGAGTTCGCGAGCAATACCATAAATAGCTAATTGGCCCCCCGCAGCGGCGCTAATTACGGCTGAATAAATTTTATTCGACGTAATCCGAGCAGAAAAACGGGGAACTAATTAACCGTTTCTTCCGGTTGATTAAATTTCAATCGGCTGATACCGACAATGATGGGCATTAACGATGTGTCGACGGTGACACCGGTGTCGATGTTACATAATAATGCTTCTTCGTCCGAACGCGAACATAGAATGCGCCAACCGTTCGCGGCTGCAACTGAAATCGTACAACTCGCCGTATATTTAGGGAACAATCGAACTCGCTTCGGAATTAGTTTTCCATTCCGGCGATTACGTTCTATTTTTACTGTTCGGGCTTTACCTAGGAGTGTATAATGTTTTGCTCGTACCTACGGTAACGTGCAAAACTGAACCAATAACCACAAGTTTTGTATAAATCATTATTTATTGCTAGGAATATAGAAGAATAACAAACACAATCAACATTATAATTATTTTTATCACGGTTAGAAGTAACTTAAGAAATTCTTTTCGATAATTAATGTCTTCTCGTTTAGCAATGACAATAAAAATAGATTGACTCGGTTTTGCACCACGTCCAATACTTGGCAATATTTAATATATTATTTATTTTTAATATTTCGTGCTTTTTCGTTCGACTGATTGCGAAGAACTGAGTGTTAAGAGGTAGACTAATAGTTTGTGAACATACCAAAGTGCTAGATGTAAGCATACTACTAGATTATTCCACGTAAACACTTCTTGTAGGGACACGTGCAAAACCGAGTCAATCTATTTTTATTGTCATTGCTAAACGAGGAGACGTTAATTATTGAAAAAATTTCTCAAGTTACTTCTAACTATGATAAAAATAATTATAATGTTGATCTTTTGTTATTCTTCTATATTCCTAGCAATAATTAATGATTTTAAAGTATGCACCTGTAAAACACGCCTGAAATAGCCAAAATCGTCTCGAGTTGCTAGTTCGCCTGAGCGAAAAAGTCCTCGAGTGTAAAGGGTTAAACAATTGAGCACTGAATTCCATCACCATTGGCCGCACACCATCGAGCCAACTTTTAAACCACCTAACACCACCCGACAAGGAGTCGTCTAAAGGACTACGAAGATCCGGTTCAGAGACTTTCCAGACCTGTATATCCAGCCTTGAACCGTCGATTTCTTTCCCCCGGTGGATTGTATACTCGTACCGCCACCGGTCAATGAATAATGGCGACCCAATCGCGCCTCGGAACAAATTCAGACGGTATCGTTCACCCGATGCAGTATTTACACGCCCTGGAATCCTTACATTTCACAGTTGCCCCCTCACGGTGTCGTTTACACGACCGGAAGACACGTGTAAATCGCGCTGTCAATATAGGTAATCGCCTGCAATTTGTCCCACCGACGATACCTACATCGCGAAAGTAAACCCCTCGGCCCCCCGCCCCACGTCAAGCCACATTTACGTCACCGCGTGTATGTACTTATTGCGCTATAGTATCCACTCTTATCTTCCGCCTTGTGAACGCCAGCCACAACACGCGTCGCCGTCGCTTTGTTACCAACGCGAATCGCGCGCTATTTGCCACGGGATCTCGACACCGAGTACAGTTCGAAGCGATGCTTCTTCAGCGGCGTCGGTTGATCCGCGATTTTTTTCGAATTTTTTCCAATTTCAGTTTTTCGTCGAATTCCTACGCGGTGTTCGCTGCGCATTTTGAGTAATCCGATCTCGAACAGCTTCCTACACGCTGAAAATGTCCCGGCTACAACCAAGGAAAGGAATTTTTTATTCCCTTTTCAGGCCGTTTTCGACAACGATTTTACGTTCATTCTTTCATTCATTTTAAAGATCATTTTTTCCATATGTACCCGAGAATTTCTATGCGTACGTAGTTTTTCATTCATTAATTTTTTAATTTAGCAACATGAACGCGTCGAGCGTTACATTTTTATTCGCAGGAATGTATATTAACGAATGCCACGCGCGTGCACCGCTCTCAACGTACAAGTTTCCATTTATGTCGAACGACGATGCTCCGTCGAGTTCTTGTACCACAGAAAATTGCGAGCCTTCTTTAGCGACGCGTTATTAACAATTCAAATTGCATCGGTTGCTTGCAATTATCCCGATGATGGGTTTCATTATGTTCGGGTAAAACATCATTCATTGATACCGGAGAGAACCAGTTACGCCGTGTCCCCGGTTGAAAACAATTTCTTCAACTCGTTTATGCGCTAAAATTGTTCCAAACAATCGCTAAATGTTATCAGCACGTTTTATAGATAGACTTCGGCATAAAAAATCCACCGTATTACCATGACATGAATATTAAAGCCGAATTGACTCGAAGCAACTCTGTAGCTCATTTATGGTTGCTAATCACACATAAGGAGGCTGATGTAATCTACAATGATCGAATGAAATGATCAGTGACAATTCTGATTATTAAAAAATTCATATTCGAGTCGCATCGATGTCCCAAATTAATTTTACAATTATCTTCTGCTGACCAATGCAGTTAGATCGAAAAATTGAGCAAAGCGGGTTGGGCGCGTGGAGAAAATCCGAAAAACTTCTGGCAGCATTTATGGACTTCGATTAGCCGGCAGAAAATTCCCAGTCGAGAGGTATTCGCGCCGGGAGTCTGCTTCCAATCGGAATTATCAAAAGGCAACATCCGGTGGGGCCCGTGAAAATATTTCCTTCGGCGAACCTGGCCGTTCGCCGAATGTTTCCGTGGAATTCCCTTTATTCTTCCGGCGCTCGTCGACGGACACCGGCCATTTACGCGCGAAAACGAGTGTCGACAGCCCTCCGACCGAGACATTTAAACATTTCGCTCACGAGCCCGCCTTCTGTTCTCCATTAAATAAAAAAATAACGCACCGGAACCTCCCTTCAAACAAATACCACGTGGAAATAACTTTGCGAAAGGAATCTTGAAGAAGAAAAACAATTGGCCAATTTGTTGTAGACGCACGGGGAATATCTGTCGCGTAAGTCCCGGCAATTTTACAGTTAAAAATAGAATGTTATTATTAGGAGAAAGCTGTCGAAGCGAGTGGGAAGTATAGTTCAAGGGTGAGAGAACGCGCCAGACGCGTTCGAACGCCGCTAGTCGCACGATCGACCTCGCTCATTCACTTTGGAGCAGCCACTTGTTAGTGTCTCTACCTTGGAATCGAAGTCGCACCATTTCTATTCATAAGTTTTCAATTAAAATTCCTATCCCGTTCCACTTTCGTCCAGTGCGATGCAAAGAATTCGCAAAAATTGAATAGCCGTACGAAAAAAATTCACGAAGTGCGTGGAACGTGACCTGACGTGACAGATAAATGTCAGAGTAACACGTACGAGCTTCGAGTAGAACCGATGCACATTAAATGCACCGTAGTTGCGTATAATTAGCACGCTCATACGATAATTACATTTTTATTCCAACCCTTCGTCGATTCTCCGGAGAGGAACGGAAAGATTCCGCCGTTGTGACGTCAAGTTCGACAAAATTATGCGAAACCACGCGACGATAACAGTCTGATATTGTAACAGGAGCGCAAGATGTCGCAGAAGCGGCGCCCGTTGCGCACCGCCTGACGTCAGGCTGACCAGGACGTCCGGGGTTGTGCCAGAAACTTTTCTAAGACACCTAGTCGTTGCAGCAGGAGACTATGTCAGCGAAAGGGGTGGCATGATCGGGAGAATATGCCAGGGAGGAGTCTAATTCACGAGAACCGTTCAATACTGTATGTGTGACATTTTTCTAAGAAACTTAGGCATTACACTAGGAGACTATGACGCCAAAGGAAGTATCACAACCTCGCACGAGGCCTCTAGTCTCTATTCATATTCATAAGCAGCTCTCGATAGTCTCGATACTGTGAAATGTTTCTAAGAAGCCCAGGTATCGTGCCAGGAGATTATGCCAGCCAAGGAAGTGGCATCATGGCAGTGAAGAAAGTGAGACGATCTTAGAAGTAGGCCTCTAACAATCCGTTCTCTCCGAAATTAGATTTCAGCATCCGGAGAACAGAATGATACAGAGGGTGGCACGATAGGGCCCATTTTTAGGCACAATGAGTTCAACGATGTTCATCGTCTACCTCGGAGCTTTTTCTTTGGAAAGTCTAGACCTGCTGCCAGGCTCGTATGTCGCGAGAGTAGGTGGCACGAGGTTCCGGCAGCTGGTATTGATTTCAGCAGCTGTGTGACTCGGTGTTTGGAGACACAAGCCTGCCATTTTCGACAGGAGAGTACGCTCGCCAAGGAGGTAGCTGAAATTCTGCCACCTGGTATTGCACCGGGAGCCACATTGAATTCTTTTGGTAATGTTTGTAGCTGAAGAGGTACCTTCCACCAGGGAACTATGAGAACCAAGGCAGTAGATCTGGTACTTCATTAGGCACACATTCCCGGAGTTACTCTAAGCAGATCGTCTCACTAATATTTGTAACCAATTGTGCAGGGTTGTGTCAGGGACGTATGAAAGCCGAGGAGGTGGCAGATAATTTATAAATCTGGGATTGTAGTAAGAATGTCAGCAGTCCGTACAGCCAAGCTTTAGCTTCCTCGGAGTCGTTGATAATCGAAGAGGGCACATTGCATCAGAGAAGCATGACAGTCAAGGAGGTGGCAGTAATCACGCAGAGCTGAAACAGCAGCATGTTAGCATATGCAAATTGTCGTAGTAACGTTTGTTACTAAAGGGACAAATTGTATCAGGGAATCACGAGTACCGGATAGATAGACATTTCGTCGGATACAGTCTCTCCGTGTTCTTCCTTACAGTGCACAACGTCTGAGTGTGACACAGCGTAACAGGAGACCATGGTGACGCAGTAGGCGGCGTGTACTGACGAGAAGCTCATTCAGCAACGTGTGGGAAGATGAAAATGGCTGTTCTGAATACACGTGACTCTCGGGAACTAGTTTTACAAAGATGGAAATGACTGCGGGGGTGGCCGGAGAAAGGGGTGGAGAGCAAGTTTTTTCCATGAACCTCGGTGTATTTTTGTTAGCGCTGCATCCCGCGCAGCGACGCGTATAATAAACCGTGGATGAGCCGACTACTATAGGGTTTAAGGGCACGATGTACGTAACGGAAGCCGAGGATAAAGAACGCGGCTCCATGAGAGATGGCGATGTCGCCAGCAATGAAAGGTTCTGTCGCTGCCATGGGCATTCTTCTTCGCAATTTCACCTCTGCTGCATTTTTACTGGAACTCGTGTGTGCCGCGAACAAAAGCAAGCTACTGCTGAAACTCCTCGGTAAATGTAAAATAGCAACATAAAAAAAGACATCGACGTAATCAATTTTTGAAACATGAAAAGATATATGAAAAAATTGACACAAGTGAATGTGAAGCAACCGCTTTAAAAAATTGCATCAGAGAATTGATGTTTCCGGTGATAAAGTGGTACTGCATAATAGTTAAAAATATATCGCGTGCACGTGGGCAGCATTGGTCGTTAACGAGATTGATGCTGGTCGAGTAATTTTGTATTGTTTAATAGAGGGATTAATAGGAATGTCAAATGCAAGGGTGGGCGATTGAATTCCGGTAATTGCACAATTGATCGCGTCCACGGGCGTTGCATAATAATTTCACGGATTCGTCGCAAGATTGCGTCGTGATCAAAGACTGAAAATTCACAATTGCATTGTACAATCTATTTCAGCGCGTGCCAGCCTGGTATTTCATCATTCTGTCAACTTTGCTCGAGCGATAACAATTCGGAAAAGACAAACTATGTATTTTAAATGAACTATTTAGCTGCGCATCAACCACTCGCGTGGGGATTATTAATGATAACAATTAGACTGCGGATCTTTATGCAAAATAGAAATTGTCTGCATCGATTGCAAGAAACAGAAACTAAATCGAATGTTATTTCTTCCCTTAATGATTTTAATAGAGGACGAATCATATATCGACATCTTCAATTCTAAAAATTTTACAACAATTTTTGGAATTTCGTCTTCTCAATTTTGCTGTAAATGCATAAAGATCCGCAGTCTAATAATAATTTATCATCAACTTCCTTCTTCATAATTTCTCGTACAATTCTGTAGAATTCAGTAGACTTCGTGCTGCGTGCTCGAATTGATTTTTTTGATGGACAGTTATCAGGATACCGTTTTGCGTCGAAATTCATGGAAGTGTTTAAAATGGTGGTGGGGGAGCGTCGCGACGCCAGGCGCCTCTTGGCCAGCTGCCAGTGTTATGGATTTTGCAGGCGGATTCGACGAACATGCTCGTTCGTCTCATTTAGGTCGCCGAAAGAATAGATTGCGACTAATCATCCGAATTCGATTGTTTTCCGTGAATGGCTGACTAACCGGGAACAGGGCAATTTGACACCGATCCCGAATTTTCGGTGTTTATTCGAGTCGAGTGCCGTTGAGTGGTTCATGGAAGCTACTGTCAATCACTGACACTGCCTAATAGCCAGTGAATCAGACAAAGTGGTACTCAATTCACCAGAAAATCACAATTTAACAAATTTTTCAAATAATCTTATAATTTCCACGAATTTCGCTGGTTTATTAATAAACATTTATACGAATTTTTTGTCTACGCGCAATAAAAATCAGAGCCTCGCGCTCATGCAAATTTCGCGAACGTGAACATTGTGTGACTTTAATTACAATCTGATTTATGGCGCGGCTTACGGGAAGTCGTTTAAATGATAATCGTGTTGGCCGAGAAGAAAGCTTGATTCGTTGTTTACTTTTAATTTGATAGCGAGTTTGACCGTGCGGTATGAAAACTCTTACGTTAGTCCTGGTTAAAACCGAGAACAACAATTAGACCGTGACCATAGCAAAATAGCAAGTCCACTAGATTCGTTGTGGGTTTGCTCGCAGCCAGTGTCAGTAATCACCGAGGTCGACGGATTTTCGAATTCAGCGAAGCGGAAAGAATTCGACACAAGCCTGGCTCCCGGCCACAATTTTAGCACAACAATCCAATGAAAAGGTGTGCTTCCGCTGGATGCCATCCCGTCGGATGTCGGATCTCCGCTTCAAGAGGAAGCCCAGACGTTATCGATCCAATCCCGACATCCGGGAGCGGCGCGAGAGCCAAAGCCAGGGAAAATTCGATTGCCACTCGTCACGTGGAAACTTTCGAAAGGTCGTAGCAGAAATGATTCGCGGGTCGAGAGAGTGTTCACGGATGTCCAGGGGGCCGTCAGGGATCTCGATGGAGATATCCATCTACTGGGAAATAAAGTGACATCGACGATATTTAAAAAATGTCTAGATTTGACGTGGTTTAACTACGTTTCCCAGCTGGAAAAAATTGGTGAGGAAATTGATGAGGAGTCTTGTTGTGGCATTTTCAGAGGGCGGGAAGTTCAAATGTTCTCGAGATCGCGGAGTTTGGCTCCTCCGAACGAAAACGAACGAGACCCTCGCGTGACTCAAGGGCCGCCCTTGTCTGTTCCGGCTTTTTCGCCGGGAGAATCGATAGTTTGAATTAATTGACCTACATCGGCGCCGA
Organism: Lasioglossum oenotherae; assembly: GCA_028455765.1. Taxonomy (NCBI): domain Eukaryota; kingdom Metazoa; phylum Arthropoda; class Insecta; order Hymenoptera; family Halictidae; genus Lasioglossum; species Lasioglossum oenotherae. The sequence goes on from CM052295.1 coordinate 13,589,800, forward strand.
GGACTCGCGACCTCATCATTAGGTACGTTGCGAACGAACCGATATGCAGGTCGCTGTACACGTGGACGAACTATGAATACCGTAGCGACGAGCAGGTGGCTCAGCGTCGCGAATTTATTTATAACGCTCGGATAGCCGTTCAACTATACTATTCTTTCGCACATGTCCTGTACAGGACGACAGAAAACACGGGCCACAATGGCAGATAAAAAAACGCGCACGGATCTGCTCCGAACCGGCCGATTGTTTACATCCACTTGCGCTCCGACAACTTCAACGCCGACAGATAGACAACACGAGCACAGACCCACGTAATTAGATTGATGGGATCATTACTGATTCCACACACTTTAAATCTGAACAACTTTTTTATGAATGGACCAAACCACTTAAATTTCTCTTTAAGGCTAGAAATGTCTATTGGCCGACTGATTGGTCCGTGTTTTTCGTTAATAAATCCTAAACAAAGCCGCGGATAACATTTTTGCAAAGGAAAATGTCGCTTAAAATGGTCTCAGGAACCACCCCCTTTCGGGATTTTCCCAAATTTTAGAACACCCTGTATATTTCTACAATCCATTATCGTCGGAGAGAGCTTAAAATCTTAAAATCAAAATGATGATGTTTTAAAATTGCAATGTTCCTGCAATATTCTATCTATCTTTGGAAAATAATACCAGAGACATTTTTCCACGAATTCGTTTCCATCGCGAAAATGAAATACTCATTTTTCCCCGTCTATTTCGCAAAATGTTTTTCCGCCAGGTGAAACGTAAACGCGCAAAGTGTATTTATGAATATTAAATTATAATATTAATTGTGATCGCTGACGCAAACGGAAGAACGTCGGGGAATTCTTTCAGAATCCCTTCCAGATTTTCATTTCCCCACAGATGACATTACTAATTAGCAAATCAGCAATCAACGGACTCATGCCGCCCGCGCGTTTCCCTCCAATTAAGCCAACGAAATGCAGGATTAGCGTTTACATTTCTGGCGTATCACGTGGGCACAATCGATATTCCCTTGAATCTCTGCCAATTCGATGGCCGGCTTGCATCCGCCCGTGTACTCTCATCTCGCGGAACAACCGATGCGCATGGAACGACTCGCGAAATTACAGGAAATATTTTACGACAACGATTTTACGCGCGCGTACTCCAGTAATGATATCCCCCCTCACATCCGCGCTTTGCTTTTTCATTGTGGCCAAGCCACAATAACGCTTCCGGTGTTCTTCGGAGCCGTCGAACTTCCGGTTTAATTCGCGATAGAAGTTTCATCTAACTATCCTCGAGAAGCAAAAGATGTATTCCTTTACGTTTATTTGCAAACTTGTTCTTCCGTGGAGTTCCCACTAAGCTACCATTAAGAAACGGTGCGGAATTTGTAAATGAGACGGGATGTTAGTCCTCGTTGATATCGTAATAATGAAATTTGTTGAGTAATGACGATGTCTTAGTAAAACTTGCCGGCGATACCCTGCAGTTTCCAAGTTTCAACGACGGTGGTTTCAAGGGGAACTTTTCAACGTTCCGCATATAAATATAAGCAGAAAGTATCGGGACCGCCTCCGGTATTTCCCCGTTTCGCTTCGGAAAACAATTTCACCGAGACCTTTGATATTTTGATCGACTCCTATGAATTGTTTTTCAAATCCGCAGGGGTGTACACTGAATTCGCGAATCGTAGCAGTTTCAAAGTCCGCTGGAGAATTTCGCGAATGGCCTCGGACGAAGATTTATCAGTTACAGTCGAAGGCTTTGTCAATCGCCTTGACCGTGAAGTCTCACGGCGGCCGGTTGCGCAACGAAATTCCCACGAAATATCGTTCGGGGGTCAAAGTCGAGGAGATTGTTGGCAACAGTGCGAGCTTGCGAACGCGCTCGGCGCGCAGGGCTAACGAAAGTTTCTATTTTCTGGTTAAACATCGCACGCCGCCGGCCGTAATACTTCGCGGAACGAAAACAGCCCGGTAAACATTCTGCCGCCGCGTCCATATAAATAAACCGAGGCAAACACCGACGTTAGCACATTTAACCAATGCGAAGTCACCCCACAAATCAACCCCCAACGCGATTATAAATTCCAACGTGACCCTGTGCATCATTCCCGTTGGCTCCTGCGGTTCTGCGAACTCCGCTGTCTAGCCCGAAAGGAACGAGAATTTTCAATTAAAATCTTCCGCCCTTCTGTTAGAATTGTGGCGGGAAGATGGGTTGAATTTCAATTGGTTCGGTGTTGCAATTCTACAGGGTGACAAGAAATAACGGAGTTAATCGTTTCTTATTATAATTCTGACGCCAGAAGAGTTGCGGCCAATAGCCGAAAATTTCAAAACACGATTGAGCCTCTGAATCGGCTGAAAGGGTGGCCACTTCGAAACTTCATAAATATATGAATACTAAAGGTCTATGTTATGGTTGTTATCATTTGGTTTTTCAAAATTCGTCGATTCGACAGAATTATAATAAGAAATGTTTAACTCCGTTATTTCTTGTCACCCTGTAAATGTTTCAAAATTTAAATTTCAATTGCATGACGCTTGTTCGCATTCAAATGTTAATTCTTTAAAATTAGTATCCTATTGATAGGCTTTTCAATAATTGTGATGTGCCAAACGGAAGCTTGAAAATCTTCTTTTACACGTTCGGAGGAGAAACATTGGAGAAAACCGATCCCGAGTCCTCTAATTGGCCACGTGTCCCGGAACCCGTCGGCAACGGACTGCCTTGACCCGCGTACGTGACTCGTCGCGAAAACCGCGCGAATTTCAAACGGCCGAGGAGCTTCGCCGGCGAAATATTTCCTACAAGAGGATGTCGAGGCTGCCCGGTCAAAAATCTGCGGGGTTTTCCAAGAATTCGCGAGGCTGCCGGCCCGCAGCTATAAATCGTATTCATCAGTCGATTCCGTCGAGGTCGATTTCACCTCGTGCCACAAAAAAACCGTTCGAACTCGATTCGCAATCGGCTGCACAACGTCGGAAAAAGTTCGATCAATTTCGTCGGGAACACTCGGGATCGAGATTTCGTTTACAAGACAAAATTAGTTGGTTCGGTCAGTTTCATTTACGCAGACTGTTCGCGTTGCAGCAAATTTAAACACCGGCCACCGGAAAACATCGATATATTCGGCGTCTGAAACAGCGAGGTACATCAACAATAGAAATAGATTGTTTCCACATTTTTTTAAAATTGTAATTGATGAGGACGATCCGAAGCTTCTTGCTTCCTGCAGATATATTCGATGTTTTGACAATCTACGATTTGTTGCAGCAATCTATCCGAGGCGCCGACGTGATTCCAGGAGCCTCTTCATAAATCAGTCTGGACTGAGTATTTTATTTTATCGCGCTTCGCTAATTTAATACTTAACACGTAATGTTTTACGTTACAAAAATGACGAGGCTCTATTTGTTTCGATTGGGTGCAATTTTTTATTGCAACATCTGCTTGGATAAAGTTTATCGAATCAATTTTCATGTAAGCAACTTCTTAATTTCAATAACTGTGATACGAAAAATATAAAACCGGTCGTTTGACCGGCAGTGGTAGGTTTAGTGTTAGAGAACTAATAATTCCGAGGAAAATATTCCCTACGATTATCGTAGAGACTTTATTTCGATTTTTCCGCGAACATTTGCAAACATATTTTAAACAGGTCCATAAACGTCAACGATGGAAAACGAGTGATTTCACAGACAGGCAGTCGACTCGCGTTAAAAATAAACTAATTGACAAATGTGAGCGTTCCGATGTGCATAAATTTGCAAATGTGCCACGAATGCATATTAACCCAGTGACGAGTGTATGCACCACGAATAGCGTATCTCTGAATCACCAGAATCGCTGACAAATTTATTACGACTGCATATTTCGTCACTTTCGGTCGTCCCACCGATGGAACTGATACTCACGTGGATGATAATGATTCGGCTACGTGCGCGAAAATGTTAATTCGATTGGTGACGTTGCTTCCGGTGGGATTAGAGACGATGACGTGTGGTGCGAACCGACACTGACAATCAAATTTTCACCGTGGGAACCGAGCGACAAATTAATCAGGCGATCCACGCTGATAAATATTCATAGATCCCGGGGAAAAAGCTCGCCGAGGGATCGATTGAAACTGGGCCGACGATTCGACGAATGGAAAATGCCAAACTGTTGAATCAACTTCGCCAACGACTGACACTAACATATTATTCATTTAACAACCATACGATCGATAATTCAAACATAATATATGAAATTGAACGTAACCGAACGACCCCTAACAATAGTTAAATCGCAGCCCGACTAGTCCAGGTTTAATCTACTGCAGCTTAGCATAATTTAATCTAATCTACACAAACACTAGTCAGATCTAATGCGGAACAAAGTCGTCTAAAATGAACAAAGTTAATCCAGAATTAAGTGAACGCGACTCAATCTTAACGATCTACGAAACATCCAGCGCCTAACGAGATTGAAACTATGAAATTGAACGTAACCGAACGACCCCTAACAATAGCTAATCGCAGCCCGACTAGTCCAGGTTTAATCTACTGCAGCTTAGCATAATTTAATCTAATCTACACAAACACTAGCCAGATCTAATGCGGAACAAAGTCGTCTAGAATGAACAAAGTTCATTACGAGAACACTAACATATTATTTATACTTTTTAAAGTATTTTTAGGTCACAACTGCTTCGGTGCTGTCGTTCAAAGGCACCCTAGGTGTACCAGCTTCCCGTAAACTGCCGGCATCAATCTTCCCTAAACACTTCATCCTGAAGAGTCATCAGGCGTACCCACCGCTGGGGCAAGATTGCCCAGAAACGTTGAACTGGGCGCGCGACTATTCACTCGGAAACGGGAGCGGTCGCGAAAAAGGAGAAAATGAGTATCCACATAGAAAACCTACCTTGAGGGAGGCCATGTCGGACACGGATCGATGCGTCTGAATGGTTTCCAACTGGTCTAAACACCAGTCCAGCTCCTCCATCGTCTCCACGGCTAGCTTCTGGTAGTTCTCCTCTGAAAAGCGAAAGGAAACGGAGTCGTTAGAGACGACGTTTGCCCCAGAAAGAAAATCCCGCAGATCTCCGTAGAACGAGATTAGAAGATCTTTTTGCGACAGGGTTTCGACAGGTTTGGAAAAGTTTCAACCACTTTGAACCAGTTTGAAATGGTTGGGAAACAGGAGAGACAGTCTTCAGTGGTCGTACAGTGGGGATTTCAGAGCATGTGTCGCAACAGGCTCCTAAGAATAAGAGGATCGTCGTGCAGCGAGATACGCGGATGGTATTACATTAGTGCTCGCTAATTGAACCACTGGCGCCGCAGAGTGGGGAGAGAAGCTCTAGGTAATCTTTACAGAATGCAGGAAACGGATGATGGCACTGCTAGAACGTTTCCCAGCCCCGGGCAACCGCGGTTGGTTAGTTTAACTCAAAACCGTGCGTGCAGGCGGTGCGGAATATGCTGGCACGAGATACAAGCAACCTATCTCCTGGTCTAGAATTGTAGTCCTGTGTGATTTTTATTTTACCAACCCACTGCAGTATTTTTCGCGCAGAGAGTTTCTCTTAAAAATTCTAGCCTGGGTAGTATGTTTAGAAGATGTCCAAAGCGAGATATTATATTTTTAAAAATTTGTTATGGCGAATCAAGGATTACCGCTTAATATTGAAAAAAGTTTTAAGTCGATCAGACACATAGTTCTCGAGATAAAAAATTTTTAATCATGGCATGTTCCTCGCCGGAAGAAAGTAATGGGTTTTAGGGAATGCGAACACTTACGATTTTTAATAAAAATCGCTGAAGGTTTCTCTGCGAGAGTACGACCATTCCATTTTTCACAGGAACGGTGAATTTAATTTGTAAGATAGATGGCGAGGAATAAGTTCGCATTGATATCACGACTTTCTGTGTTTGAAAAGCCGTTCTTTGAAGTACTGATACAGGATCAGCAGAGATTACCGAGCCTGGGAGACTGCCACGAGGATTCAAATTTTTAATGAACACTCTCGAAAATGATCTCGTACCGGTGAAAGGTCAAAAGATACCGCCTCAATGGTAGAGAACTTATTAGAGCGTCAAGGAGATTATCAGGAGTGGGCGGAAGCAAAAGGAAATATGAAACCCTGCGGAAGATGGAAGGTTGCATAAACGTGGACCAACAGAAACGGAAAACAAGAACGCGAGAGGCAGATTGACGTCAGAATATTGGCAGGCACGTGACTCGAAGATCCAACAGGAAAACCGAATTCAAAGCATAAGTTACCTTTTCCCTGGAAAATTCAATTTTATGAAAATTCAAACGTTCCATGAATAGACAAACCTTGGGATAGCAAATGAGAAAATATTATTCCCTGAAATTTTGCAGGCCTCAGTTTTATTCTAACGGGAATGAATGGAATCCAAAATTTACCTCCGGGCGCCAAAATCCGGGGCTGCGGTGTGCTGCTGCCCTGCGCGCTGTTGCTCCTTCGTGATCTGCAAATAAACATTCAAGTGATTCACAGTCAGAAAATAAATTAGAGGGACCAAAAATTTTAAACAGTCTTTCAACCCAATGCACTCGAAGCAATTTGAATTCCAAAATCAAGACATTTCTTTCAACCCAGATCATTTTTATTCTATGTATAATCTTTTTTACATGGTGCACATCAAATTGAACCTGTTTTCGGACCAGTTGTTGCATTTGGTCGGAATTGCGAAAAACAATAGTAAAAATTGATTGTTACAACTTCTTTAACTGGGCCAATAACGAAAATTCAAACGATGTGTTTGGTCAACTCGTATAAATTATATACGCTCTGAAAATTTCATTGAAATTAGTCAATTGGTTTGCGAGTTATTAACGATAAAAATTGGTAATTTGTAGTGTACCATAAAGTGGCAAATTTTCCCATTGTTGATCGTTTATAATTCGTGAACCAATTAACCAATTTCAATGAAATTTTCAGAACGTATGTAATTTATACCAGTTGACAAAACACATTTTTTAAATTTTCGTTACGGACCCAGCTAAAAAAGTTGTAAAAAACAATTTTTACTGTTGTTTCTCATAATTCGGACCAAATGCATTTTTCAACATGTTCTTTACACATGATTTACTAAACTAAGTCTTCTAGCCTTACAGAGAAATTGAAGTCGTTTCGTCCATTCATAAAAAAGTTATTCTGATTTAAAGTGCGTTGAATCAGTTCACACAAATTTAATAATGTCAAAGCTGTTTTTCGAATAATGAATTGCAATTTTTACTGGCGCCTCAGACTCGCCATGCGAGTGCATCGAGTTAAATGATTAAAAACTTCATTAAAAACGATATCGTGACAATACTCACTTGTTCGTGGGCACATTAGTGAGCGATACGAAGTTGTTCCTGACCGAGCGCAAGGACGCAAGGATTTGCGCGAAAGGCGTGACGATGAGGTCCTCGCCATGGCTGTAAATAGAGGAGACATAGTTAGCGCCTCGTGTCCCGTCGCGTCACAGATGAACAGGAGTAGAGGGTGATAAATTGTCGGAGAGGGGCGTGGAAACGGGAAGAGGGTGTGGCGGGGTGGAGGATATTCAGATTGCAACAAACTCTTTTCTCTACTTGATATTTCGAAAGCTGCCATCTACGAACATGCAAGCGTGGCGTTACAAAGTTGCAAACTGTACGCCGTCTCAGTTTCTCCGGCAACGGGACCCTCTGTTGTGCAACATTATGCAGTTATCGTGACTGCCGGAGCGGAACTCGTGTCGCGTCCGTGACTGGAAAGGAATTTCCAATAGCAGGTGTCATAGGATCTTTGCTAAACGTCAAATGGAATAATTCCGCGAATATGTTGTAGCATATTCAGTCATGCCCGGGTCGTACGAGTTCACCGAGTCAGGTGGATCGAGGTGGCGCGCGTGGCTAGCGATGGGGAGGGGAGCGGACACGCCCACCGGGTAGTAGCTGTCAATCGGGGGTCCTAAGTTCAGAGTTGGGCATTAATCGATTAAAATTTTAATCATGATTGATTGATTGATTAATGTATACGATTAAAAAAAGAAATCGGCGAAAAATCGGCGATTGATTCAATCGATTGATTTAATCGTCAATCATTGATTAAAAAAAAGGAATTATCGAAAAAAAACATAAAAGCACGCAAACAGAATTTGTATTATGGACCAAATGACAATACACCTAAACTCAGTTTACATTTTTTGCAGTATTCATACAGTTCTGATTACGTATTTAATTTCGAAATTTCAGCAGTTAATCATTAATCAATTATCCGATTGACGATTAGTAGTCGTTAATCGCAATTAACAATTAATAAGTATTTAATCGTTAACCACAATTAACGACTAAACGAGGACATTAATTACGATTAACGATTTAATGTAGAAATTTAGTCGTCAATCGTTCATTAAATTTTTGCCCAACTCTGCCTATGTTGTATGTCTATGGCAATTTAAACATGTGAGGATTTTTGTTTTGAGAGCGCAGTGGTTGTCCGACAGGACAGTGCTTGCCAATGGCAGTGGTTCAGGAGAACAGCAGTTGTTCGAGAAAATAATGAATGAGGCAAGGAATAGCGATTGTAAAGGATAGTGGTTCTAAAATAGTTGGTCGTCAAGCAAGACAATAATTATCGCAGAAGCCAGTGAATGCCAAGAGGAACAGTAGTTATGCAAGAACACAGTGAACAGGAAAAAGAATGACGATTGTCAAGAAGGACAGTGGCTCTCAAAGCAAACAGTAGTTCTCCAGAAGGCCGATGGTGTCGGGATGAACAGTGATGAAGGAAACAGTCGTTGTCAAAACAATCAATGATCGTCAAAACGTAGACAAAATTAGAGTTCACATTGACATCTGGGTGCCTGCTGTCCCTCTTCCCAAACTAGTTTCCTATTAATACCAGTTCTTAATCTGTCCGAAATAGTTGGAACGGTCGTGGATCTCTAATTCGAGCCGACTTGGATCCGAAAAAACATTTCTGTTTTTAATCTCGGCGAATTTTTAATCGGCTACGTGTTCGATCAAGTATTTTTCACGATGATCAGGATTCTGAGATTTTCTTTATGAAATTTACTCCTCAACGAATTCCTCGGATTCAAGAAAACTTTTCCAGTCTGTTTTCATCAGCCTCGGAATTTTCTGCATTATTCAAGAATCGATATTCATTCTCAGCAACAAGGTAGCCGGGTAATTTCTTCGACAAGCTGGGAAATAACGTCCGGATGGAAGGCGCTCGAGGAAAGAGTAATTTTCATATGCAAATTCCGGGCCTCTGGTATTTATCAATAATTCAATCATCCGCGGGATTCAGAAATTCGGCTGCTGATGGAACGTAAATTGGAAAACTTGTTAAATAATTTATCATTCACCCGAGGAGAATTATCCGGGACGAGCCCGGCGAACCGATTATCGAAATTTATTCAAGCATTCATATCAGGATTACGAATTGTATGCTTCTCGCGGATTTAATAAGGGCCGCGGAATATGCTGGGCCAGGGCCGAAAGTATTTCCACGCGACAAGCGACACGTGACTCCTAATTAACTAAATAAATTACGACTCAGCACGCACCGTTCTAATTAACAAAATGTAATTAGAGAAACTCGTCAGCCAGATAAATTTTCTCTTGGAGAAACAATCTCGACGTCGGAAATCTTTGGTCACCGACAATCTTCAAGTCGGTATGCGCGGAGCTCGATATTACAATTGTATACAGTGCGGAAGCCACATAGTGATTTCTATAGAATTTTAAAAATTAATAAAAAGCGAATGAAAGCGTGAAAGGCAACATTGCAGACCCACGTGCAGCGAAATGAAAATATAAAAATTTATACAGCGAGGAAAAGATAAATATGCAGCACACTCAAGTGATTTAAAAATACTTTGATCAAAGGAGTGATAAAATACTGAGGTGCCAAGTGCACTGTGGATTCAATTTGCCATTTTATATTAACAAATTGATAGTACAGTAAGGAGCATAACTGATTCCACACACTTTAAATCAGAATCTTCTTTATTTTAATTAATACAGAATCTTTTAAATTTTCGTTATTGGGCCAGCTAAAAAAGTTGTAAAAATCAATTTTTAGTATTGTTTTTTTTACAATTCCGACCAGATGCATTTTTTCAACTTATTTATTTGACATCATTTACTGAACTAACTCTTCTAGCCTCACAGAGAAATCGAAGTCGTTTGGTCCATTCATATAAAAGTTATTCCGATTTAAAGTGTGTGGAATCAGTTATGCTCCTTACTGTATACTTAATAATCTGGAATTATCGAGGTAGTGAATTGTTTATTAACATACGTATGATATCGATTGTGGAGTTTGAAAATGTATTACAAATTGAATTATAGGTTGTGCAGGTAAGGAAAGGTGTGGAGGCGAGCATTTTTCCTCGAATTCATCTTCATTTATGTTTCCACTTTCGACGTTATACTATCAAGAGATTGTTCGCGGAATCCAGTGTAATCGGATCACATGCTCCCACAGCGTGTAATAAATGATTCTGCGAGGTTCCAGTAAAATTGCCATAAGGTCACAGGTCGTATGGACGTTTACGGGTCACCTGAGCGTCGCTAAACGACGTATTATCCTAACGCTGTCATTGATATTCACGGATTAATGAACCTAGCCTCGTTACTTAACGATTCGCGTGTACGCTAATGATCAACGTGCACTGCACCCGAAAATTCCCTCCAATCATCGCCCGATGACCGCGGACGACCAAGCAATCTGGCTCAATATCCGAGTAATCGATTTCAGAAATTAATTAATATTCCGTAAACCATTGCGATCTCTCCGCTCAACATTTTTCTGCACAGTCCTTAAACATTGGCAAATAAATCTAGAAAATGTCAAATTTTTATGCGAACTAGTTCTGTTTTAAAAAATTCGCCAGGACGTTATTTCGAGAATGAAAATTCATTCTGTGTGTGTGTGTGTGTGTTGATTCAGCGCTAACTGTCCGGTTTTCGTTCAACTGCATTTCCATTTCCATCGCGAACCGTTTTATTTCGAGTACCGAGATGTATCGTTTTGTATTTTTGTTGAACTGTAAATCCCGGGAATTATTCAACTGTAATTCCGCGCCGTGAATTAGGAGAATCGCGTGGCAAAAATCGCTCGGAAATCGAGCTGCCCGCTGGACTCGAATGCGCGATTGGTTTCGTTGAAACAGAGACACGTCCGTCCCATTAAAACCGCCAATGGAGAATTCCGATTCGCCCGACGGGAAAACGAATAGAACACAGGACGCGGAACGTTTCAGAGAACGTCGAACGAATTCCTCGTTATTTATAATTTAAACGCTGCCATTCATAAATTCCACTCGCTGCGAAAAATCATCTACAACTCCGTGGTTCGCTAAAAAATTCCATTCAGACAATTAAGAATATTTCGCTGTTGTAATTTTCCGCGGAACAATTTTTCGAGTAGAAGAGTGCGTTGCGAGAATAAATCTCGAAGAATTCTGGCTCTGAAGATTCTTTGAGGGTAAATTCTCATTGAAACCGCGATCTCTTTGTTGCTGGAACAGAGGCGGACGGAGAAAGGGAGAACGAACGTCAGTCTACTATTACAAATTAGAGGAAAACCCGAATATCATTGACGCGCAAGAGCCACGTCGCGCAAAAACGGGAATTTCATATTCACCTTGCGAATTTCGTCGGGCAAAAAACCGGGATGCTGTTCGCCCGTGACGAGAATTTCAATACCGCCCGGTCACCGTCTCGTGGACAGTGAATTAACATCCTTATTAAACGTTTTCAAAGCGTGTGGAAATTCGATATACATGAATGGAAATATTCAAAGGAATTTAAAACGAGCCATTGAAACTTTTAATCCTTCTCAACGCCGGTCTCGTTATTAGGGAAGAAATTGTTCAACCATTTCGAATGATGGAATATAAAATTGGAAGCTCACGTGCGCAAATGATTTATACAAACCAAGATTATAATTCTTATAATCTGCAGCCGCGGCTTTATCGAAATCACAAACAGCCGTCACAGCAGCTGCAACCCCGTCGGAAATTGCGTTTCAAGGCTGCACGCCGCTGTTGCCACCGAAAAACAAAAATTAAGCGCCCGCTGAATCCCCACCTAACGAAAGCGTAATCAGCAAATTGACTGCAATTTCCCATCTATTCAGACGGGATTGGATATCAAATTTTCTTTTCCTCCTACGATATTTCCGGACATGGTATCGACCATATCCACTCTCCTGAACAAACACAATTTATTAACCGTTGAAAGCTGTTCCTCTCTTTTTTTCCCGGAATCTTTAATGCTATTCGTTGACAAACAATTCCGAAATGAAATTTAATTAAATGCCACTACCACTTTCCGTAGGAACACCGACTGGCTCACGCTCATCACGCGTTTAATTGTGTTTGTTACCACGTTTTTATTATTTTTCAACAAGTGAGAACTCCCGGTGTCGTAAATAACGTCCCTGGAAAACTGTAAACGAGCTGCTGGCCCCGCTCCAAAACGCGCACTTATTTCCCCCCGGACTATTCATTATGCAGATGCATCAAACCGATAAACACTAATAAATGTTACCCGTGAATGGGTTCCTTGAACGTCCGCCAATTATTGCCATTGCGGAACACTCCGCGTTCTATATTAACCATTCCCCCAAAAATGCATCCATCGTGTGTGAAAACCTAAAAGTATTGACCGATCGACTTCAAACTTTCATAGATATAATGTCACTTCTGTTTCACTATGAGTCCGCAAAGAAACCCATTCTGAGAAGCTTGTTTTTCAAGAAAACAACCGATCCCCTAACACAATCGCTCCGATCGCCAAATTAATTGATCAACAGCTGTATCGCCGATAGCGATCAACCGTTCAGAAGAACCGTCCATCAAGATTTATCATTCGACCTCAGTGATCAACACTCGACACCTCATCAGTCAATAGTTATCTGAATCACACTCGAATCCCCGTTCCCAGAAGCGTATCGCGTTCGTGGATCTGGATCGATAGAAATCCAGAAAAAAAGATTGACCGGTGTCTAAAAACGGAACAAGGTGATTCTGGGAAGCGTCTCGTGATCGATCGAGAAAAGATCAACGAAAATCTGCGAGGCAGCAAACAAACCCTCGTCAGACGCAATTTACCGTTCGGTCGGGGGTCTGAAGGGGATCCTTGACAATTGCTTAAACTGGACGACTGATCGTCGACCTCGATTCTACAGCCTTCGACAATCATCATCCACTTACAAGTCTCTCTTCGGCGGCGACTCGAAGCACTGCTCCCAGAAGAGGGGCTTCCTGGATGAGCGTAGTCGGAGCGCTGACGCGGACAGAGTCCGGGGCAGCCCGCCGGAGGTTCCAACGACACCCCCGGCCCCCCAAGATGGTGAACTCATCCCGCCCCCGCACCTCTTCAGCCCCATGGACGTCTCTGGGAACTCCATCAGCCCCCCACTGGAGCCAGACATCATTACACTGGCCTGGTCTTCACTTTACCGCACATTTCACCCGGATCTCCCCTCGGTCCTTCATTTTCTAGCACGTTCGGGATCGAGGACAATGTCCTTTCTAGAGCCAGGACTTCACCAAATTCACCGGAACACTGATTTCTTGATACTCAACTACGAGGGGGGCCTCATCGAGCTGATTGAAGCACTGCTCCTCTTCGCAGCATCCAGCCACTCTGAGTGGCTTCCAGGATTCTGGTCCTCCGTTGGTGTCCGAGTTTCTTATTCAGTCCTTGAAAGTTTCAAGTCCGTTATCCCAGTCTAGGTGTTCAGATGCCCTTATAGTGTCCCATGAAGTACCCCTTTATGTGATCAAAGTGTTCACGAGGGAAGATGGTAGTTTTCGGAGGCTGTAGAAGTGTCCGAGAAGGATAAATTGGCTAGCCCATCAAACTTCGAGTAACAAGGCAAGTTAGAGGACTTTGGACGAGTTCCCGATGATGGAAGAGACTTTATGGAACACACCTTGGACCCATGTGTGTGCTGATGCTACTTAAATGATCCCCGAGCTTCTGGTCCCGACTCTCCAGACTGATTAGCAGAATTACTGAACACTCATTATCACTGATGATCCCAGCTGGACACTCAACACACTGGCACCATCTCGGAACTGATACTCCTGCGTTCACTGTGTTCGATGCACTGGTCACGAACAGTCACTGAGATTTTAATTGTGTCTTAATTTAGATGAACCAGCAGCAGTCGAAAGGTAGAAACGACTAATCCAATAAGCCTAACAGTCCACTCAGGCCAGCTGAAACATCCGGCATACTTGGATCACTTTGTCACACGAGTACTAAGAGCGAATCAATGGCACGTAGATTTTTGTTTACTCGCCCGCCTACCATTAGAACGATCGAATTTCAAAGGGACTGGCTTCCCGGCTGTAATGCGCGCGTCCAGGAGACGCGTAGGCGTCGCGGCGCTCCCATGAATCGCGTATAGTCAAAGCGACGACCCGCCTTCGCCGTTCGAATCTCAGACCGACGCGCCGCGAAAATTACCGTCGAATAACGCCCGCTCGTCCAATCGGCATTCAGGCCGGAAACGAGGCAATCTCGCCTCCATTTGAACTAACATCGACGCTTCTCCGAATTCGCGAAAAGTCCCACGCCGAACTACCCACCGCTATCCGGACAACGGCAAATTTATAGAAATACAAGCTACATATGCAAATTTCAACGTGACATTTCCAGAACCACCTGACCGATTCAATTCAAACCTTTTACACACCTTCGTCGCGCGTTTCGCTACAGTTGGTGTCCCTTCCAAAAAAATAAAATCAAGAATTTTTAGATTGACGGCGTGACGTATAGAAAACGTAACTTTTTCCGCCCTATTTGTACAAAAAAAGTCTGTAATACGGAAAGAAGAAATTGCTTTGAAAGAACTGAGGTGCGAAATTACAGCGATTGCTTAACTGAACGTGCACGCAAAGTTTGAAGTCGATCGGTCTAGCAGATTTCGAGTAGCACTATCCCCAACCTGAAGTTTTAAGTGAACTTCGAAGTCAAGACTGAACTGAACTGTGGAGCCTGATTGATTGAATCGAGAGGATTCGACGTATTGTTTACACTCCGCAAGAATGTAGCGACATTAGAATAGGACGATGAGGCATCAATTGCGCTGTTGCCCATTAGAAGAACTGGGGCAAGTACCAACTTAACCGAATGAAACTAATTAGGCTAGACCGGCGTACTTGTTGGCATCGTGTCTCTTCATCTTGGCAGTTAAACGGCACGCTGACACTAAAGTGGAACGTAAGTTTTGGCCGCACCTCAACAATCGGAGTCTACGAAATTTATCGACGGAATCTCGGTAATCGGGAATCGTCTCGGAAAATACTCGAGCACATTTTCGAGCTAAAAGTGCTTGGAGATCTAAGCCAACGATAGACGAATACTAGGAACATTTTTCTAATCACCAATGCTTATTTATTTTAGATTATTAGATTTATTATATACAGAGAGGTGGGCATTATTTGTCGAAAAAAATATTTCAGATACTATTTAATATTTTAGATATTATTTTGCTTAACGAAAATAGTATTTTATTCGAACAATCTGAACCTCGAGATAAAATATTTCCATTTGAACAATCTGAACCTCGAAATAAAATATTTCTATTTTAACAATTTCATCCAGAAAATAAAATATTTCTAATTCTGCAATGTTTGTATGACTGATATCATTTGTTCCTTTTTCCATAAAGGATTATTTTGAAAGTTGTACAGATGCTGTAAAATAAATTGGATTATTTACTATTTACTATTTAAAATACTATTTTCCCCAGCGCTGATTATATAGAATTATTGGACAATTTAATGGAGATTTTGAGAAGGTCTTGCGTGAGTCGTTCGATTAGCGAACTTTTATGCATTATTCTGTTGATGGAACTTATTCCGGTAGCCATGCTAATGAATTATCCCGGCAGGATTAACGAGCTCGAGGATCCCCGTGGAAAACGGATGCGTTAACGCGTTATTTCGAAAGAACCGACCTGACTGCTGCTACTGGAATCCGAGAGGAAATCAAGCAAGGAAGAAATGTTCGCGGTTCATTGTCTCAGAACGAATGATCTCGAATTCCTTCGCAGAGTTTCACCGTGCACGAGACGCGCCACTCTGTCCTACGAAACAGCTATCAGGCGACGTAACATTAACAAGAATTGAATTATTCACCAAGAGAAATCATTTCACAATCATTCGACCGTGCCATCATAATCCAACGCTTCCTCCATTCTTCCCAGGAACATTCTCCTACTTTCAATAATTTGCAGAAACGTTAATAAAAATGTTAAAATACACGAGAGTATATGCTTTATGAGATTTCGAGGAGGATAGAACGATATTTCCCAAGGTTCAATAGAAAATAGTGACTTAATTATTGCGTATGCCGGGGCGGATAATCGAGATTCGCGAAAGCAATTCCCCGGACAGTAGTACGTTTGAAACGTAGCTGATTACAAAATCATCTCGTAATACGTCTCTTTATGCACCGAAGGAGAACCGGAGAGAGAAGGCTGACCTTTCCAGCCATCGAGAACTGACGCAATCCGCGTGGAATCCTCTTCCGAATCTCTTTTTCAAACGTTTCCAGCTGGCCTATAAATACATTCAAATCGTTTCCGGTCACTGAAAAGGTACACGACACTTCCGATTGCACCGCCGTAATTCCTTTATTCCACTGAATCATTCTCGAATCAATTTTCCAGCGGCCGCGGCGCTGATGAATTTTAAATTAGATCTAGATTGGTATGCGAAAAAAAATCCAGGAAATAGAATATCCCGCATTCCCATCGCGGAACTCATGGTGCTCCGGAGTACCTAGATATTCAGGCCAGTCGAAAATCATATTCGAGATTATCACATTTTTTGAGCTTTCGAATTTCCTTCTGTCCAGGGATCTATCGTAAATTTTTCAAATTTCTTTCCTCGGATCAATTTTTCCATTTCCGGAGTTTTCAACGTTTTATACAATTTTTGGTACCGTCACGGAGTTCACCGAATTGTCTAATGATCCAATATATGAGTCTTTAAAATTTTTCATTGCTTTATGTAACAATAAACGCCGATTCCCGGTTGATATATTAGGCGAAGTAAAAAGTTCTGAGCGTTTTTCGCTTTATTTATAATGCGAAAAACGCTGAGAACTTTTTACATCACCTAATATGTCGCCTAGCTAGCCGAACGAAACTACACGAGTGTTTACATAATAAGGATCTATTAGCGTTTTCGGGTCAACGGGAGATTTACGCATTCGTTGCTCGTGTTGCTCGTGTTGCCCGTGAATCACATTTTCCAGGAAGTGCGATCTTTCACCGGGTGTTACGTAAATTAACGTTAACTACCATACGTTCGATCGCGATCGTGCCGTCCGTCTGCGAGCACATTTAAAATGCAGATTCTTTTGTCTGTTCAACAGCGAGACAGGTTCGAAGATACCAATCGCAGAAGGACGGACGTTATAGACAACACGTTTTTATGGAACGTTCCAACAATAAATCCGATCCTAAACTCTTGAACTCGGGACCCGGCAAAAAAGCCTGGTGCAAACTATTATGGTAATATTTTCGAAAAAAGATAACTTTTGTGAAAATAAAGTGCGTTTAGATGGATATCGATTGTGAATGTTCCTTTTATGCAATATGATGACGATATGATATGAAGATCAGCCGAGGATTATTTCTGCAATTAAAATTTTCGAATAAATGTGATAAATATTCGTACACCTTTTAAAAACGAATAAATTTTTAAAAATTGAACTCAGCAACTTGAGTGCCTTTTCAGACGTTAGAATGGTTAGTTTACTAGCTAATGTGTAAATAATTTCTTTTTGTAATTGTTATTAGTCGCTATTACGAAGGGAACAGTAAAGACAACGATTTTTTCAATTTTTTATCTGTGCCCGTAATGAGAATTTAAAATATGTATTTTGTAAATCTAAGTGAGTTATACATATGTACAAAGTTCCATTGAAATTGGTTGACGGATAAAAAAGCTATGTGCATTGTAACATGTAAAAATCTTTGAATTTACGGTTTGCGATTCATTTAAATCGCAGATTCTTACGATTCTTGCTATTTTCAATCAATTATATTTCGTAACATCCTTGATCGATTTCGATGAAACTTTGTACAAGTATATAACTTGCTTAGACCTACCAAAGAGGCCTTCAAAATTTTCATTACAGGTACAGATGAAAAATTAAAAAATCGTGATCTATTTCCTTTGCAATTGCGGCCAATAACAATTTAAAAAAGATATAATTTACACATTAGCTAGTAAACTAATCCTTCTAACGTCTGAAAAGAAACTCAAGCTGTTAGGTTCAATCTTGAGAAAGTAATTTGTTATTTTAAAGTGTACGAATACTTTGTACATCGACTGTAGATGATTTGTATAGCTGGTAATTCCAAGAAAAACAGAAGAAGATCATTGATGTATCGATTACTCGATACACGGCCTCTCGAGATTTAATTTCACACTGTAATGAAGTGGCAGGCTATCTGGCCGAGCTTCTTCAGCAACTCTTTCCCATGGGAAGCGAGCTGCGTTGTCAGATAACAGGAAAAATCACTTTTCTATCAGTTACACCGTCGCGATAACACTGTATCACCAATGAATTACGACAAACATTACCCTCGAAAGGCTATCGCGCTTACGAAATACAGATCCTGACGTAAACTAGTGCAAAGCGACATAGTCTATCTGCAGAAGACAGTCTGATTCGCTCGTTCCGACTTCGAATTGCAATTCAGTATCAAATGAATTAAATTTGAATGCACCTCGAGCGATTAACTGCATCAAGTGCATCTGTGCAAGAAGTGTTCAGATAGTGATCACGATATCTCAAGAACTACTCGACCGATTCACTTCAAACTTTCCGTGCAGTTGAAGTACACCTCTCGCTGTAGCTGGTACCACTACCAAAAAAATAATATCTCAAATCTTCTCAAATTTGATAATACCAAGTTTAAGTGGCCATAAATTTGTCAATTCTCCAAATTGAGGGACGAAATTGCAGGAGCACAGTTTCTCGAAAGCTTGTTCTCTAAGAAAATGGACAAAGAGAATTTATTCCGAACTTTTCAACTAGAATATCTCCTTAAGATCCCCGCTACTCGATCATCCGAACTTTCCGAGAAGAGACTCTAATCACCAAAGTTTCGCAATTTTTAATGGCTAAACACGAGAATCGACTTCGACGAGAAAAGTATGAGGGATTCAGAGAGCTTATCAGCTCGGATCGGCGAACTTTGATAATGTCTACGTGCGATTGCTTAATTCGGTGTGCTTCGCGAAGCCCGCTGAACCGCGAGTTAATCGATCCGCTCGTTCGAGGAACGACTGCGACTTGTACAACACGAGGAAAACATTTTCCGCAGATTATTAAATATTTTCTGTCGTTAAAAGTTGAGAAAATATTTCGCGTTAAATTCAATCAACTAATTATTCCAATTATTAATAGCAAAAGGAATTTCTGGACGTCGAATGCCACGACTGATTGACGCGGAAACCAACTTCCAAGCAGAAACATGTTCGAGTTCGATTAAATGCCAACTCCAGGCAATTAGGTTGCCGGTGATAGTTGTCGGACTGTTGTTTCGTGCTAATTGTTATTAATACGAATATTCCATTCCACAAACGACCGACTAGTAATCCGCACTGGCCGGCATTGGTTCCTCTGTCTCGCACAAATGCACGTACACAAAGCAATTGTGTTTCAATTATGTGCAGATCAAGAACCTACTGCGAGGCACACTGGGAATTTCTCTGGGCACAGTTACATGTAAACCGAATTTAATTCGACTTGAAATTAGCTCTGCACCGGCTGTTATTTTCCGCTCTAATAATCGCCACTTAAGACTGAATTATTTCAACGTCCACCGCGGCGGATACTTGCACGCATCAATTTTCATTCCAACCTGAGAGGCCTTAACCGGTCAATTTACTATAAATAAAACATTCGCACAGTCGCATCGAAAAATATCGAGAAGCGAATTAACACGAGGTCATCAAATAAGTTATCCGGGGCACCATATAATATAAAACGTTTCGAATGTGTCAGTCAATTGCAGAGACTCGACAAAATGCACTGTAATGTTTCCGTTGCACTGCATTGCACCATGCCGTCGCGAACGATGCTCGTTGACGTCGGAGAGTTTCCCAATTAGATTGAAAAATCACGTCGAATTATCTTGTAGCATGGATACGTTACGAGGAAGAACTTAAACCTCGATTATCCGTTAATCGGTGGAATCGAGTTCGCTGAACACGCGGAATCCATAAATCAATTTATTCTTTCCCGGGGATGTAACAGGCGAGGAGCGTGTACGCGAGAGAGAAAGAGAGAGAGAGAGAGAGAGAGAGAGAGAGAGAGAGAGAGAGAGAGAGAACAGGAGAGACAGAGAGGAGCGTACACGGTCGGAGAATCGATTTCAGCGAGGAATCGTCGGATTTCGTCACTGACGACCGAGCGAAGCGCGACGTTGCGTCTACACCGACGAAACGAAACGTCTTGATCGAGTTCCCCGTCAACTTTGAACGATAAGCCCCGCTCGTTTCACCGATACAATGCACGACACGCATGATAGGGGACCGGGGAGATTAGGGGAATTCGAGTACCGAAACCGGCACCCTTCCATGTACGATGATAAGAAGAAGATAGTGACCATAATACCACTCGACATCTCCTACACACGGGTCTCCATAAAATTACATATTCCGGCGAAACTAACATTCCTATCGCGATGAAACAAAGTGGGGATTAGACTGCATGAATAAATGCATCGAAAACGTACTATAAAGTATTTTCGTAACTAGTTCCGTTTGCGAGGAAATCGGCTTTGAATATTCAGTTGGCCGTAAGTAGAATTAGTTGACCATAGACAGACACAGAGGAGTCGTGTCGGGTCGGCATTCGAGCTCGATTTTCTCGGAAACGAAACCATCTACGAAAATGCTTCATTACGTACTTTCCATGCAGGCTTTCATGCAGAATAATCTCGACTTTGTTTCGTCAAGTTAGGATAGACAGTTCGTTCGGAATATATGTTATTTTATGCGTGCAATTTCCTTCGAAAAATTGTTATTTCGCTTTCAGGTGGGAATGGACCATAAAGATGTACCATATTTTATTTCCGGGAGATGTAAATGCTGAAAGTGTTTATGTGTACACCCGGTATGCACGTATAGTAGATGACTCGGTGCATAAACGTGCAATTTATGCTCTGGCTCATAAAGTCACGAGTATGAAGCGCTCACCGACTCCATTGAATTATTGCGTCAGTATCGAGGAGCCTGCGGGCTTATGGTTTTATGAATCTACAGGGTCTCTAAACGTACAATTCCCGAGAACGAAGGTTCCAAGGAAAAAATTTCATTTTTTTATTTGTTTAAAACGCGTCGGCCTGGTGCATCGAAATATTCGTGAATTTTCCGACACGAATGAACATTTGCAGGGATACGCATGCGCGGAGTTGGACGTTGATGAATTTACAGCATGTGGGATCTATCTAAATGCTCGATGATGACGGTCCCGAAGGCGCGGTCGAAAATGGCCGCGCCGATACTCGTTAGGAATGATTCCGTGATTTTCAACCTCTGTTTTCTGGCACGCACCTGAAACCGACAAAATTATCCGGCGATCTAGTCGCTCGAAATCGCGGAACGGGCGTGTGTCATCAGTCGTCCTGATTGCAATTTCCGTCCGGTCGCGTCAATCCCGACGTCATTATACCAACGATGTCGTGACAATGACGAAATCTCCGATCCGGCCGGTGATTTTCATCATTTCTTTCCCCGACTGAATGTCGCCTCGTTACGTGAGTCGACGATGAATCTATTCAGAATTACATGAGTCAAGCATTATCTCGCCACGGCGAGCCATCAATTCGATCATTTCAGTCGATGGGCAATATTTTGTTTCTTTTTCGCTAGGTCTTAGTACGCATTGTATATGAAACACAAGCAAATATACAGTGATTACTAGACTGCGGATCTTTACGGAAAATAAAAAATGTATGCATTGATTGCAAGACACAGGAGCCAAATAGAAATTAATTTCTTCTTCCATGTAATTGTCTTATTAAATTGAAATTAATATACTGACGTCCTTAAATCTTCTTAACTCGTCGATTGCTTTAAATTGTACGTGTCCATTTTCGTCATAGATGCATAAAATCCGCAGTCTAGTGATTACTGTAATAAGAGAAAGAAATCTCCGATCACGAATAAAATATAATGACGCTCAAGGTTTGGCAAATCGCAGCGAATTAATCGGAGTAAGTGCGAGCAATTCTGATTAGATTCTGCGGTTCTCGTTCATGATTTATTCTACGTGTGAAACGATTCCCTCGAGGGAAAACGTTTTCCCTTTTCTGATAAAAGGGGTGTGATAATTGTTAAGTGCTCGAAAATATAGATAGGGAAGGTTCGTCTAGCTCGTCACGTGAATTCTGTCACGTACCTTCGCCGGATTTTATACAATCAATACGTCACTATTCTCCACGTACGTCAGAGCTGTAACGCAAACTCTCATCGTACAGGCTCTCCCATTAATATTCATTCTACTCCACGCTAATCACAGCTTCACAACCAAATTGCCTCATAATCTTTCGTTAACCACCTGCCACCATCGCTCAAATTATTATTCAGCTTCGAAAATGTGTGCATTAGCTATTCCGGATATTTTTAATAATTGTTGATGAAGATTCTCTTGAAAACATAATAATCAGAGACCAGAACCCTAACACTTTTCGACAGGAATCATTTTTCTCACGACCCAGTAACGTTGCTCAAGAGGAACGCGACCCTTTGAGAATCAATTCTGGATCCCACGGGGAAGACGCGTTCGCGAACAAGACCTAAAGCGCAATTATCGTGATTGGTTAGCAAAGTTCTCCAAAATCAAACCAATTCCCCGATAGCTCGGGTCTACTCGCTTAATCCCGCGATCTTCCTCGTTCAAACGGGAGTTAACGCCGACTGACTCCGGCACTGCAGTTTCCGATTAATCTCGACGCACTGCAAACTAACCAGAATTCCAGACCATTTTTTTCCCCCAGAAGAAACTATGCAGTCTAATAACAGAGTTTCACCGGAATCCACGAGAGCACTCCATTGTCTATATCACTTCATTGTTAAACTAACTGGACGCGAGGAGAAATTGAAATGTTTTCCGAGAGGATCGCTTTACGCTCCGTTATCAAAACATTCATTCATTTTTCCAATGGATTCGGACACAGATGTTCGATTTTGATTCTTCGTTTGCAGCTGAGAAATGACGTGGGCACGGTCAGGAAAAGTCTCAGCGTTTTAAAGAATATTAATAAGGGTGCTTCGAAGTTTCTCGGCAATCGGATTAGAATGATGCAGGGGGACGATTAAAAAATGTTTTGGCGTTCTGATGAATATTCAGAAAGTGGGTCGCGATTTTGTGCAAGTGCATGTAAAAACGAGGCGGACCGACACACGGACAAATTCCATAAATATTCAATGTTAGCCGCGACACGTACGCTGCATATTTATGAAGCGTGTTTGGTCTCGCGGAAAATAGTACAAACTCCAGAGCGCCGATTCGAATTCAGACCGCGACACCACGTCCAGATCAAAAATACAAGGGGACGACACATTCGAAATAGGCACGTGCGTATAACGGGCCCGTTAATTGTCCTAATTGGTCGGTGGTTCTGTCACACGGTGACATTTACACGGTGCTCGTGTCAATAAACTCTCGGCAGTCTGTCTCTCGGGGAGGATTTGCATTCGTCCTTCGAACAACACCTCTCTGATACGTCGAATGGTAAAAAGTCTAGGCGCCTGGATGTTTGTCTCGTTATGCGAACGGAGACTACAATCGATCATAAAATTACCGAAGGAGCTGGTCGAACGTCTCGCTTTTTGTTCGTCGTAAATAATATTGATTTATCGACTTGCCGGGTAAATGACGAACGAGTTCGACTTTATGCAGGGACCGCAGCAGCAAACGCTCGAAAGAACAGCTCTTTGATCACCGTGTGTTCAGAAGTTGGTAAGCTAGTTTTTTTCAATATGGAAATGTTCATAAAAATCGTATGGAAAAATGCGATTCGAGTTCTATCGAAACCGGGTTATACGGGACCGTAATTATCAATTTGATTCTTCGCGGACAGCGAGGCAGTATTTTCCGACGTCAGCCCCCCAAAGCATCCTCTCCAATATTCCATGGTGAATGATCAAAGCAGTTCCCTGCTGACCAGCGTATCAATTCTTTGACACGCGATACTCTTGCTGAACCTAACTCCATCTGCCTGGAATAATTCCCGGGAAGGGGAATATCACCGCAGCATCCCCCGAGCATCATCTTTGCTTCCTGTCGCGAACCCAAACATCAATTTCTCATCCCGAAACTCTCGTTCTCGTGGACCCATCAATTTCCACCATGGGAAACAGCCTTGATCATAAAAATTCGTGAAAGTCTGTCCCCTCAACAGCGCACCCTAACTTTCGCTTTCGTCAAACGAGTTCTTAGCCCGTATCATAAGTGTTCCCTATGTTTTACGACGGGCCAGGAGGAATTCCCACTCGTCAAGAACACGATACCATAAACGAAGAACATCCAGAATACCCTAAGCGCGGTCCCAGCCCGATCCCCTACGAACATCCTCACAAATCCCGAAAAATCAACACGATCTCCACAGACAGCTAGCAGACACATCAACTCCCACTTAGGCGAACTGATCGTATCCACACGGTCACGGAACTCCCCACTCCGCGGCGTTGCCAAAGTTCGTCATCAGCCAGTCCCATTGAGCGATCCAATCGGCCGAGCGGCTGATCACCCTCTACCCCCATCACTATAATCCCCGGCGGCCGGACGAGCCGCCAGCCGATTTTCGGTGTCACAGGATCGTACGTCACTCGCCGCGCCGGTGGCCATAGAATGGTCACGCGAGTCAGGAACGCGTGATTGTGTTATGGTCACGCGACAGACCATTGACTATCGACGTGCCATCATCGATCGTGACCGTGTTACAAGAACGCGTGCACGTTTGTCTCTCGGAAAGAAACGCACCCGACCATGGGACACCGTCAACCGACAAAAAGAAACGGGCGCCTACGGATAAAAGTGTCGGCGGGCTGGCGTCGTCAGACACCTCGTGTTCAACGCGACGTCCAACTGGCCAGGGTGGTCTGGTTTCGCAGAGATTTCGCTGTGTGCTCGCCGGAACCGTGGGGGAAGGGGCAGAGCCACGATTTGCGCGGGAAACTTGCGCGTCGTCCAGTCTATTCTCTCACTTCTCCTCGAATATACAATGTGTCCCAGTCGAACGAGGCTGCTCGAACATTTATTCATTCTCTGCACCAGTGCCTTCACTTATTTTAGAAATAGAATGCGGATCTTTATGCGTTTATGAGGAAATTAGCTAAGGGAAATGTGAAACAATCGAATATCTGGAAAATCTAACAATGGTGTTACGTTGTTTTCAATGTAAACACGCCGTTAAGGGATGATATCAGAGGTGGGCATTATTTGGCGAAACAAATATTTCAAATACTATTTAAAATATTAAATAAAATAAAATACTAGATTTTATTTTGCTTAAAGAAAATAGTATTTTAAATAAGATATAGAATTTCGAAAATAAAATATTTAACAATCCGATACACGAAATAAGATATTTTACTTTTTGCATTGTTATAATACTCTGAGAAACCGCATAAACATACAGTCTATCTTATCGTTAAGAAACGATTTGTACTCATAAATGTATTGAATTCGAACCATTATTTTCAGCAATAATATTTAAAATTGAAATTGAAAATAAAGACGAAACAGAAATGTTTTCAATATTCTTCAAATAAAACCAAATAAAATATTGTATTTTCACAAGTCACAGCATCAAATAAAATATTCTACTTTCAAAGTTGTACACATGCTTTAAAATAAATAGGACTATTTACTATTTAAAATACTATTTTCCCCAGTTGTGGATGAAATGAAGTTTCATTTAACTCCTGTTTCCCACAAATGATGCAGAACATCTTTAATTTGCATAAAGATCCCCAGTCTATTTATAAGTGAAATTAATGAATCAGTCTCGGCATTTCTGCTGTCCGAACGATGCTACACCGTCTTCTGTATCTTTGGAAATTGTCGCTCACCCGGTATACGATCCCGACACCGTCTTCTTCGTTCTATGCGTCGCTAACACCGTCTACCTCCGTGCCCACACACAGCTGACTGCGTACGTGTTCCTCTTTATCCCCCACTCCTCTCAGACTCATCTTTTTCTGCCTCCAAGACTAGTTTCAGATTCCCTCGCATCTGAGCCAGGTAACCTAGGACTCCTTTTAGCATCGGCCACGAGATTCCCGATCTTTTTGCTATACCTGATCTTGTTTACCTTGGTGGGGATCTATATTCTTGAACTATCCGGTTCATTGTATTCCGAACACGTAGCGACACATTCTTTGTGCAACCTCGGGTTGGCTTGAATTAGTGGTTTGGGGAGTTTTTGGCTGACAGCCGATTGCTTTGGGAATACTCGAGTAGGTTTCGGTAGGCAATTGAATTCTTTCTTGTTTGTGGACATTGAAGTGGACGGGTCAAAAATCAGCCATATTATTTTTAGAAATGCTTTTTCGTTTGGAATGCTTTCATAAAACTGTAAATGATTTGCAAGAAAAATCGAATGAGACTCCAGTGAATTGTCCAGCAATTTCCGATGATTCCGCGAGTCAATTCCCGGTGTCCAACCGAATGGTTTTGTACACGGGCGAGAAGTATCGAAGTTCTGTGCTTTCAAGA
The DNA here is from genome assembly GCA_028455765.1 of Lasioglossum oenotherae. Classification (NCBI taxonomy): domain Eukaryota; kingdom Metazoa; phylum Arthropoda; class Insecta; order Hymenoptera; family Halictidae; genus Lasioglossum; species Lasioglossum oenotherae. The sequence goes on from CM052295.1 coordinate 13,616,568, forward strand.
ATTCTCTTTTCCCTCTGTGTCTGTCGCGGCATGTCGCGCGCGCTGCTTTTTATTATCTTCGTGCTCACAGGCTCTTTTTACACGCCGAGCTTCTGCCAGATCCCCGCTCCTTACAAACAACTTCTTCCCACTTTTATCCCCGGCCATCCCGTCCTTTGAACACAGTCACTTTTTAACTTAATGTTTCGATACTTCTCGGCTTCCTCTGCCTTTTCTTTCGCTCCACTCTGTCCAACTCCCTCTGCGTCCCTTTCAACCGCGATTCCAACCTATCCCACGTTCCTGAAATATTTAAAACCCTGCTCGAATCTTTTCCCAGAATATCATTTCCCAAGCGGTCGCATTAAACATTTAAATATCATTCGTGTTCGCGTTGCATCACTTCGCCAAGGATTACGTTTATGCAGGCACAGCCCGTCTCAGAAGTTCGCGTTTGTCAATTCAAATATTTTGAAAATTTTATGAAGACTTGATTCGACATATTTTTAATTTCACGAAGCCACTGGTGTCTATTAAACGTTTCGAATGCATCAAAAAGAGAGATTCAATATTTTTTGATGCGACAAGAACCGTGTAAATAAATGATTGGTGAAAGGCAATATTATATCTGACCAATCGCAATATCAGTACAAGATTGAAAATCGTCAGGGAATGCGTCGATCGCTGTAAAATCCGATTCGTAGAAATCCACGGAGGCATGCACGAAATTTTATTGCAGCTGTCATTCAGTCATCGTACCATTCGACGAATAAATTCATTGAATGGAAAATGTCGGAGAGTCAGGCTGAACGGCGCGGCACGGCGTTCATCGAAAATCCAATGAATTTTAATAATGTACACCCTTGTCCTCTCTGTCTTTCCGCCGCGTGCCACGGGCGTCTTTGATTAACACGAATTGCTTGAAATGTTTAATAAACAGGTCTGCTGGACGTGTTTGAATCGGACGCTTCAAATTGCGTTCACTGTTTTATTGGAACCCATCCGGACCTCTCAAATTTTTATTGGTACCGATCCGGACTTCTCAAATCAAATTCAAAAACATCTACGAAAAAGTAAATTGGAACTTTTTACGGGACACTCTTCAAAACCTTACGCTAGGCCACCGACAGACAATTTTATTAATACTCAATCCCATTCTTGAAAATTCAAAAAAAAATACTCACTGGCATCCAACACAAAATAAAATATTTTTTAATAATTTCTCGAAACATTCCCGAAAATTCTGAAATCCCGATAAACAATCTCATCTTCCACATTTGCATCTGTAAATTCAATCACTCAGGACACAGTCGATACCAGCACGAATTGCTCCACAGTTAATTAATTAATTAATTAATTAATTCTGTATTGTGTATAGCGCGTGCTAAACACCACTGACAGATTTAATTTTCACTGGATTTTGTTTAGAAGAGCATCGGAGGGAACTCGTGTACTTTTTTTTATAAAGGGGAAACAATAATCGAGACGACTCGCCGGTTCGACGGGAACAAGTATACTACATTGACGAACAACGATTCGCATGACGGTAATTGCCACGTACACAATGAAAACACTGTGGACACCTATAGACAACGTAGCTATTCATAACCGACTGTCTTGACGTCGAACACAGCGGTAGTTATTTTAACGAATGCACCAATCCCTCTTAATTCCCTGGATATCTTCGACTATAACCTATGTCGGCCGATCGGAAATTGGCGAGCCGAGGAATTCGAGGCGATTATGACTCAGTATCACCGTCAAGGTCTCGAGACACTTGCAATTTAATGCTCCGTAATGATGGGTCACGATAAAAACGATTGTGATAATTTCTGAGTACCACTAACCTCGTGACGTGACGATTTCTTTAGCAATCGCATGACAAATTTCTTCCACAGTGAATTCTGCCCACTTCCAATGATTTTATTTCTTGTAATATTCGGCTGCTTTTCACTTTACCGGACTCGAAATTTGCCTTTCTCCTACGAATTATGATGTATGTATTTGTGTGTAATCCAGTAGGTTTGTACCTGGGGTGGCTGCAGATCGAAGTTTCGATCAAATAGGATCAATGGTTCAGGAGTTATGCTTGTTAAAGTTGAGCAATCTGCAGTGTTTTCGAAAGGTAAGGGCGCCGCCATATTGGTTTGTAGTGACGGTCGCGCGCCGCTTACCGAGTTGGTTGGTGATTGGGTGGCGGTTCTGCTCGGTAAGCGGATCGCGGTCGTCACTACATACCAATATGGCGGCGGCGCCCTTATTTGTCAAAAACACTGCAGATTGCTTAAATTTAAACAAGCATAACTCCTGAACTATTGATCCTACAGGATCGAAACTTCGGTCTGCAGCCGCCCTGGGCACAAATCTACTGGGTTACATACCAAATACCGCATAATTTATAGGAGAAAGGCACAAATTTTGAGTCCGGCAAAGTAAAGTTTACCCTAATATTTAGTTGATTTAATTAATTCGCCAGAAACTGAGCGAAGGGGTTAATCTAGGTTCCGAATCTGTGAATAATTTAATTCTTCCAACTTAGCTCTGATGATACATTTAAAAATAAGATGATCGAGTTGAAGACTCCTTGTATAAGGATACCAAGCAATCAAGACTTTCTGTTGCTGTCAACAATTCCATTAAACTGTCACAAGGCTCTGCGAAACGTAGTAATTAACTAGACTCGTCCCATTTGATTGGTCTCATTATACGGGGTCAAGAGCTGCAAAAAGCTCTCGTAAATAAATAAATTGCCGAGTCAAAGGAGAAAGAGGCATTATTATCGGAATTCGTTCCGCTCGACTGATTTGTCAACTCCATCTTAACGAGTGTACTAACAAGCACATTCTGATCGCATTACAATCATATTATAAACCGTTCGATGTCGTCCAAGTATTTTCCCGAACTGTGGTCGATGTTATTCGGAAGAATGATGCGAATACGTGGAGAATCGCTTGCGTCAGGTGCGGTCTGCATCGAGTCTGGTCAGATCCTGTCAAGTCTGAATGAGGCATCGAGTCTGGTCAGGTTTGCACTGTGCATATGTGAATTATGTTTGAAATGTCCTATACGGCGCGAGCTTGGAAGCCAGCGTCGTGCATTACAGAATATTACGAACGTACAATACGGAATTCGCTTCATTTACTCAGGGGATCGCAATTAATGTTTGTATAACGTCCGGGACGATCCATATTATTTTCAATCATGCGCGCATCGGTAGGAACAGCGGAGTGCAAGGTCCGGTTCCGTGGATCCCATCTCGTCCGCATAATCTCGTCACAACAGATGGAGTAAAGTGAATACGCCGCTCTACCCACGGTATCAACTATGTTTGCACTACTCGAGATAAAAATATTTGCACGCGGTGCACTTCCACTCGCGTGCACTCACGTTGCATCCGTTGCACCCAGCGAAAATATTTACCAGTCTCAGCTATGTATAATAGTAATATGTCCCCGAAAAAAAACTGGCCGGCGGTGTCTCGTAACAGTTCGCATAACTTTGCACATTTTCGAAAACCCATCTCGATAACCGTTTCGGGCGTACAGTTTGCAACGCAGTAATATATAGCTACCAGCAGCGTGCCTGAATTACGTGATCAATGTGACTTACCTATACTGATCGGTAAATATCCTGAAAATAACAATTCGGTTTTATTCGAAAACAATCCACTATGGTCGAGCATGCTGTTAATAGATTTTACGTAAAGGTCTCGCAGTTTCGGCTGCATAGTGAAAAGAGGAAAAAAAATATAAGAAAGAAAAAAACGAAACGGAAACATTCTATCGTGTCAGTGTTGTACCACGGTAGAGAATCAACGTTCTCTCTAGATTTTGCCATAGGTGTCTCTCGCGCAAAAGCTTGAGCTCGGTTGATGAAGCTCTCGTTTGTTTGCTCGTCTAATAATCACGATAAAAAAAAGACAAACGAACACCGCGCGCGATGGAGTGGGGGGGGAAGGGAATCATCCGATTGGCCAATCAGCAGGATTTATGCACGTGTGACTTCTCGATTACGCGTTCACGGTTTCCTGTACAAATGTTTTCTGCGCCGGTGTTTGTTGTTCCGTGTGGGACAAAATCGCAAAGTGTTGAAACTCCAAGAGAGGGAGAGAGAGAGAGAGAGAGAGAGAGAGAGAGAGAGAAAGAGAGAGAGAGAAAGAGAGAACAGAGTGCGTCCGTGTGAGTGTGTGCGTGTTTGCGTGGGCAGAGTGTGCGCGCACGCAACCCGGGACAGAGGCACGTGTGCGTTCAATCTTCGATCTGATCGGCCCAATTTTCCCAGTTCCCTGCGATTATTCCGAGAAAATTTGCGAAACCCCGCCTCCCGGATATTGTAATTGACTTGCTACCGTTTCCAACCAACGCGCTTTTTCGATTCAATTTTCCCTCGACATGGTTTCAATTAAGGGGCCATTCTGGTGTAACAGGTTCGGCGAATCGATTTTGTTTTCGCGCACACATCGACGGCACAGCGCTCCAACAATGCACTACGACAATTTTATTACCGCGGTCGAGACAGTAACGACGTTACGGGTTGATGCGTAGAGGCTCCCGGACAGAGTGGCTCGCATCGCAAAAACTACTGCAATTATCATGAAAAGTTTGCACACGATAATTTTCTTCATTTGGAAAATTTTGTATTTTCGAGCTTGGAGTGTTCCACTGCGGTCAAACTTGATTATTTTTCAACAAATACATTTTTCATCAGCCATCAATAGACTGCGTATCTTCGTGCAAAATAAAAAATGTCTACGTCGATTCCAAGACACACACAGGGGTTACATTTTCTTTCTTGTTTTAATTATTTTATTGAACTGAAACTAATACGTTGATGTTCTTAAATTTTTTAAATATGTCCACTGCTTTAAATTGTACGTACCAATTTTTGTTATAAATGCATAAAATCCGCAGTCTACTCATCGAAGATTATTAACTACGTTAATAACTGAATTATTATAAAAAAAATTCGCAATGATGTCTTTGGAAGCACCTGTCACACTGGAGTGCCCCTTAATTTCGATGTTCGTGCAAACCGAGCTCAGAACGAGGTAGGCAACGAACTCCTCTAACTATCGCAAAGCTTCGACCAATCGACGCACAGTGGGATGGGTCGGTCCAAAAAGTTTCACTTTCGGAGTTACACATAATTCAATATTTCCTTAAATATTTTTTGTAGGAAAATTTCAGAAAGAATTTTCCGATCCCGAATTTCCCACTCTGCGTCGACTCGCGGCAAGCAAAGTTTCGCCAAACGCGTGCCAATTCGCTCAAAACGCGCAAACAGCTCCGAGAGTTGGAAAGCGTTCAAACTACTGGTTGTTTCCGATCGATCAGTGAAACGAAAAAGAAACGGAAGCGCACTAGATCGTCAATCCAAAATATGGTCAGTCATGGAGAGAAGTAGCGAATATGTCGGGTCACTTCTGCGCATCGGGGAGCGTCATGCACGCCGGGACCCGGACGCAGAGATGTTAACAGGTAGCAAACTCAAATCGATTCCACAGCAACTAATTATCGTGGCTAGGGGTGTCGATTAGTCGATCTCTATCTGGTATGTGAGTAGAAGTGTGCGTGTGCGTGTGTTCGTGGTGGTCGTTTGCGAGGGTAAAACGAGGTTGATAAATAGATAAAATAGATCGAGTACATACGCTCGTTCAACAGGAAGCTCGGTATCTTTGAACCTGCAACCCAAGGATCACATACATGATATTGTCACACCACACACTCGTCGGTCACGTCGAAAAAAAATAAGGAGACCCGATTACGTGCAGTAAAACTCGACGAAACAAGATAGGATTCGATTAGAATAATTAATCAACAAGAGGGGCACAACAATTTTATACTTCCTCTGGAGACATTTTCGAAATAATAATAAGTGTGTAGATTACGAGAATAATAGTGCAGCATCATGACCATCGAAAGAGAAGCCAAATTCTAGGAATTTCTCAAGCTACACATCCAAAGTCGACAGATCAGAAGCTGATTTTGTACAGTTGTGGACTAACGGCGTGTGTAGTCCTGTGTGAACGTCTTGCGGACAAGGCAATGTCGATTGAAAACTATTCTCAATCTATAGCTCTCTCAACCACATTTTCTATATACATATATTCATCGAAGTTCAAGTGTGCAACCGTCAGTAGTAGTGGACAGAACAAGTAGTGTATGGTCAGACTTCCTATCGACATGTCGTCAACAAGTGATACAAATTTACAGATTTCTCCTTTGCATGTGTCGGTAACATTGCGAAATATTACTAGTTCTACTTTACCCACCGAGCAGGTCAACCTTCCACCGTCGGTAACATGGTGAAATGTCACTAGATCTAATCAGCTCACCGAGTATATCCGACTTGTTATAAACAAACTAAACACTCTGCACCAGGCAAGTGAGAATCTACAGGTTTCTGCATTATCCCCGTCGATAATGCGATAAAATCTCACTAGATCTACCTTATCTCTGCTTTACCAACACTGGCAGTAATTCTACGCCATTAATGTTGCCAGTTAGTTGGTAAAGCAGGTCTCGACGACCTGATAATGCAGTCGATCCAGTGAGGCCTTCATCTCAATGGGCGGCACGTTACGGTAATTGAAAGGTTCGATGTGATTACGACCGACGATTACGCGTTTCACTGTGCCATCGCCGAGCAGTTGATGCGTCAAAATTGTGGTGTACCCGGTACGCTTCCCATAATGGTTCCCTTTAATTATTCATGGGCATGAGCACGTCGCGTTACGACATGCCAATTATCATCGGCCTGTATAAACAGCTTCATCATCAACGGCACCGCCACAAGAGGAATCTGTAATTCTCACCTACGTACGTTACTGCGAGTGTTTTCCTAATTGCGACCACAGTTCGGTCTTGAATAACCGGTAATTGCTTCACGCCGCGCCGGCTGAACGTTCACCAAAGTGTTAGGTCTTTTGGAAAGTCATTTCGTTCTCTCAGGGGAAGATGAAAGCCAATTTTTTACCATTTAGATAAGTTTTACGACATTAAAGCTCGTAGAATTTCTGCTTTTTATTAGCACAAAATTCAGTTATACGACTTTTTCTTTCGTTCACTGCATTTTCACCCTTAAAATAAGGCTGAGTAATAACAAATGGAGAAACAATGCCATCTCTACACGAGAAACAGAATTACTTTCCGAACGACCTAATAATTCGTCGGAAAAATGTTCCGTTGGAATTCCATGGTGATTCGCTTCGATATTGATCGAGCGTCTGACCACAACCGACCACTTCTACTGAAAGTTTACGCGCGCGAAACAACTTGCACACTTGTAAACTCGTTCTCCCGAGTAAATACTCCCTCTACTCGGTCCGCGCGAAGCTGGACAAACAATACCGGTTGGCCGACGACGTTCTACTTTCCCGAGACGACTATTTACAGGTTGATTTCGAGAAGAACGAAAACGATTGTTTTCTCTAACTGCTGCAAGTACTTGGCAAAAGTACAGATAACGAAATAGATAAAAGGGGGGCGGGGGGCGAGACACGACAGTGTTTCAAAAGACCTTCACGGGATTATCGAGCAAACGGAAATGGTCGTCAGGACTCACCTTTCGCTGGCGATCGAACTGTTTCGTGACGTCGATTTCGGCGGCGTCTCGAAATCGCTGTCACTGCGGTAAATGAAGCTATCTCTACGGGGTGGCATGTTCTGGAGATTGAGGCCTGCACTCGGCGAGGCGCCACCTCCGCCTCCGGCGCCTCCGTCCAGCGTTGAAGCGCCATTTTCCACCTCGAAACTGCAACAAACAAAATCTTCAATCAACCATTGTTCCCGCGTCCATTCACGAAGAGACGCGGAAGTTCATCACGTCGAGTAAAAATTTCATTGCCTGAAACCACACCATCGATTATTTTCAAATTTTCCGGGCATGTTACTACAGCACCGAGACAACAGAAAAAAATTATTTTATCGTGATGTTTTTCTGAATTTCTCAACACCCTCGAAATGAAGTCAACATTCGAGAATTTTTTTCCGGAGAAACCACAGCACCGGTTCTTTTGTAATTTTCAGGGTGCATTGTTGTACCATTGAGGTAACAGAAATAAATTATTTTGAGAATAAAATTAGTCTTTGGAAGAGAAGATAGATCGTATTACGGGGCTGCAACTACTCCGCGGAGTGCAGTTAGTCTCACTTCTTCGTTACACTAACAACGGTGTCGTATTACACCGCTAAACATCTTCTCGCCCCCATCTGTCCATTCTACGGTGTCCCATAAATATATGTAATTAGACTTCAGAGGTAGCCAGATGTTCTGCCAGAAAAAATGTTGCTCGTATCACAGTAATTTGAGACAAGATTGAAAGGACGTGATTTTACACTGTACGAATTTTTTCACAACTGAAATGTTCATTTGTCTGCACAACGGTGTAAAGTACACGTTGAAAAATTGTTATTCCCTGCAGAAATGTCCTCGAGCTCGTATTCTAATAACAGATTCATGTTTTGGTAAAGATATGACCAGTGTTGCCGTGGGCCATTGTGCGAGCTAGGACGCGATCAAAGGGATTTTTAAATAAATATTTGTGTCGGTGGAGCGGGCCCGATATTCGGGAGCCGGTGAAATGAAAATTAAAGCGAATCGGTCGGCGACAGGTGAAGCGCGTCGCGGATCTCTCGTACGTTCGAAAAACTCGCCAAATATAAACGGTATCGGAAACGTGAATAATGAATGAAAAACGGTCGACGGTGTTTTCCGAGGTAAGTGGGCCGCAGGCTTTCTGCGAGCAATTTTAAAACTGGAACAAAATTAATGTGCAACAAAATTTGCTCGTGGCGTGTTTCCCTTGGGATAATTAAAATTTCACCGGAACTCGATCCAACACGAGGGGCGACAATTTATTTACCGAAAACCGAATCGTACAGCGAAAAGTGATGACGCGCGGGGGTTTCGTTAATTGAAGTTGTAATTACACGGAATCATTAGAATATAACGAGCACATCAGTCATTAGTAGAGTATTGATTATCCCTAGTGTTCGTCTATGCCGCACCATAATTATTACCATTGTCGGGCATTGTCTTACACGTCGGTCACGTGACCACGCGACTGCCATAATTTTCCGTGACGTGTGATCGACATGTCCGATTGAATAGAAAATAATTAGATCTCTTTTGTGATCGAACTACCAGCCTCGTGTTGTGCTCGAACTAATTACGCGTGCGATAATCGCGGCGATTTATTCGCTCGTAAACCATCCTCCTAATTACCCGGGGCTTAATTAACATTCTTTCGTGTTTCCCGCGATCGTGAACGTTGACCAGAAAACACGCTCCATTTCCTGCCCGCGGTAGTAATCATTACAACGCCATTATGTAAGGCTGATTAATGCCTCGACCTTGCCATTCAATGATTAACTAGATCGCCATTGTGACAGTGCATAGGCCACGGATGCCAACAAACGTCGAATCGACGGACAGCTAAATATTTCGCTCTGTTTTACAGACCCTATTCGAATCTCGAATATTTCTCTGCTCGGTTCTATCGAATATCTCCACGAAGAGAAAGCAGAGATCGACTTAGAGATATCGACAACACTTAATAACAAGTTTACTATTCATCCTCTCTAATGCGAAGGCATCTGTTGCACTTTGTGAAATAATTTTGCAAATGTCTCCAACATGTTGTACAACCCTCGCCGATCGATCCGGTAACTTCCAACCATTACTCAATGCCTAACAACGTGTTTCTCTCGTTCTTTTTTTTACGTAACAGCGTAACAGGCGCGGCGGCTTGCAAACGGAAGCGCCTTTTAATCACTTCTTTGCTATTGGTTCTGCTCGACAACTAATATTAGCCGATCGGGGCTCGGCCGTGTCGGGTAAACGTCACGTTCGCACCTTATCTTCTCCCACAGGTTTGCGAAATTAAACACACTTGTTGATCTCCAATGCCATTCGCACGCCATACAGTGACTCCCATTAATATTCGGACGCTCTAAAAAACGCGATAATCTTTTTAATATTGGTCTATACGATTCGAACTTTTTTCGGAAGCTAGAGCACTTAGTTCACTAAAGGATGTGAAAAGAAATTTTTTCGAAAATTGCAATTGGTCGGAATTGTAGAGAAAATACTGAAAGTATCAAAGTATCCTTCGGTGTTACGCTGCGGGCGATCCGCTGTCGTTGAAATATACGGACGGGTCGCAATTGACCCACCCACTTTGCTCGGGAAAGAAGCACTTCTGCGTGTCCGTGGTTAAATTTCTGATCGACTAGAAAGAATCATTCATCTGCAAAAACGAAACACGCTATCGGTTTGATACTACAGACGATTCCCTGTCGTTAGAGTATAAGGACGGGTCAAATCTGGCCCAGCCACCGGCCGGGTCTCGGAAATCGTAGCGAGCGAACGTACGACTGCAGCCAATTCGTGCCAGGGGATCCCCAAGGCGAATTGTAAATATCCGGCGATCATGAATCGTCGTTGCGCCGTGATTAGGGTAATTGCGCGTGGCTCCAGCTGCGAGAGCTCCTTTCTTTCTTCTTTCCTCTAATGTTCTTCGTTCTTACTCTGTACCTCGTTCTCCCCGTCGTCTACCTCTCCCAGACTAATTAAAAGGAATCATCGTTCGAGCCATTATTTCGAGCTCAATTTCCTAATGGATTCTTTCTCGAGCAAAAACGGTAAGGGCGCGTTTGACCGTCGAGTCGAGGCGTAGGCAGAGAGGGAAAGGCTAACTGGTTGGGGAAACGCGACACGAACAGAATTTGCATTAATTCCCAGCCGTGCGTTTGATCTGGTACCGAGTGATTCTACTTCGGCCGCGGTCTTTGATACGGTTCGGTACATTGAATAAAAGTATATCAGTAAACGTTACAATCTGCGCGCAAGCGCCACGTCTTCTCGATACACTTTCAGAGTGCCACTTGCACTGGCAATTTACTTCAATAAATTTCAAAAGAAACACACCTTTCTTTTCATCTTACAGAAAAACAAGTCTATAAGCGAACGTGGTCTTGTGACGTATCAGATTCAATTCCGAATCGACACGTTTGAGGTTTCCTACAAAATACATAGCTATTTAGTATAGAATTTGATCGAACCGTGCGCCGATAACATTATTCCAAGTTTCTAATATTTTATAATAAATAACGACAGTACACGATTGAGATCCTGACGAAGCGAGACACTTTTCTGGAACGGAACTGGAATGTTTCATCAACGATAAAAAAATGTTTCCACGTCATGAGAACTTACGGAACGGCTACGTAGACTAGTTTAGGGTGCGGCTTGGTCCTCGACAGCGTCGACACACAGCCGCTGTGCCTTCTGAACGAAGTCAACGGAAGTGTCACTCTCATCGTCCCCGAATCCCTGCGCGCCAATCTTGAAGAGACTTCGTGCGGCACGAGAATAGCGTAGTCGTTCATGTCTGCTTCAGAACATTTCTCCCCCGTAGTCAATCTTTCACCAATAATATTTCCAACGGGCGCACTCTTTCACATTTCGCGTCGAACCTTCAGAAGCACCCTACTCATTCGAGTGAGATTTTTATCGAAAAATTTCAAAAAGTTCCATGCCCTTTCGAAGTTGACGGAAAATTCGTTAGCTTTTTGGCAACCGCGCGGGTCGCTTCGATTTGCCCTTTCGACGACGCTTTTTCTAATTATTTTCCCCGGCAGAAGATTTTTTAAATATTTTGGTAATGTCGTGCCGGCACTATTAACTAAGGGTTAATTAACAAATTTGTTAATTCTAAACATTCGGGAACAAGTAAAAAATATTCTTTCAAACGTCGAAACTGCGGTATTAGTTGAGATTAGCAGCAAACCATAGAGCATTTTAATGGCGAATTCATAGCAGCGAGTTTCGTCGTAAAAATTGTTTATCGATCCTCGTAAACGTTGCACCGCGATAACGTTATCAATGGCACGCGTTATCTGGCGGGAACTTATTTTGCCTCGACGACCGCCACTTTGGAAACTAACCGAAAGAAGCCTCTATAGCCAGTTTTGCGGAGAAGAAAATGAAAAGAGAATTTTCCAAGGTGGAACGAGATGGCTGACGAGGAGATTGAGCGCGACGCCGGAGGAATGAGCGGGGTCCAGAGAGAAATAGTTCTCTATTTTAAATTCAAATCCGGCAATACTTCCAAGTGAACGAATCTGCCCAACAAGTTGTTGCTGGGATTCATCGCCTTGAACTTCGCTCGAGGTCACTACTTCATTCTGTTAAGGATTCAACATTTCCTTCAGTTTTGGTATCTAACTTAGTTTAAAATAATCCTATGTGTAATAACTCATGCTTTTTAAATTTAGAATTAGACCACTTTCAGAATTATGGACACATTTAGCTGAAGTGTCACTAAAAATCTGCGTAAACTGCTGATAAAAAATCTATGTCGATTCCCGAACTAAAAAGCTCAAAGGCGACCGGGAATATTCAGAGTGGAATAGCACACCTTAAGCGAGCCGTTTCACGAATTTCCAAATGCAAATCCCCAAATGCATTTTCGTCGCACGCAGCTCAGCCGGCAAAGGAAAAATAAAGTGGATGGAACGACGATCACGCGTGGAAAACGGTTATCCTGGCTTGTGCGCGTCGTCGTTTTCATCGGAGGGCTACTGTGCTTTCAGGAGAAAAACTCGGGGATTTCCTCTTTTGCTTCGCGGATCAATAAGCAAGCCAGATTACTTTACAATTGCCTTGCTTTAACAGTATGCGGGGATGGGAGAGCACACTACGTTCTTTTTCTTGCATCGACTGTCGATATACTTCACGGAGGAAAATTTATCGTGTCTTTAGGTCCGCAAGAAAAAGGAAGGTGGAACGCTGGTAACAAATTAGATTTTTTCCTCGTCGCTGGTCTATCTATCATGCTTAGAGTTATTAGGAAATGCTTGGGACTTCCGATCTCCCACGTGAATCTCCAGCTCGATGAATTGTAATTAGGCTAATGATGTTACGCGTTTACGAACGAGCCCGTGAAAAAAAGGAGAACAATCTTTAGTGAAATCTAGCCGCTCAATTTTCGCTCGATAACGGATTTGCCGATGGCTAATGCAAATTAAGAAAAATATATACTTCCTGCAAATATTAATAGAAACATTTTACAATTGCAGACTTTTATTCCTTTGGAATCCTCGTGGACATTGCAGAGATATCGTTTTCGACGGACGTGAAATTTTATTTATTTGATTTACTGAAATTTGTCCATACCTGTCAATACGGCAAATCAGGTGTAAATTACTTAATTATGGTAATCAGTCGTTTCATTTCATCAGACTTTCTGCCACACGGTTTCGCGGAACGATACTTGAATTTTGAGCACCCGGCCAGGTTCTGCATTAGGCAACCGTTTCCGAAGATGTCTCCGAGAAATCTGCATTCTTCTTCTACAATTATATAACGATGAATCGTCAATTATCAAGTAGCCCCGGTATTATCAGATGCTATATGTATTCTTGTCGAATGATTGCCGGTTATTCATCGCGGCTTTAGTAAGGATAAATCTGTTTGTGCCTGGTCTTGCAATATCTTCGACCGTTTCAGAGTTCTATTGAAAATAATCTTCCCGAGGCAAGCAGACACACCTGGACGTAATATTACCTAGAAAGCAATGTAATATCATTGCGCAATATAAAAGTCTCGGTATCTTTAATTCATCGTTTTATGAATATTTCTCATCTCCTCGCATTCAATTTATCATATGAACTTATTGATTGCCAGAAGATTATGAAATCGTATATATATTAATATTTTTCGCGGTCCAATAAATAAGACACTTTCATTTTCACTCTTCGCGGTTTAATGGTAGAATCGAATTTATTTTTAAATGGAATGGCTCTCGATTGGATTCAGAGCGAATTGTGTGACCATCTGTTGGTTTCATTAAAAGATAGAACATGCAATCCGATTATTGTAATCCAATTTTGCGAAAGGTGTACAGGTATTTCAGACTCGAGACTCCCACGAAGTTTCGAATTAATCTGAATCCCGCGGAGAAGCAGGGATTGGTTGATAATTTTATTAGAATTTTCGCGAAAGTTCCGCTCGTACAGTTGTTGTTGGACAGGTAGAAGTTACATCAAAATTAAATACATTAAAAACTCGCTAGAATAAAAATTGTAAAACGAGAGGACGAAGCAGGTGTAACCTAACTCCATCTAGACTCGGTGAAAAGAGTCCGAGACTAACAGGGAATAAAATCAAAAAGTATCATTAATTGCAGTGCAAAGGAAGGTCCGGGAAGAGGATCCAGCTATCATCAAGATCAAGCCTGTTAGGACGCGTGTATTTATTTTTAATGGGCTAATTTTCTTTCCGAGGAGTCCCCTAAAGGAGGATCGAAGAAGGAGGTCTCGTTTCTTCGGAAAACCGTCGACAGGTGGAACGGTGGGTAGTATGTATTTCCATGGAAATGGAAAAAGTTTCAGGTGGCCAGAAACTTCGGCTTCGGTTAAAGAGCATCTGTGCGGGAGGAGACGGTCCGTAAGAGGGAGGAGTAAATTTGGAACGGCGTCATGGGGGACCGTGAAAGATTAACAGCTCGACCCCTTGACGGACAAATGGTGGCATACGGGCCACGTTGTAGTAAAATTAGAAGCTGCGTTCCGGCCAGCCAGGCCGGATTACAAGCCGAAAAGGCCGACTATAATGGATGAAAACGAGAACTGCCTTGTTCAACAACGATCAATTACGCTTGCCCAAAGAGTGGGGGGAATCCTTCGATCTCGTGGATTTTATTTTAATATTTTGGATATTTATTTTAACACATTACCGACCGGTGATTATCGTATAATTTTGAAAAATCTGTGGTACATGGCTAAATACTTTTTAATGGAACCTTCAAGAGCAACAGCAATTTTCATTGTGAACTAATAACTCGACCTCAATAACGTCATCGAATAGTTTCATTGAAGATTGCAATGTGAAAGAAAATTTCTATGCTTTCTTTTGGTACAGTGCAATCATTGGTAAAGTGTTAACAGACAACAAAATTTTTTACATTCCGCAGACCTTGGTAAAGATGCCCACAAAATTTGCAATCAATGTTTGTTAGTTTTTCTCAAAAAAGTTCATGAACATCGGAGTACTCTGCTTTGGATAATGATTTGCAAATCGGCTGAATGCGTCACGGAACGTTTACCGGAATCGCACGGTTGCCTGCTAATTTCCATGCAATGTTTCGAACATTAACGCCTAATTAACTTGTAAATTAACCTGCGCTGTAAGCGTTTTTCAGTTAACAATATTACAGGTTGAAGCGGAAATGCCGTGAATCTCGCACGCAATCGTGCTAATATATTGAATGTAACTCTTCTATTCAGTTTGTGTAATTCATTGTAAATATTAAAGTACCCAGAAACTAATTATTTCTTCGGTTGAAGAATTGTTTTTCGTTGAGAATCAAATACAAATTGTGACTAATCAATTTCAAATTTGAATGTTACCGATTTCTGTCGATACTAAAAATTGTGTAACTATTTGTTCAGCTACTTTTGTAAGCGCGTTCCGAATTGTCACGTTTGTCAGTCTTTTTTGTCGTCAGCAGCGAGCTCCAGGTAAAAATAGACGTTGCAAAAGGAAAAAAATGTTTATCTATGAGAAACGGCGCTATAACAATTCGATAAATCGAACAAATGTCCGCGTGTCGATTCCCTCGAAAATATTTCGTTCGTTCCCGAGGAATTTGTTTCCCCGTACGACGGGCGAAAATTGTTTTTCTGTCGGCGGGGCACCGGAATAATGCCAGTGACAAGTTGTTTCGTCTGTTGACGCGTCTTCCGATCGGAAATTGTGACAGTAACATGATCGATAATTGTGCCGCTGATACGTCCTAGCACGATACACGTCGATCAACCGAGCAATGTTTGCATAGATACGGGAATTCACAGGAGTCGCAACCGGCACGCGTTAAATTCTGATGATACGAACATCTTTGTCCGCTGAAATTGTCAACGGAACTCATTATTCTCGTTATTACCCCGTCATTACACACAAACAATTCGCACAACTTCGAATAATCGTCCAATTTCTTACTTGAATAGTTTGCTTCGCGAAATAATGCCAAAATTACGTAACTATTTTTTCCTGGCATTATCAGCCAAGCGTAAATGTGTTATCGGAAGAACGAACGTAAAATTGACCATTGTATTTTATTTTTCACTTCTCAGGGTCGAATCTCTTGAAAAAACTGAACTTAAATCAACAGGTTTCATTTTTGCCTTACATAAACAAGGCAAAACTGACACAGTTGTCCAGGAACCACTGAGTGCTTAATGTTGATAGAGCGATCCAATAGGGTTCTCCTTAGTAGAGCCCTCCAGGAAAATTTTAATCAAAGCTCCACCGCGTGGTAAAAATCCCTGGGAAGTCTAATCAAACTCTGACCCAAGTAAATAGAGATACTCTCGAAATGGGGTACGTCGTCGAAAGGCCAAGCAGAAGCTCTTAATTACCCACGAAGCTCTAAAATCAAAGCCTGGAATGAAACACGTTTTATACCCGCTCTAAGACACTCTCCAAAAACAATCTCAAAAACCGCACCAAAACATCGCGCACCGAAATAAACAAAAAAGATATCACCACAACACAGTTATAAAAAGTCAGCGATGAAGGATCACTAATTGAGACACTTGTATAAAGCTCCAGGCGTACCTGGAGTAAAAAGGTGAACGGTATGAGGACTTCAACTATGATGGGAGTATCACGAGTTCATTTCTTTTCGGAGTTATTTTCGATTTTTTCGAAATGGGGATTGTGGGGAATGGCGGATGTATGTATAGGGGAGACACGAAAGGACACTCCGGCACGGTGTCTGACGCGGAACTAAGGCCGAGGTGTAAACAGAGGCCCGGGGAACGAGTCCTGTCGCGAGTCCTGTTCCAAGGACACCGCCAGACTGCTGGGAGCGCAGCGGAGAACGATCCTCGTCGGTCGCGTGCCGGCTTACAACTGGCGCCGACTGTGCTCGAGGCTGTTGCTTATACCACGGGCCACAGGTGTGCGTACCTGTGTGCCACGCCACGTTACGATGTACACAGATTAGTATTTCACCGCCTTGCACACGATTTAGACCCCCGGGCTTCGCAAAAAAATTGTTATCCTCTCTTTACTCCCCTCTCTTCAAATTTCTTCCACGGCTGAGTGAAATGGATACATTATTTTTTATTTCTGCTTGCTGTTCTTGGGGAATTAAAGATCGGTCATCAATTAAACATTGACTTCGGGAATTTTTTAAGCGAATTCTAGAAAAGCTTTCGATATGCGGTTTCGATGTGTGTTTCGGGTTATGTTCCAGCGATGTCCACGAATTTTTATGCGAAGCTGCGATCAAAATTATGCTCATTACGACCGATTAGGTAAATTGATAATGGAAACAGGAAATATCCAAATAGCTGCTATGATAGCTCAAGGTCTGGTAGACCGATTAACTCGAAACTTCGTGTGTACCTCCATTAAAGTAGTCGCTATTTAATAGTAGCTCGTTAAAAAAATAAAATTACCTCCACTCGGGTCCACATCTTCCCGAACAACCGAAAATCTTTGCTGTGCTATTTTTTTAGCGACCAGCCGCTCCATCAGCGAAACAGAGATTTATGTTCAAGAACCGAGAAGCAAGTTCTCGGCAACGTGACGTGGTGAATGAAAACACAAAAGCTGGAAACTTGTGCCCATTACGGAGACAGAGCATGGAGACATTTTTATGGTGGAAGTTTTCTTAACGAGACCATTCGTTACTTTCCTCATGACGAAGGGCGCAATATAGAAAAAGGGCTGCGACTTCCCTGCTGTATTCCACAGTCGAGAGAGTTCACCGCGAACCCGGAAGAACGCTCAAAGCAGAATTCACGATTTTTTACCACCGCTGGAGATTTACAACAAGTTACAATTTGGAGGTGTTGCAGTCCTGGTTTCTCCGGCACTGTCTGCGCGAAAATTCACGCAGAACAATGAATGCTCTGACGTCAACAACTTTTCCGCGGGGAGGTGTAGAACGTGCAATTTACGGCCCACACATCGGAACAGTTGACACAAATTGACTGGAGCCATAAACTTAAACGCACCAATGAAAATTGTAGCAATTCACGTTGATTGCCAACGACATCTGTCGACGTGTTATTCAGGAATATTTAGGCGCGTTTAACTACCCCCGCCACTCCCACAATTTATTGGAAATATTATGCAACAACTGCTTCCTGGATGACTCAGATTTATTATCTAAATTTTTATTTACTCTTGAATTGCTTGAACGCGATTCGTTTAACTGATTTGTTTTCCTTTTCTGAAGTTCCAGAAAATATAATTAATTTCGAACCGTTCCAGCGAAGCAATTGCGAAACCTGTCAGACTAAGAGGAAGAAATGTTAAATTCTGTAATTAACATTTCTCCCGCGCGAAAGTTGAACGTTTGTGGAAATGGGGGAATCGCAAAATAATTCTCCTTCTATTATTCATTGCTATGCTTATCAATAGAGGATCACCCCAATCGTGATAACAGCAGATAATGTTCGTAGTGTTCGATGGAGTAGACTGAAGTTGTCGTTTGTGGAAATTTGTTTGGATACCGCTCTCTTAATTGAAGGCGTGGTTTGTCGTTAAAAGAGACCGTAAAGTCATTATTCCCGGGGAATTCAATTTTCCGCAGTCGCTCTCGCAACAATGTTATTGTTGTTTACCAGCAGACCGAGCTTCGGCAACAATAAGTTTAATTCAATTCGCCGTGCTCCAATTTCATTCGCGGCGAGGAAGATCGAATCATCATCGGTGACAATAGGCGAAACAATAGGCGCTCGCTATCACCGCACTGCCGATTAAGAAACTGTTAATTAATTACGAAATCAATCACCACGCTATCGATTGAAATACTGCAAAAAGTATTACACATTTTTTTCCGACTATTATTTCATTTCCCATTTCTACCATTGCATATGGAAAACAATTTTAAATAAATCATTAGTTTTTTAGTCAATAATCATTAATTACGGAAATGTATGCTAACATTCGTCCATTTGTTTCTTCAATTGGAGTAGAATTTAAAACTTCAGGAGTTGACGGTCATGGTTCAATTAGGTTTAATTAAAGTAAACTTAATTCCAGGTGCTCAGGTAGCCAATTACCGACTTTAACGTCTCTTCAATGTCCCTCTGCACTAGTTTCTCTCTTCGTATGTTCAAATAAAAATTTATAAAACTTTATAAAATGTTCGAACTTGGTCATCCACAATTATTTTACTCTTAATCTACATTTGTGAGCTCCGAGAATTTAATTTGAATAGTATTTGCAACAAAAAATCGCAGTTTAATCGCAGTCTTACTAGCACATAGAATCGGTAAAATCGCTGCGATCACGTGACCGGCCAATTAGACGGCGGTGCCAGTCGAGTGGCTGCAAATTACCCAGAAAATGATTTTCGAATTACGAGATTTGACGATCGAGAGCAAGAATGGACGACGCGTACGACTCCCGTCAATCATCGGGGATCGAATGTCAACGACTGCGCGCACCGGGGGCCATTTCCGCGGCCATGCTAGCTGGAAATCGATAGTCAGCACCGTTTACAACAGGCTCGCATAACTACCCGAAATAACGAGACGTTATGGTCCTCGTAAATCCAGAACAAACGCTTTAAATCCAAACTTTCCCGTATATCTTGCGCACCACTAGTTCTGCGAACCGTCAAAGTCAGTTCACGAGTGACGAATGCCAACCCTAAATGCCATACTTCGTCTCCACGACACCCCCGCCCCTCGCCATAAACTCTCATTCGTTAAAATTAGGAGAGACTCTGAAAATTACTTCGAAATATACTCCGTCTATATTATTTTTAATTGACTTGACCTATTTCCAAATGTTTTATTTCGCGATTTTCATGTTGTAGAACTGGCAATGTGCATAGCGATTGTAAAAAATTTATTCCGATAGTTTGAAAAATTGAGAATGTTTCTGAACAGTGGAAACAATTTTGCAAGTGTTTCTTCGAAGTATAGTAAACGAAATCTAGCACTCGCGACCGCAATCAGAACGCAGTAGGCAATTGTTGCTATCTTTTGTTTACACAGTACTCGGAATAGATTTGTTTTACAATCCCGATAATACCTCGAATATAGTATTACGTTTACAACGTGGCTCAATAACGATTTGCGCTCTTTCGTATCTTTTCTTTTTGAAGTCGTAATCTCGACGCGGAACTCCGATAAAACCGTATCCACGGCGTGAAAACCAAATAGAAAAATGAAAATCGCCCCTGCGTGAAATTGATACCAGCGCGAAGAATGAGATTGCATCGCTCGTTGCGAATTGGCAAATTTGCGATAATATAATTTTTATCGTAATCCAAATGAGCGTAGCTTTATCAAAAAATTTATAAACTAGCAGCGAAATAGTTTTGCAAATTAATTGTAGAATGCATAATATGCATCCTGCTCATCGAGTGCACAATATTAATAATTTCGTTTCTGTTAACAAAATTGCATTTTACACCATTTTCGCAATCGATCGTCGAAAATGTGAATTTGCATGTAAATCCGCGGTTTAATTGCAGAATTACGGCCGCGGTAAATTGATGCGGAAGCTTCAAATTATTTAGAAAATAACGTGCCGATGATTTCCGAGCACCGATGTATTTTGGATGAAAAAGTATCGTGTACATTGTAATTAGTTCATGCCTGACAAAGCTTAATTACCACTCTCCACACGAAATCCGCATTGGCGACGTTAATACCGTTACGGACAGCTTACGGCCGCTCGCGGAAATGCAACAGGCTAGGTGATAGTGTGTTAACGTTGCAATTACACGTTGCCGGTAATACTGAAATAAATTCGTGTTCACGGATTCACCATTCTGTTCCAATGATCTAACAATCGTTTGTACAGGGTGTATAAAAAGTAAGGTCATCCGTTCTACAGGTGAATCTACACCTCTGGATCGGTGGACATTTGTAGGAGAAACTCGCAGAAAAATTGTTTATAATAAAGAAAATTGATGTTAAAGTTCGTTTTTAAATCAATACCTTCTGCTCATCGAGAAGAGAAAGAGTTTGGGAGGAGCCACATGTCGCAACAAATAGTTATTGAGATATAAGCTGTTAAAGTTCTTACAAAATTTGATTGTTAAGAATTATACAGATAGACAAAAGCCTACTAATACTAATCGTTAGCTACTGCTTATTAGTGAATTAGTAGTTGATGATCAGTCATCAATATTTAGTCATCAGTCACTATTGTGCGATTAACATACATTAATATTATTAATTAGTTATCACTAACTAATCGAACAGTTTTGGCGAATGACTATTTTGCTATAACTAACATTCAAAAAGACTATTAGACATGTTTAAATATTAGTTGATTGTTGCCCTACTTTGGCGTGCCTCAAGCCAAAGGAAATTTAAAGGGACATTCGTCGCTTAGGCCCGTATTAACTGATCGTCTCCCTACCCATTCGAATACTAAATTTAAAATTGCAAAATGTAGAAGAATATCTCATATCCATTGTTTCACATAACAATATTAATCCTACATTATTAAATACTAATTTCAAGTATAGGTACTTACACATTAATCAAAATCCTCTGTTCCTCCGTCGGATCAAGTGGACACTGGCATTTTCGCGAATAAGATTGAAGCACAACACCGCACATTATCCAAAATTGTGACAGCGAACGGGAAGAAGTTATTGCGACCACGGTCAAAATAGTACTGCGGTTGTCAGCTCGGTTTTTCATTTTGGTGAGGAAATGTTGCGTTCGTTAATTAGAATGGGGGGTGCGTCGGAAGTACTTTAGGTTGAGGAGAGGGTAAACTGTCAAAGAAATTCCTTTTGGCCTTTTGTTTGCGGTCATCAATGACGTGATTTATACGGGTAGTTTGCTCGTCGCTTCGATGGGTCTGTCGCGCGTGTTGTTGTTTTTTTGCTTGCTATAACGTCCTTTACAGGTATATAGCATTATCCGCTGGAGGAACGGTGAGGTGCGGTAATATTTTATAATTTGGGATTAATATTTTTATACATAACGATGGATATAAGGTATTCTTTCACATTTTGCAACTTCAAATTTATGATCCGAATGGGCAGGGAGTCGATGACGTCTACAGGCCTAGCGACGAATGTCCCTTTAAATTTCGTTTGTCGAGTCATTTACTTAACTAATTTTTCCAGTCTTACAGAGCAATTGAAGTCGTTTGGTCCATTCATATTAAAGTTATTCTGATTTAAAGTGTGTGTGTGTGTGTGTGGAATCAGTATATCAAAAACCTTACTGTATATCAAATACAGATATTCGTCGTGACATTCTTGCGAATAATTGAGAAAATATTTCGCGTGGTAACCTAGATTTTCGGGACACCCGGTGGATCAGAGCAAACAAACAGACGACGAGGAAAATGGAAACAGAAATGAAATCTATCGTTGTACACACAACAGAAATAGAAACGGTGCGCGCAGGCACCGTGGAGCAAACACAAGGATAAACGATGGATATGAGCGTAGAAATTGGAATTATAGAACGAGTCTCTCCGTCGTGATTGTTCGAAATAATGACAATCTTATCGAGTGCTCAGATGGGACTTACGCGCCGCGAACGTTTAGGCGTGGCGGACGTGTGTCCATACACGCTGCCGATATAATTTTCCATTAGCTGGACGGAATGCAGGCCTCGATTATGCTCGAAAATTAGGTCGTGAACGCAACGCTACCAGAAGAAGGATTTACTACGATGCACTCGGTGTGTCCCGTCGCTGCCGCGCTAACTGGGAATTGTGGGAACCATTATCTCCTCCGATCCGCTGATATCCCATTGTTAGTCACGGGTTAGTGGTCGAATTTCGCTTCGAATTTTTCAGAAACTGTCTCGCTTCCCCTGAAAGGTCGGGGTGAAAGCTCGGTATCGATCACGAAAGAGTTGGCGTGCCACGCGGTTGTTAAGGGTGTTTATCACCTACGTGCTCTTCAGGGTCGTCAGATTTGTGTCAAGAACTCCCTCTTCTTGCAGTGGCGCGATATGCATGTATCGCGAGCCCGTAAAAGAAACTCATCGAACGTACACGCGGAAGAATTTACGGCGGGCTGCGGACACGGATATTCTCGGCCCCGAAAATCACTGCGTTCGGTTCGCAGTCTGGTTTCTTCAAGGATGAACGGCGCGGCGAGAGGGTATCGTGTGACCTCGACTTTTCACCACGCAACCTTTCCCGAGGATCATTTCGCTCTCGCGATGGGTTCGTTTAATGGTTATGGTCGTACTCTTTCTAGGAAACTGCTTCAAAATGGAAAACAAATTAGAGAAACATGGTAGCTGGTAATTGCATAGCGCGAAGTGGAGCGGCAAGTCTTTTTGTACAGGGTATTCCAGAACAAAAAACTACCCCGCGTAGGACGCTGCACAATATTCTGAAAATTTGTCAAAACGTTTCAGGATGTTAGAATTGGTTTTGCGGTAGGGGTGGAACTTTTGTCCAGCGAGTTTCTCGTTGGTGAAGGTGCCAGGATTGATAGAGAGAGAGGAGAAAGTTCGCAGCCGTTCCTCCCAAGAATAACCCGGCGGCCAGATGGTAACGACTTTTCGTCAGACGGTTGGTAAGCTGCACCGCAAGCGAGCTGCACATCGATTACATTAGCATTAAGGGTTGTAAGTGGATCGGATTTAATAAACCCTGCTGGATATAATCTGAAACGGGTATTACGCGCTGTGCAGCTTACTTCCACGAGGTTACCACGTAAGGGTGCAGAGCATCGACGGGATTACTGCAGACCTGTTTATTAGGACCATTTACTGCGGAGCCCGTCGGTGTAATTCGATGCAAAGGGTGCGTTCAAATTGGACCGGTCTTGCCTGTATCGATTTCATCTCGATGCATTTTGCCCCTCGTCATTTTGTATAATTTAATGAACAATTTCTGGACGTTGTAGTAAGTCACTGAGAATAAAAAGAAATATTTACAGTAGCGAACAAAAGTTTAAGATCGCTCTAAAGAAGACTATAACTTTTTTAATATTATACTATACGATTTGAATTTTTTTGGAAAGCTAGAGCAATTAGTTTACTAAAGGATGTGAAAAGAAATTTTTTCAAAAATTGCAATTGATCGGAATTGTTGAAAAAAATACTAAAAGTTGAATTTTTAACTTGTGTATGTCGGCCCATATTGAAAATTTAAAAAATACTTAGAACGGTCTTAAACTTTTGTCCGCTACTGTATATACAGCCCTTTTTCACTTTCCTAATTACTCTAATTACTATCGTTCAGGCCGCAGAAATTTATTTTAATCGACTGACCAATTAAGAGAGAAAACCATCCTCGATTTTGCAAGTTCTCAACCGCTCAAGACAGTGTTTCGAGTTCAAGTGAGAAAGTGAAGCGCTCCAGACGATACAAACTGTTTCCCACAGAGCCACTTAAAAAACTAATTAACGTGCCCCGGACTCACCTCTTGGTACGATCGACGTAATAACGACGCGAGTGGCGTCTAAGACGATGCCGACGTCTGTCGATGTACGGCAGACTAATCGCGTCTCTCGAATTCCGCCTCGAATCGCTCCGATCTCGATTATCCCGCGCGAGAGAGTTCCTCCTCGAGTCCGGCTTCAGATTTTGCTGCTCCTTCGACCTGACTATCATCCAGATGAAGAACAACAGGGCGATCATCGTCGTGTCTTCGATCATCGCCTCCCACCCACTCGGCCATCGATCGGGACATCGATCGCTCAACACTTCCGAACTCGAATTCTTTAATTGCACCCTCGGTCTCTCACTGAGCGATTTCCGTCATCGTTAACAATTACACACACTCCGACAACGATTCCCCACATATTTTCTTCCAGAAATCAATGTTTCATCGCTGAAAACATTTTAGAACTTTTGTATTAGGTTGTGTCTTGTTCTCGAGCAACAACGATGCTAAACCTCTCGCGTTACATCCGGATCACGATGTACGAAGACAGTAGTTTCAGTTACATAATTGCTACTCGATGGACGAGCATGAACAAAGGATCACGTTGCATCAAACAATGGACAACCAGAGGTAAACAACAGCACGACTTCACTCGACCAAATATGAAACAGCGTTGCATTCAATTCTGCACGGATGCTTTAATAATTATGCATCAAGGGGATATTCGAAACTTATTCGGAACAACGATTCATGCTGCAGAATTCCAAAGCGGAAACATTATGAGAGCGAGCGCGGTCAAACACGCGAAGAATTGTCCGCTGAACGATGGACACGTGTCCTCCGCAGTTTCCGGCGGTGTTCAATAAAAATGGAAGCATCTCTCGCACACGGACACGCGTTTCCGGCTGTCGTCGTGTTCGAGAACAATAATGTTCGCGAGCACCGTTCAAAAGACTCTTGTCCTAAATCCCGCGGATAATGGATCACCGTTCACGAGTTATCAAGCTCCGCTTCTTCTTCTCTGATAATGCTCGGACTCTCCGGCATTAACCTAACCTTTAAGTCAGTTCAGAGTACATTCAGATTCATCATAAAGTTGTCTAGATCACACTGCGCCCAGGTTAGGTCGTCGACCTTGAAGATGTCGAGGATTTTGTTAGGACGAGTGCTAAGTGAAAGAACAATGGCTACGCCGGTCGCCAGAACGAGGAAGCTAATGACGTCAGTGGTGCACTCCCATTAGAGCAGAATCTTCTCTGATAATACTGGGACTCTCTGCCATTAACCTAACTTTTAAGTCAGTTCAGAGTACATTCAGATTCGTCACAAAGTTGTCTAGGATATATTGCGACCAGGTTAGGTCACTAACCTTGAACATCTCGAGGATTTTGTTAGGACGAGTGCTAAGTGAAAGAACAAAAGAACCTAACCTTGAACAATGGCTACGCCGGTCGCCAAAACGAGGAAGCTAATTACGTCAGTGGTACACTCCCATTCGAACAGAATCTCGAATCTGGTAACAAGCCACCGGAGTCAGGTTCCTTGATGATGTCCGACACTCGAGATCGGCCTCCTCTCTCCTTTGAGGAGCGAGGATCTGGTCGACGAGTCTCTTTTTATATTTCGAGAATTCCGCGGGCTTTGTCGCGAGCAGCCAAGAGAAAATTAATCCCAGCGAGCGGAGTGCTTCACAAATATTAATACTCCCGCGATCCCCGGGTCCCATCCCCAGGCTTCTTCGTGGTGTTCAACGATGGAATGACGTCAGGACAAGCCGCTCTACCGCTGCCACCGCACCGCCGCCGTCGCCGCCTGCGATACTTCCAGTCAATATTTAGCGATCGAGTCACGGCTGTGCGGAATCGAACAAAGAGTACCCCGTCGGTGACGAGGTTAATTGCGCCTCGTCCCGCAAACAACGCAATTTAATCGAACGATCGTGACTGGGATTTCGCCGGGAAACAAAAGCCGAAGATCCCAGTCCAGAGAACCAACGGACGCTAATCGGCCTCCCGTTCCGATTCGAAAGTTCACGCTTGATTGGGAGAATTCGACTCTTGACTCTCGTCGCTACAGGACGCTCCGAAATGGGTGGTCCAAAATTTAATATTCAACCTCGAGGAAATTCTAAAGGGATATTTCTCATCTGATACCCGGATTGAGAGAATCTTTTCGTA
This sequence comes from Lasioglossum oenotherae, assembly GCA_028455765.1. Taxonomy (NCBI): domain Eukaryota; kingdom Metazoa; phylum Arthropoda; class Insecta; order Hymenoptera; family Halictidae; genus Lasioglossum; species Lasioglossum oenotherae. Next base: position 13,643,079 of record CM052295.1, read on the forward strand.
AATTAGATAAGATGAAATTTTAAAAAACAACGGCCACATCCAATTGGAAGAAAATCGATAAGACGAAATTTTTTTTACTAAGACTGTACCAAAATATAGGGCCACAATTCCAAAAAGTAAACAAATTGTATTTCATTGAGATTAAACTAGCCAGTCTCGAGAATTAAATTCTGTTGTGATTATGCTATACAGGACGTTTCAGAAGGGGTAAACAGTTTTTGTTTAGAAGCGTTTGATTCGAATCGTGAGTGGGAGAGATGAAACTCCAGGTACGAGTGTATAAATCTACGATGAAGGTTGCCGGATCCGGAAACGCCCAATTTTATCAGGAACGCGGATCGATAACGAGTCAGTGAGCCGAGAAATCGCGTGGCCTCCCGATAACACGCCGGGATCTTTTAGGCCAGAGACATTGTTCGACGTAGTGGCGGGATCCAGGTACTTGTTGAGTCGGCCGCGAGCCGGGAATTTCAATTTTCGTAATGGATTCCATCGATTCTGTCCGCCGTAACAGGTTCCATTGCGATTCCATTGAAAAATCCCGGCACACTCTTCGCAGTTGCTCCACATGCCGGCACGGAGAATTAAAGCAGTTCACCCGTCTGCCAACCCCCCAATCATTAGACACAATACGAGACACGAAGGGGTTGTAAAATGTCACTGAAATACCATTGTGCATTATACAGGCCGTCTCACAACTCGCGGCTCTCGTATCGATCGATAAATAAATTTTTATCGCGCTTCCAGGAAAGTTATCGCGACGCTCGTAATTATTGACGATTCTTGTAAAAATGTTTTTGTAAAACGTAGAAACGAGAACGACGACAATCCCACGAACACGTCGTAGAAGAACAGGAATGCATTTGCAAACGAATAAAGTAAATAAACGATCGCGCAGTTGTTTAAAAAATTCAGACTGGTTTATGACTCGGCTCGCGTGCCGCTGGATTTCCTGACGTGTCTGTTCAATGCATTCCGTTTCTACTTGCTTGGCGCGCGAACGCGTACACGCGCGTTCGACAAAGCGATTAAAAATTGTGCTGCAATCTTCTTTTTTTCCGTTTCCGTGGGAAAAACATCTGTTCCTTCACGCGACGGCTATCAGGATCGGAACAACGTTCGTTATCCGGAAAATGGTAAAAATAATGTCGCGATTTAAGAGGCTCGAGAGTGTTTGTTGTTCGACGTCGGCCCATCACTCCCGGGCGAAATGAAAATTTCAGCTTCCGTTTCGCGGCGGTCGCGTGGCCGTTTATCCCGGCGCATTAGCAATGCAAAGTGACGCAGCCGCGAATGTTGAATCAGTTTCAGTGCGCGCGGCGGGCGACGCGTGAATTTCTAATGAAGTCGTCGGCGGAAAAAATGCCTCCGGCTGAAACGCAATTAACGCAACGCGGGGGCTGCGGCGAACATTTCGACACGAGAACCCTGACCCACGTTTCCAACCCTTGGGACCTTTACGGTGTTGCAACCCTCGTCGTCTGACACGCACAGGCCTTATCTGCTTCGACAGCAGATCCTCGAAGACAAAAATTGAAAAATATTCCACCCCATTTCGAGACTCCAACTTGGGAAAGATTTCGTGTATGTATAAAAATGTTTAAAGATTATTGAGTGCGCGGGAGAATTTTTGAGAAAGTATTTCCAGTTGAAACAGGCGTTTCCGGACATTCGGCGAGCATGGAAAACGCGCGAATACGGCGATGCACGCGATAAGAAACTAATTCTCACGATTAGGTAGTGTGAAATTAATATTCAGTCGGCCCCGTCGAGTTTCAAGATAGTCAGCGGTGTGTTGTATTCGGATCGTTGTTTCAGATGTTCAAGGCTGGCTGATTGTTCGAAGTTTAATCTGTGAATCTGCGTTGGAGCGTGACTGTTGCAAAAAGTGTATCTTGTCGGTCTCATCGGCGTCGGCGTCGGCGCGACGCAAATTCGTTCGCGCGAACAGAACAATGATATAACCGGCTTCATAACAACGTTGAGTTTTCAACGAACTTAACAAGCGTTTGATAAAACGCGCGAGCCGTGACGCCGAGGATCGTCGAGCGGCAGTGGCCTTCCTCTCGTTCACACGAAGCCACGGCGCGCGAATTAACACCAGCGCAATAAATATTCAATAAAACGTCGGCCGGCCGGGAATCGTCAATAAGGAGCATGATTCCGCCGGCTGCGAGCTGCCGTAGGATTCGCCTGGCAACGGATTCGTCAAGGTTGCTCGGCAGGACCGAGAAAATCATATGTGGAACACCACCCCCTGCGGAAAAAACTTCGATCGATTGCTAGAAAATTAACTGACCGAATGTACAACGTGTAAACACGAGCCAAAACATTTTTGGAAGAAAGATTTCAAGCTGGTCAGTATTTTCTCTTTAATATTCTTGTGCAGCATGAAAAGACGAATCCAACGACCTCTATAAACATTCCATTACGATCATTTTTCTCGACATTATTGTGTCTGAAGTTATTAACAAACTTTCGTATATACCTGTTTCACACGCTTACGCAATTTTCAACATTTTCGTGTAAATAATAAAAACTACGAGGCCGATTGTTCTGAAATGTGACAGAGACGTTCGTCGAACATCCTCCGACAGCCGGATGTGACTTTGCAGTGCTCTGAAAATTATTTATGTGTTCTAGAGCGATGAAATGACGAGAGTCGTCGGCACTTGTCAAAACATTCGAGTTTTCGTGTCAGTGGAAACCTCGTTTCCGGCTAATTAAAAACCATAACGGACAGCAGAGAAGGCACGATCAATCACCTGTTTGCACGACTAAGTGAACGACGCAGTGTCAAAGCAATCAACGTCGCAGTTTCGTTCTCTAAATCACGAAACTTCACTTGTACGAGCCGCGACACTAACCTCCGTGAAAAACTGTGAAACTAGGTTAAACATTTCGCGATTCGGCCAGAGTGACAACATTAAAAACATATAAATTCACAACTTTCACAGATCACAGACGAGCACGATAAATATAAAAAATTCAGCACCGATATAAATTATAAAATTACAAATTGACAGTTTGTTGGATCGTGTGATTTTCGAAATGTTGGGTGGTTCGCTGGCGAGAAAATATGCGGTGTCGAAAATAGGTGAACGGCGGAGCAAAAACACGGGAAAAGTGATTCACGACCGCACCACCACGTGAATCGAGACGAACTAAGCTCACGGCACGCGTTTACGGTCACGCGACGCCGCGAAGCTCGGCGTCGGGACGCAATCTCGAGCGCAAGTGCACGCTTCTTGTTGCACACTCACGCGGAACGAGCGACACGCCTGCCATTGTTTTTTTTTTCGTTTGTTATGTAATCGACCTAATTGTGTTTTATGCGTCCTCTATAATTAGACTGCGGACCTTTATGCTAATTCCACTCCCCCATTTGTCGTTCGAAATCACTCTCGACGGGAACACTAAACAGGAATTTATTTCCTTTCTTAATATGTTAAACTTTTCATTAGACTCGCATACCGGATTTACGATCTCAGACCTTTAAATTTAGCGTTTCAAGCGTGAACAAAGGTGTCGACTAGTTATCTTATTGAATGAGAATTTATTTACAGTGGCTCACGAAAGTATTCGAACGCTTACGTTTACAAATTTTAACACACCGTCACTTTCCAACTTATTTTTTCAGGCTCCACGGTATGCCCCACGCCAAAAAAACATGATCCGAAGGTCATACAAAAAAGTTTATTCAATAAAAAATATGCCCCTACTTATTTTAAACTAAACAAAGGAAAAACCATCAAGATTCATCATTGGAGTCCTGAGATATTTAATTTTATGTAAACTCAAAAAATGATGGCTTTTTGCAATTATCTGGAAATCAAGGCCGAAACAAAAAAAAGTGATAGGGGTAAAAGTTGTTCCATTTGGGGTCCTCTACAGCTGGTTCACGTTTGGCCGTTTAAAAACGGATGACCCTGTAGATATAAAATTATTCTATACAGATTAATTTAGTACATCTTATTTTATTCATTAAAATTTATAGACGCAAGCGTTCGAATACTTTCGTGAGCCACTGTACATTGGAGTGACATGAAGTTCCACACACGTAACCAGTTATTATTACGTATTTGTATATTCCTCTAATGTTTTCACTGTTTTAAATTGCAGTTAAACATCGGCCGCCCAGCCCACGGACGTTCCATCCCGATTTTCCCGGCGAAAGTAGCGCGCGATCGCAGAAGCAGCGCCGGCCACAATGCAGCTGCTATCACTGCGAAACTTGCGCGGCAACTGAGGCTGAACATTTCGAACAACAGTCTCGTGAGTCACAACGATAATAGTCACGAACACAATCGCGGCAGGCTTGCGTCACAATCGATCACAATCGAGTATTTTAGGGTGGACGGGTTGATAAAAAAAAAGAGAGAGAGAGAAAATAGATAAAGCCAATGGACTGGCATCTGGTGCCGATGGAAAAAATCAAAGAGATTCTTTCAGGGAACCTCGCTGTGGAAAAATGTCAACCAGCTCCGACATTCAAACCGTTCCGATGCGATCACAATAGCGGATGGCTTCGATCCCGGAACGAAAGTGGATCAATCTGCGTTTCGAGCTGCTCTCGTTGCGAGGACAAACTAAGAGAACCAACCGAAGAACAGGTAGAGGGAAAGAGAACGAAAGCAATCGATTGTCTTGCGATATCTTCGCGCGCTTTAAATGCGAGCCAGCCATGGTCGTAGCCATTGCCCGGGGAGCCCGGTATCATCCGTCCCTCGTGCCAATTTCACACAAATTTCCTGAAATAACTTGTACTGTTCGTGACTTTTATTTATTCCAATGCGAAACACGTAAATGTCAATTTGATACCGAGGGACAGATTCAGTTCGTAAAATGAGGGACAGACGAGGGCTAGAATTTAGTTTCTAATCTGCTACAAGTTCGCGCAGGATCGTTTTCGCACGAAAAAAATTCGGCGCGTTTACCAATTACTTAGAATCAGCTCCTCGAAGTTTCAAATTAGTAGCTTGACCACTTTCGTTGAAAAATATCGTCAAGTGACGAGGTTCGCAAACAGCAGAGGCCACATATGATCCTCTTTGCGCAGCCAGTCACGTGAGCCGTATGTTTACGTGGCAGATTTGATCTTCGTCGACGATAGTTTGGCAAACATGTAGCCAATTCGATCGCAGAAACAATTGGAATATACCTTTTGAAATATTCGAGAGTTAAAGATAAAACAAAATATTCCTAGTACTAAAAACAATGGAAAATTTTATCGCTTACGTGAGCTGCACAGTTCTGTAACTAGGGAACGAACAAATTCGCCAGCAACTTACCTGTAACAAACAAAACGAGAAACTTCATTAATCACCCAGTAAACGAAGCGAATATTTAAAAAAAGGAAAATTGGTTGTGCTGTCCAGTGATAAAATAATTTCGCGTGGGATTAAAAGCGTGCTGACAAAGCCATCAAATTATACAGATAAAATTTTGCAACAAGCATAGCCTTCGAAATGGTAACGAGAGCTGCCTGACGTTAATTAGAGGCAGTACTAATTACCCGGAATGGAAAGTTCGTTCTCTTTGAATAAAAATAGACTTCCCGATGAAAGAGAAATATAATATTTATACTAATACCTGTCGCGATATATAGGGTGATCCGAAAGTCAGTCAAAAAATTTTCAAAAAATTCGAACAATCGCAATCGTTTAACGCGGAACAAACATTCCACTCGATGTGCACTAATTTCTGAAATCCCGTCGATTAGGGTTGCATTTGGCAAGAAGCAAGACGACGGACTGGATCGGTATAATAGCGCGACACGTTCAGAATGCAGATTACGCTCTCGGCGAGCGGTTATACTGTTGTTATGAAATATTCATGCACGAACATAAATAATTAATCGAAGGATTGATCGTCTGCGTGGATTGCCACGCTCGTTATACAAGCCGACACGTCACGAATTATCATCGCGTTACCATTTTATTTTCACATGTCAGCATGCTATCTTGGGATCGTTATCTGGAAATATTTCCCAGCGGGCGAATAGTAATATTTTAATGAGGGGAAACTGCGTCGCCCGCCTGGGAAAACGCTCGCGAAAAGCTGATCCCGCCGCGAAGATAAATTCGCGCCGCTTTGCCGTCTCTTAATCGAGCGTTCGCTCGGTTTAACGAAACACTCTCCACCAGAAAAAATTAACTATCCCTCTTCCCTTCCCACCCTCCATCCTTTCTTTCCTCCTCGTGGTCCTGCAGAACTCGTTGCGAAAAACAATCGCGGACTAATTACTAATAACCGACCGTCGTTTAATAAAAGGAACATCGAGATTTAACGAGAATCGCACGCCTCGTTAGACAATTATGTCAACGTGAATAACGCAACTCATCATCTCTAGCGATTCATTATTCCGGCGTTAATGCCGCGATGTTAATTAAAATTAATTACGCGAAACCAAGCCCGTTCCGTTTCTCATTGAACACGCCGTTCGAATGTAATTGTTTTTAAATATTTCTCTCGTTATCTGGGGTGGTGAGAATATAATTTGGACAACCTGTATAGTTTTTAGGGTTAAGAAATTCTATTGAACTTTTAGTGGCATGATCTGTTGTTCAACAAATACGATGAAATGCTGTTCCTGTTTCTGCCGTTTTTCCTGCAAACACGCTGGAATATCTGAAAATCGTTCGCAGATTGATAGTCTCTCAGCTCGATGTGCGCCCCGTCCCTTAAATTCAATTCTTCAACCCCAATAATTTTAATTCCGACCCAGAGAGACCTCGAGGAGAAGTTTCCAGTCGCCCTTCGTTCACCACTAAACGAATTCTTCGTTCGCCTGAATTTTCCCCGACATTATTTCACTTCGATCTTCAACCTACGAGACATTATTCTTTCCAACTTCCACGACATTACCGATCCCTTTTACGGCTTGGAAGATATGCACAAGGATTTCTGGACGCATCGAGTAATGGAACTTAATAATTTCAGTAGAAGAACGCCCCGCTCGGAGTTCGTATAGTTCCTCGGAATCTATAGTAGGTATTTTCTATTCGCAATGTTCTCGTCGTACGGTCTCTAGCAATTTTCCGCCCGTCTACCTGCAGGTGAAGGAAGTGTCCATGGATCTGACATCGCACCGTTCGAGCGAAATTCCAGGAAGCTCGCCTCCCTTGATCTTTGCTGGTTATCGGGAGACTTGGTAAACAGGAGATCACAATGGTGACCCATACCCCATGGAAAATCAATTGCACCAAGATGCACCGACCTAGATTCTCACCGACTTCGTTGCAGTTTCCCTGAAGTAGCTGGCAAACGAAAGACAGAATGTTTGACAAACAGAAACGCGCGAAGTTTTGTCATTCCTGCGGAACTGTCATTATTTAACCCTTAGCGCTCGAGTAGCGCCTCAAAGTCGCCACTAAACATTGCTACGTATTAATGCATCTAATCAATTGTTGTATCTAATCAATTACTAAACATTTAAGTATAGTGTGAGGTATTCTATCAATTTTATATTCATATTGTGGTCATGGAAGAATATGAAATCTGCAATAATTTTACTATTTATCAATAAATTTATTAAAAAGGGGGGCGAAGTTTCCGATAATGTCCATGCTCAGAATTGTTATAGAAATAAATTGAAAATGGGTACCCAGATACCCGGTTATTGACATAAGGGTTAAATGAAATAAAATTTGATTCGTTTGTAATGAATATTCATATATCGAAAAAATATCAATTTTCTTTTCTCTTTTTCGACATTTTTGGTATAAAGACGTTTGATTCAATGCATAATAACCATAAGACAATGTTACGGCCAGGGGTTAAATGTGTCTGACAGACAATGAGGTAATTTGTATTCGGAGACACATATTAAAAAGCAAACAGTGTGTATTATTATACACACTATTGTGTGTTTCACCGTTCGATGTAGTACTTGAGATATCCAGCCAGTGGGAGGAGAAGTATTTCCTCTGTGGACACTAAAAATTCCGGAATTACCTTCCCGTTCAGCGAGATCAAATATAAAACGAGTCTTGCGGATGGACGAAACATAAATTATTCATGAGAGCACCGAAAGAAGCGACGATGGGGTCTTTTATGAAACCGCTCACGAATTTAATACTCCCCTGATAAGGGAAGCATTTTCAATATTACAGGGACGATAAGGCAGAGAAAGACGCGTTGATAAAGCAGATTCCTGCAGGGTACACCTATCGACTGGGTCCTCGGATTCTTCGCGAATTCTCCACCCTGGTTGTGGTCGAAAATATTCGCTATAGGAAACATCGTGACGCTGCGAGTCGCAAACATATTTTTCCATCTAGTAATTATATTGTACAATTTCAATAAATCTGGTAGAGAACTAATACCTGAGAAAAATAATTTTCTTTATCAGGGGACCACTGATTAGAACACGAGGGAAAATTAGTTTCTCCAGCAAGACCATGAAAATCCAGAATAAAAATAGAAATATCACCAAAAAAATCCAAGAAACCGCTAAAGCAGTCGTAAATGAAGAACGGAGCGATTCTAAGGGTTTGGTCCACAGCCGTCCAAGAAAGACTCGCAAGATTAAGGGTATTTAAGCAAATCTCATCGGTGTAGTGGAGATCCTTTCTCCAATTTTCGAGTTCAATTTCGCGCTTTCAGTGCGGTCGCGCGCTAATGCCGGCCCCGAGTTAACCGGATTATTTCTCGCGGCACGGAAAAAAAAGAAAGACCACCCTCTCGGTGAATTATGCTGCCGCCAATCGTCGCCGGCTGCGACGACCCCGTCCGGCGTTAACGTGCCGCCGCTCCATTTTTCTAATCGTGTACAGTGTACGATGTCAGTGGCGAGAGAGAGAGAGAGAGAGAGAGAGAGAGAGAGAGAGAGAGAGAGAGAGAGAGCGAGGAAAAGAGAAACACACGGAGAGAGAGAGAGAGAGAGAGAGAGAGAGAGAGAGAGAACGAGAACGAGAACGAGAGAGAGAAAGGGGTTGAAGTCGGGGGTGCAAGGCTGACGGAAGGAGGAAAAAAAACGAGTCAGCTAGGAGTTGGGGTGGGTCGTCACGCAGCGGTGGTGGGGGGGGTGTTGAGTAAATGGACAGGAGGGTTAGAGGTGGTTGTGGAGCGAAAGGGGTGGGGAGTAAGTACAGACGAGAAACACGGGGGGGTGCGGGGACGCTGCAGAGATTCTCTGATACGCACCTGGCCACGCGCATTTGAGGGCATCAGTGACGTCAAACCTCGGGGGTGGAGGTTCTTGATTACGTCACTGGCCCAGGCAGCCTCCACCGCCACAACATCGATCAGTTCGGATCGCGGCAACGCCGGAGGAGACCGGGAGGCAGGTGGGGGTGGGTGTCGGGGAGGTTTGATCCGAGGAAATATCACTAATAACCGGCTCGCGGTCTATTAATTAAATTTTTGATTAGTCAACGATACTTGAGCCCGCCCCATCGATCCGACCAACCCCCCTCGCGCTCGACAAATCCTCCGGGCGATGTTATTTCAGTAATGGGGGTGGCGTTAATGCGTTTTCCACGGGACCGTTACGAGGAAACGATACGAACGCGCGTTTAATAATTACCTGTGTTACCATGGGAGGTAAACAAACATTTCTGGCCCGAGAGTTGCACCAGTTCCAAGGAAAACAGAAAAATTGAATGATTCTTTAAATTGCCCGATGCTATCCAAGATTGTTATTCTTTTGGGGAAAGTGTCCTGAGAGTCCTGAGGCTACCGGCAGGATTAGTTTAACGACCTAGTTTACTGTATCTTGGCGTGACCTTGAGATGAAGGTTAGAACCATCTTACTTTGTTTGAAGAAACGCGTGATAAGCATTTCAATGTCGTCTCGTGTGCTTGATAAATTTATCTTGAGAGAGCAGCTGCAACGTTGTGAAGTTAAAAATACATCCTTCCTTTTAAAGATACATTAATGACCTTGGAATGATTTTGATAGGAACTTCGCATAGATAATTCTTACGACAATATTGACGATTCTCAGTGTCGAACATTCCTTGATAAATAAATTTCCACCGGAAAACAGTCGCAGCGAGGAAACCGTCCGCGAAGACGTGGGTTTAATTGAAAATTTCGGAACCGTTTGAAATTCTCGAGACACCGTGGAGGAGAGCGTGAAAGATAGATCATTATTGATCCATTCGAGACCCAGATGCACATAACTGTAAATTTCACGTCCGACGAAACCACTACACTCCCGCAGACGTCGTGCACACACATATACAGAGAGAGAGAGACAAGGGGGTTAGGTACGTGTTCCCGTGTTCGTCTTCAAACTTCAGAATTTCCTAGCACGACCGTTCGAAACGTAAACGGTGTCCCAGCCTCGGCCGTTAATTATTAGAAGTTCTGCAAGTTTCACACGCTCATCCTGCCACGGTGACGTGCCCCTTCAGCCGAGGGAATTTTTCCGCGGGTGAAATACCGCTGTTCCGACAATAATGACACCTCGGAGAACCGAAAACGGGGAAACGCCGCGCTAGAAACGTACCGGGAAAATAACGCGGCTTCCGACACCGGGAATTTATCCGTGTCAAGAAGACGTAACTCTCACAGCCGTTTTATAGCAACGAAACCCGAGCAGAATTATTTACATCTCTCGCTGCGAGACGCCGAGCGTCTGATCCTTCACGGTCGACTCCGCTTTGAAAAATTATTCCCTCGTTCCACGGAATTAATAAGCAATTTGTTCGACGTGAAGTATTAATTCGGTACGAGAGTCGGGAAGCCTTTAAGTAGATTAAACCCGGCCGTAGCCAGACGTTCAGCGACGAACGAAATTAATCTTCGCCTTAAAGAATGGTTCCCCCGTCCTGGGGAATTTATGATGAATCTTTCACCATTTTTGTTGTTTGTATAATCTGCAACGAGAGCTCTAAGTAGATCAAGTCGGTGCATAATCCGACGTTTTCAGTCGGAGGATGATGAAGAGGTATACAAGGTAGACAAACCTTGGAGATGATCAGACCATTACTGCTTAATTGTCTTCGCAGAGGGAAACGTACCTTGCTCCTCTGACTAGGAACAGTGCGGATCTACTTAAAGAGCCTCTCTTAGCATGAATTAATAATGTCTATTCTTCTCCATCTTCTGCCGCGGTGATTAATTTATTAGATGGAAAGATTTCCGCGTAGAAAAGGTCTGCCTTCAATCAAGCATTTATAAAGAAAACGAGCAGAATTAAGAAATTGCGTTCTGCTGGTCTGACTGGTACAGTACGAATCTACTTGCATTGTCTTCCCGCAGCGTGGCGAGTTTGTATTCTCTGTGAAAAAAGATTTGGAACATCTGTGAAAGGTATTTGCTATTCGAGTAGATTGTGCCAGTACGTGGCCAGACAAGCAATGTACTATCCAGTGGCTGTGCGACGGCAGCGCACGATATTTTTCGTTTTCAGTGCACAAGGGCTAGGCATTTGACAACAATGGACGACTGTTCCCAATTTCTTTCAATTCTCCCGTCCCGGTGTATCCCCGGACCTCGCCACTCTCCTACTCTAAAGAGAAATTCAAGAACGTCCTCGCCTTCATTAATCCCGTTGCTTAATTAATTTCACCGCAAGCATGTCAAGAGACGGACTCAACGCCCCGCAAAAATTTGCCAAACGGATGAATAACGATTTAACACGTTCTGTCTTTTAACTATCGATCCATTTTTCTCATTAACATTTCGCACATCGACGTACACGTCAAAGAATAACGTCAACATTCGAAGATATCGTTCCGAAATAGCCTGGGAGAGATAAGTTGACCAGCGAGGGGCGTTGACCTAAGCTGTCCCCACCCGAACAAGTTTGCCACTACCACCATCCTCCGACGTTCAGACAGTCTAAGTTTACTAGACGACTTCATAGATTACCAGGGTTTAAGTTCCTCGTCTTCTAAACGAGAATCCAGAGCGCCAGAGTTGCTGAAGTTATAGACCGTTCTGCCGCGGTGAGAAAAAATTCCACCGGTACCTAGCTGTGTTGTAAATTTTTCTGTTTCGAATATCCTCTCTCGTGATCGCACCGTCATCCCCAGCACGTGGTATCTCGATTATACAGGCTGTTCCAAAATTCGTGAACTTCTCGAAAGGGGGTGGTTCCTCAGACCGTTTCAAGCGACATTCTCCTTTGCAAAAATGTTATCCGCGGCTTTGTTTAGGAGTTGTTAAAGCAAAACACGGACCAATCAGAGCGCGACCTAGACGCGAGTTGCCACAGTCAGTCAATAGACAGTTGTCGCTCTGATTGGTCCGTGTTTTTCGTTAATAACTCGTAAACAAAGCCGCGGATAACATTTTTTTCAAAGGAAAATGTCGCTTGAAATGGTCTCAGGAACCAGCCCCTTTTGGGAAGTTGACGAATTTTCGGACACCCTGTGTATTTGAAGGAGTCTTCAAATATTCGAACAATGTTTCATAGACACCTTTAAGCAAGTAATCGAAATACGACGTGGTGGGGATGACGATGTGATTGCAACGAGAGAGGATCACTTCCCTCGAAAGGTGCGCCTAGATTGGACTACCTTATGGTCGCCTCACACGACATTTCAACTGACCCTGAGCCCGTGAACTTCTTCGAAAGCGATCGGAGGCGAAAGACGAGCGCAGTCACGTTCCCGGGGGGGCGAATCTGCGGTGCGTCTCGAATCAGCCGGATCCGCAAGGATCGCGTGTCTGTTGCGGAACGTCGATTTCTCGCAACGTGACGAGGGTAATATCGAGAAGCTTGAACGGCCGTCATGCGAGGCGCTGACACAGCCCGGCCGACCGTGGCCAAATGCGTCTCGCGTGCATGCAGCATTCCCCATCGTAGGCCGGCGTCACGTGTTACCTGCCTCGGGTGTCAGAAGGTAAACGCTTTCGCCCCCTCAGCCTTTCAAGCCGGCGAACGAGCGTCTATCCCGGCCGCGTGTCAACAGCCGAAGCGGAAATTGAGGAAGATGTCGACGGAGTCCGGCCGTGAAATGAACGATAAATGCACTTTTCCAGGCCAGAGCCGGGGAAACGTGTCGCAGACGCTCTCGGAACTTCGGCATCCGAAGAATGTCGCCCGAGCAAGATGGAACCGTTCACTCGCCATAATATTTTACGTTTGGAACAATTTTTCCAACTCTTGCGCATTCGACGATGGAATCCTCCGCTTTACAACGAACCCGAAGAAATTCATCCACGCTTTTTCTTTGCCATTTTACAGCACTTTGAATGAAAAGTATTAACCGAGAAATTGCACTCTTCTCGTTTGAATTGGGATAACTCGGCATTAAAAAATCGTACAGCAATGTTCTTGAGCTCGTTTCAAAGCGAAAACTTCGTTTTCTAAATCTGCGGTGATTAGAGTCTTCAGAAAAATTTTCCATACTCTCCAGAGACAATCAAATTTTAAAAATTTTGAAAAATGACCATTTTTACTACTTCGATCATTTTTCAATGAAAAAGTGTAATGCGTTAGAAGAAACGTAGTGCGTTTTAAAGCACGGATTTCGCCCTTGAAAATGAGCCAAGATAGGTCATCCTGCTATTTCTTCTCGCAAAGTGACAACACTTTAAAGACCGCAAAGCAAAACCTAAAAGAGGTGAAATTTTAGAGAATGAGAATTGAGTCCCAATTTGAGTTTGTATCTGGCAGAAAAAGAGGTTTATCTTCCAAAGGAACTTCCGCAGTTGGGTGAATGAAGTTCTCGTGACAACGATTGATTTTTCCGGTGGGCAGCACGGGGCTAACGCGTAATTTTTGCTGAAAGGAAGTAAACTTTAAAGAGTAGAACACGCGGGGACGGGTGTTACGTGAATGGGCTGTGGGTGAATTCGATTACAGCAAGTTCGTCAGCGTTCGAAAAAGTTTCCCCGAGCGATTTCTTTCATGGGAAAGATTAATTGGACCCGGCGCGGCGCGATGGGGGCTGCGTCGTCTAAAGACGCTCCGCTGTGTTCCCTTTCCATCGTTCGCGGGCTTCGGATGATTGATGAATAGCGACAAAACTGTTTAACAGCTATGAATAATAATGATACTCTGCGAAACACCATTTACGGTTTTTTCCTCGCAGTGAAACCATTTTGCAGCCGCTATGCAGCTCTGTTAGAACTCTGAAAAAATTCAGGAGAGACGAGACGTGTTACATTGTTGCATATTTAGTTGAACAGTGTAGATTATTTTTCTGCTTGTCTGAAAGTTCTCCCCAATTCACTACTCACAGCTCCTACATCACGTGCATGCATTTCGTGCTTTAACGAGTCACGAACCTCGTAATTTATAGCGTGATAGTCGAAAAATGAGCTTCAATCTCTGCTACAGATTCTCAAACATCGAGACGCTGATTAAACTACCCGCAACTAGGAGAACAGATAGCAATCAGTGCCATTTATAAACTCTTCGGAGGAACGCGCTTGACTCGTTACGTCAAGGAACTTTTTCACGAACTTCCCGACATGTTCAAACCGTCACCAACAAAGGGAGACAACAATTAACATTATAAATGTGAGCTAGTTAACAGTGAATCCCAAATATTCCAGACTAACTCTCAAACACTGTCAAGTTCCAACAAATTTTCTCTCGGAACTGAAGCTGAGATTGAGACAGACTCCTGACAGAAAAAATTGCCACACGTCTTCGAACCGCCACCAACAAAATCAAACACAACCCCCACCCAATTGTTCACTTCCAACTGGGTCAGTGTTCTCGGAACAAACTTCTTCACCCAGGGTAAAAATGAAAACAATGCAATGCAAAATGCATTGAAAACCCCCGCCAACAAACCGAGCCCGACGTCCTCCCCAAATTCCGCTGGTGATATTCTCCCGCAAGCGAAATTCTCTTCTGTAGCACGCAGGATTAAACCTGGTCGGCATATTCCATCGGCCGTCGTCCGGGAATTCAATAACTCGTTCGCTCCCCCGAATTCCCTCGGAACACAGCAGTGCAAAAGCGATTCCGCTCGGTCCATTCGCAGGATTAAAATCTATCCCATCGTCTCACTAACCTACTTGAGGGATGAACACGTGGTCCGCAGGGGCAGCAACCGCTGCTCGATCGTTTCCTCCTGCGTGCACACCAATCCTGACCCATCCTCTATCCCCGATCGCTTCGATCGGACCGGCTCTCACGGTTGATCTAGTCAACGATCGCTGGATCCCCTTCTCCACTACTCGTCAACCGACTGCCTGCCATCGTAAACACGTTTACCATCCCTGTGCCATCCCTTCGATCCTGTGAACGTCATCGAGCACACTTCAACCCCCCACCCCCCGGGTAAAACTTCACCACCCCCTGTTGTCACATCTCTGCACCGGAATCCGGAGTGTACAAACCGGCTGACACAGACTGAGGGATAAAAACACCATCGATAAATATTTTCCTCCTGGAAAGAAATTTTCTTCGAAGGATCACAAAAGTCTACGTCCCCCACCGGACACTCGCGATCAATTTTTCCCGAAACGTGACCACGTCGATCTCTCCTCCCTCTGGGCGCCGGAGTCTTCGATCCCGGAGGAAAACTGCTACAGCGAGCCTTTTACCAACCCCTCGCGAGGAGGTTGGCTGGCAGCTCCGCTGATGTTCCGGCGGAGAAAGGGGGCGGGTATGATGGAATCACTGACTCGTATCACTGAATCAATTTTTTCGAGAAGGTTAAGAAGATCTCTGTGTGTGTTTTTTGCGTCACTTCACCGAACACAGAAGAACACTTCACTGAGAGCACAGGGTGAGAACTCACCCCCGAACCACCCCCGTGCGAGGGAAACCGTCGGGAAAAGTGTTCCGTCGCCGGAGACAGCAGGCCGAACTGCGTCCGGTGGTCGCAGAGGAGCCACCCTCACCCTCACCCTCGCGAATCCACCCCCACCAGCCACCGACACGTGGATCCCGTCGAATTAGCCAGGATTCGCGATACTCGAAAACAAACAAAATGGTGGGCTCGCAGAGTCTAAGGAGCGAGAGAGAAAGTAAGAGTGAGAGAAAGAGAAATAGGGGTGGTTTAGGGTAGATTTCTGATCTCAGGCTGGATGAAGGTCCACGGGGCTGGTTCTGTTCTAGGGCTAAGGGTGGTTTCCAGGTGAGAGAGTGTGAGAGTGAATAAGGGTCGAAGGGTGGAGGAGACGTGACGAGCTCCAACGTGGCCGAGGAAAATGTAAACCTCTTCGGGGGATGTGCTCTCCTGAGGGTGGAGGCAGGGGATGGGAGAAGATACGAGCCACGTTGGAGCAAGACGAAGCGAGAGCCAGTCCTCTCGTGGCTCTATCGACGCGAGCGCCTCCTTCGTCGAGGCTTCGGCGCCGAAAACGACGACGCCGGCCACCCGTGGAAGGGGTGGTGGATGCTCGGGAGGGGTGGGGAGACAGGAGACGCTCTCCGCGCGCTCTCCCTCTCTCTCTCTCTCCCTCTCTCTCTCTCTATCTCTATCTCTCTCTCTCTCTCTCTCTCTCTCTCTCTCTCTCTCTCACTCACTCACTCTCTCTCCGTAGAATGGAATTGTTTTCGAGGGGCGGTTGTTGGTGTACGTCCTCTTTTTTACGCCCTTAGAACTTGACGCCTAGTTTTCGAATGTTTTTCTAATTTCTTCGTGGTTGAGGGGAGCGACGTGGCGGGGTCGGCGTGTGAGATTGGATGCAGCATGGATGGCAGGGGTTATGGATCCCAGAGTGCACCTGGAGAGAATCTGCATCTCGTGTGGCTAAGGATTTTCGAGGTCCTGTGACTTTTGATTGGGGAGAGGGTGGGAGTTGCATTAGGCGGTAATTGAATTGAACGGAAGGCGCACTGGGACGCTTTACTATGCATGGAGAATATTAGAATTTGATATAAAATGTTGATTGAGCGGGGAGGAGAGATTTAAGTGCCATTACGTACTAATTGGACTAACCTGCAAGTGAATCGCAGCCTGTGCCATATCATTAACATTATATTAGAATTAATTTGTCCAGGGCTTGGGCAACGACCTGGACTACGCTGGAAGTGAAGTATGAATAAATAATCCCGTTTTGCTTTAGTTAAATATTTCATCTTGCTAATCTGTTGCACTGTATTAACATTCAAGGTTCTCGTCTCAGTTTCTCAGTTAAGTCTTCGCAAACAGGGATCACGATAATTTGAAGCAACGTGTAACTTATCTCTATTTAATAAGAACGTTATAATAATCGCTGTTACTAATATTCCGGGCTAATTCGAGTTGCGAAACTCGCCGAGCGACGAAGTTACGAGTATTTAACGCGAAATGGAATTAGATGCACCGGCTAGAGAAGTTTAGGTACCACGGAGTGAACAACGGAATGGCTAAAAGGGGTAGCGATTCAATTTCCCCTTATTTGTCCCCATTGTATTAGCAATTTTCAGGGACCGTGATGTTTCATAAAATCCTGTTAGGGGTGGAACGCCTATTTCGCATTACGCATCCAACCAACCACGTCGTTGTTCGCTAATTTCGCCATGGCTGCACTCGGCTATAAATAATTCCGTTACTAAACAGAATCAACCTTTTTACCAAAAAGTTGATCTACAAATTTTAGTTCAAGAGTTCCGATTGAGCTTTTCAATTTAAAAGCCTTTCGAAAATGCAATAATAAAAAGAATGGCGAAGCTATCCATGAGTAAAGATGAATGCAATTTTTACTATTCAACGGTTGAATGCAAAAATATTGCAACAGCCGGGATATTATTTATTATGCGAATCCAGCTTTTGGCATCCAGGCGAAATACGCTTCTAGCAACGATGATTCCCGGTATAATGTAACTAGAAACGCATTAGCCGATGGTTTCAATTTCGCGAGCTTTATGCGGGCTTTTATTCACGTGCTGAAATTTTCAGTTTCACTCCCGGGGAAGCACGTGCTCTCGGCGACACACCCACGGTGCTCAAAATCAATGGGAAGTTGGGGAGAGGGTGCAACGGCAGTGCCGTGACCCTACCCGGTTCAAATGGAATTCTCTGACCTTTTGCAGTCCGAGAAAATTCCGAAAAATTTGTTATTCCGAGTCAATAAACATCGAATCCGACGATCCTCCTCGAACAATTCGACTGACCCTCGTGCGAGAAAATTTTCATCGGGAAGCGACAACGTGTGCTCTCGAAGCTTTCGAGCTTTTTCATCGAACGGATATTATTTCGATCCTTCGCGAACAGTCGCGAAAACTGATTTTTCAACGGGTCGAATTTCCGGTAATAACCAGCCGAATTTTTACCATACGTTTGCATTGTTTTTATATGAGCGCGAAACACAGTGTATTCTTTCATATTGTTCATATCGTTATTCGTTTTTAGCCCGTGGAACGTTTTTATAATGGTCAAATAAACAAAGAAAAACTTTCATCTCTCGTGGCACGCACGCAATTACGTACAACTGCACACAATGAGACTTTGCAAAAATTCTGACAGCTTGTATCTCGGTAACTATTTGTTACCTTTGCTAACAGCGAACAATGTAAAACAGTTTATTCGGTGATTATTGCATAATAAATGTTTAAATGTTTTCCGCGCAACGGTTCGATCGTTTGTTACGAATTATAAAGCAACTTTACTAATTGTCAAACAAAATCAACGTCTCGATCCCAGTTTTTCGAACACATTCTATTTATCGCACGTCATAATTATGGGCAGAAATATGAACGAGAGAAAAGAGAGGGCCGAGGTGCACCTTCGCGAAAAGCGTACAGATTTCATGATCGCGATAGGGAACGGAACCATGACCCGCGTAACGAACACACAGTCATGGTTATAAACACCGTAGACAGCGAAGGCAACGGCGATGGCGGGCTACCAACGGCTTACGTCAACGATTTCCATGCAATATTGACCCTACGCACGCCACTATTACCATCACGGAAGAAACGGGCCGGGTGTGCCCGGAGAAAAAGCTAAAGGTTAACAATTCTGGTAGAACAATGAAGCGACGTGAACGCGATCCCATTGTGCCCTCAGCCTTTTTGCGTTCCATTCTCCGCGTCTGATCAACGCCTGAGCCGCGGAACTTTCATTCCAACGAATTTAATCAGACTTTTCTATTGTTCGGACACAGAATTTGCGCGTTAGTTTATTCCTAGCCGGAACAAGGTTGTACATTTTTCGAGTTTAATGTGTTTCGTTGGATGTAAGTAGGTCAAGAGTGGCTTCCAGTGAGGGTTAGGTCTGTTAGGTCTCCGTTATGAGTTATACTTGTTATGAGCAAACTCTGGATGTTTATGCAGAATAAAAAGTTTGTGCATCAATTGCAGGACGCAGGAGCTAAATATAAATTTATATTCTTCATTAATCATCTTAATGTGACGAAAATAATATAGTAATACTCCAGTCCTTTAATATTTTCACTGTTTTAAATTGCACTTGCTCATTTTTGTTATAAATGCATGAAACAGAAACAAAATTATTGTTTTTGTGCTCATTTCAAGGAGGAAGCTTCGTTCTTTGAATCCGTGGTGACGTGAATGGTGAAAAAATTTTGCAAAATTGTTTAAAATTACCGAGAAAGTGTTTTGTGTTAAGGCCACGCGAGAACGTTCAACTGAAATCAATACTCTTTTCGCAATCTCTGTTTAGATTCAGCTTAGACGTCAAAACTAGGACCATATTTAGGTAGTGCCGGATCTCTGTTAGGAATGGTAATTATATTGTACAGCCAACAGTTATTTTAATCGACCATAATCACGGTTTCCCTGTGCGCGATCGTTTCCTTAAAGTGGAAATACCTAGACAGCGTGTGTAGGGTGCACAATGTAGTCGGCTCACTATCGATTTTCCTTATAAAAATGCTCGGTGTACTTTCCGTTTCTTACATCTCGGATATATTTCCTGCCTCTTTATTTATTCCGATCTTAAACCGACGTACACCCATTAAGCACTTTTCACGTGTTTAGAATATTGCGCCTCACGTCTCGAGCCTGGTGTTCTCCAAGCTGTGGGATTATCGTTGTTCAAATGGATTTCCGGTTACAAGGAAAATTTTAATTCATTCTCCAAGCTATGTAAATATACTAACGACCCACTCCTTGAATATCTTTTCACTTTAAACAATTTATTACTAGAGACTGACTCAGTTTTTATTCAGCGAATAAGAGATATATAAGTGAGTGAATTTGTTACGATATTTATTTAGTTAGTGTTAATATCATTTCAATAATTATGGGCACAATTATTAGAAATATTTTATGAAAACGGAAGGATTTGAAGGAGGGAAAAGTGTGAAATCGTCCGGTGTCCTTTAATGCACCATTTGTTATCTCGTCGGACAGTTCGATCGAGTCCGTTGTTCGAGTTCTGTCCCGGATCAACGTCACAGACGAGCTGAGACACTCGAGCGGAGCTTTTTAACCTCGAGAAACTTCTTAGCTGCCGCGAAAGCATCCGAGATGTCCCTGAAACTTCTCTCGACCGCGACGAACGAGCCACGACGCGTCGCGTAGCTCTGAACAACGCTGCGCGACAACGAAACCGAGCCATCTTTAATCGCGATCCAATAAATATCAGGACTGGAATTCCTGGCGACAAATTAACGGCGTCGCATTGACCGCAAAACAGATCTGAATAGAACACAACGAGAAACAGTTGAACGGAGAGAGCACAGGGCTCATGAATTATTTAGAACGAAGTTCAATCAACTGGTTCCTGTGGCAACCGGGAGGAATTAAATTGGTACAGCATTGAATAAAGTGCGAACAACAATGCCCAACCGTCGGCTCGAACCAAATTCGCGCTGATTTTGAAAGGATTATTTTCGGCAATATTAGAATGTGTTCCCGTAGGAATTCTTGGATGTTAGAGGCCTTAAATTACAGAGGAAAGATCGTGCTTTGCGGTAGGGACAATTGGATCTAAAAGAAAATTCGATACGGCATAATAAAATTGAAAAATCTAGCTCGATTGGTCCGTGGAAAATCGAGCGTTTGTGTAGGGTAATGTCGGATCGAGTTTAATATGCGTTGCCGTAGGAGTTATCAAACGTTTGAGGTCTTAAATTAAAGCTGAAATGAAAAATGTCCCTTTGAAATAGGGTTACTAAGGTTTCAAAGAAGTACGAAACCGTGTCGAAAATTCAATGAAATCCGATCGTCTGCGTGGGGCAAAATTCACGTCACTTTGAAGGGATTCCACGAGTGGATTTTGGAATATATTCCCGTAGGAATTTATGAACGTTTGAGGGTTTTACTTAAAGGTGGAAGATCGTACATTGTGATAAGAGTGATCAATTTAAATAGAAAAATTTATTTCCTGCTGTCAGAGAGTACATATATGAGAGTGCTCACGTCCGGGGATTGGCCGTGCCACTTTTGTCTGTGCGTCATGTTTAGCCTGGAACAGATCCTACATCATCTTTAGCATAGAACAGAACCTACATTATCTTTAGCAGGAAACAGAACCCACTTTACTGTTATTAAATGTGTGATATGAACACCGACGAGAAGACAGCCAACCTTATGGGAGATCGTGTCAATCGAATAATTCAGAAGGCCACTGAGGAGATTCTCGTCGGTGAGGAGGCAAATCGTCACGGAATCAAATTGATTACCATGAATTGTTACATTCTCTACCGAGCAGACATTTCAGACAACGTTGGTTTCAATATTAAAAGCAAAACTCAAGGACAAAAAATTTCTAGAAATATATTATTCAAGCATAATTTTAGGACAATCAACAATTCCTATTTCAAATTTTGACACCTGAATTTGTAATTTCAAAATATTTCATAAACGAGAATTATTACTTTCCACTTTTTTTATACATAAATGTTCCAAGAATCGATCTGTGAGAACAGAAATATGTGGAAAAGACTTTACTGTAAAAAATTAGATGGCAAGGTGGTCAAGGGAGTACTCGTTAACATCAGTAGCAAAAGGAATTGTTATAAACATTAAACAGCCAGAAATAATAAATTTATCTGTGAATTGTATCGAATAAATGAATACGTGGGAATGTTCATGGTTTAAAAGTTATTCTGTATATCGAGTTCTATTGCCTATTTTTACGAAAAAATTAAATGGCAAGGTGGTCAAGGGAGTGCTCCTCAACATGTGCAGGTTTATAATTGCTCTTGTGAGCTGCTTCGTTTCTTGTTTTCGCACTCATGTGCAGGATTATAATTGCTCTCATGAGCTGGTTCTATGGTTGTATTCGCACTCATGTGCAGGATTACAATTGTTTTTGTGAACTGGTTCGCTGGTTGTATTCGCACTCATGTGCAGAAGTATAATTGTTCTTATGAACTGGTTCCCTGGTTACATTCGCACTCGCGTGCGTGATTTAATTCTGTATACAATTGCATTGTTTCTATATACGATTAGTCTGTTTCAGCTAGATTACAACAGCCGGCTGCTAACGAAGACGACACGCCGAATGAAGAGGACACACCAACTACGAGGTAGAAGTCTACAGTGTATTTTTAAGTTAGTTATATTTGGTGTATGTATTAAGATTGTATATCATTGTTGTAAATATGTCGAATAATTACTGCCATAACTTCACTTTGCTCGTTTTCTTGTTTCCGACACAGCAGAAGGCTGTGACGAGCAGAAGACCTTGCTCGTATGTAGTTTGTACCAGACCGGTTGGTACGGGAGAGTTCGCGGTAGATAATATTAATGGGGGGGGGGGCTTTGAGAGATTCACTCATGTAAAACCTCTCTACTGTAAAAAGTCCACCCATGTCCGTCTCTGGCGGCAGGTGGTTGGGAGAAATGGGTGTTGAGCTTGAACTCCTCTTGGTCATTCGCGCGTCACCCTAGCACCAGGGCCTTCTGCCCTGGTTCGCTTTAGTTTGTCTCTTTGAAAGAATCAGAGCCTTCTGCCTGATTCGCCTTTGGTCCCCCGTGGATCGGAGACTTCTTCTCCGATTCACACCTTTTGCTCCGCGATAATTACTCGACAGATCTGCGTAATTTAGTATAAGTCCGTCGTTGTAAGAAAGAGAGCCAGAAGGAATATTGCATTGGTTCTGACTCCCTTTCAGGTCTCTTGTGCAGCAACCTCCTCGTGGTGAGACCTGGGCAATCGGTATTATCCTTTATTTGTAAGAACTTCTAGTCTCTTATGAATAAAGGATAATACCGAGCTAATAGCTGCACATTTAATAAATATGTTGATTTTTCAATAAATTCTATTCCTATACCTATTGTCTTCCACAACATTTTGCAATTTTACCTTCCTTCAGAACAAAATATATGTATTATTCAAGCTGGTTCACCCCGGGCGTGAACAATGTCATATATCGTCTGGTTCTATTTAGGTAAAGAGACGAGATAGTCGATAATAGTATTATAAGGCAATTACAGAATGGGTAATGTGAGTATTTTATACTAAATACTATATCATAGTTCTTATACTTGACGAGTATCTCGTCGGTGGTAGAACTTTAATCGTTGTGGTATTTCAGATCACTGTAAATTCCACGTTATCCCCGCGCCCGGCTGAGCCCGCTTACTGGTCTCGTCTGTGATAGTATCTCGTATGTGGCAGGGTAGTTTATTGATCGCGGGAGTTCCTGGTGTCGCCATCCCAAGATCCCGCTAGGAAACTGATTCATCTCTAGCTTAGCCGTTTCTCCGTGGATGGCGCCACGTGTACTTTCTCTAAAATCATTTTGGGAATTATCACTATACTGCTGGATGTTAAAAATCCCCGAAAAGTACGAAATTCCCTAAATTCAATATAATTTCATAATTCGATTAAATAGCCTCTAGCTGTTTTCCGGTTTCCAATCGCCAACAAAGGGACAAAAACCGACGCCGAACAATTCCATGGAAAAAGGATCGTATAAATTTATCAGCTCGAGCTTGAAGACGAACTAGTCCGGAACAAATCGAATCACTTGAATCGAAGTGAAGCTGACCGAGGTCGACTGTAGCGAGCTGAAACGTGTTGAAGCCAGCAATGCCGGTTTGCAACTGACAGAAATGGATTCGGGCCGTTTAGTTTACATCAAAGCGAACTGAAGCAGATGGTCGAGTCAGAATTGCACATTCCGACTGACAGCTTGCGAATGGAAACGACTGTGCATCGGTGAAATTATTGATCCCACACGCGGACGGTCCTGCCACAACAGTAAACAGTTTCCCCTGGATCTAGTGATATTCCTAGACGGTAAAGAAATTCTCCCAGCACAAACTTATCCACTGTCGATCAAGCGACATAAAATCATCAATATTCTAGTGCGAGTCTCGTCCAAAGCTGGCGCCACTCGAATAATTCTCAAGTCCGTATAAAACGGTAATTTTAAAAACATTTGTATACTTGGTCCATAAACATAAATTAAGTGATAATTAGACTGCGGATCTTTATGCGAAATAAAAATTGCTTGCTGGAAATTGAGTGTTATTTCTTCCCTTAATGATTTTAATAGAGGAAAAATCATATATTGACATCTGCAATTTTTAAAATATTTCAACAAGTTTGAGAATTTCATCTTCTCAATTTTACCGTAAATGCATAAAGATCCGCAGTCCAGTGATAACATTGAGAATATGGTTTAAGAAATCTGATTTCTGCCAGGGTAGCGAACAATTTGAAAAGAAAGTTTTATCAGACTTGTGATAGAATCCGCTTTGTAGCAGCGAGTGTCTTGGACAGAAGTTCATTCGTTCCGGTGGGCAGGTTCTCGAATAGGTGTAATTAGTCCGGCAAACAGGTCTGTAACGTGTAATGGACGCGATGCAGGCGAAATACAGCCGGGGCCGTTTCGGATAATTTGATTAGACAACGCTGTTTGTTGAGCATGTTCGCTCGAGTATCGTAACTGCACGATGATCGACTGGCGATATCGGTTTCCGACGGTCTACGTGGATTTTGGCCCATGTCCTGTTGAAACTCGAGTTCCTGACTCACCCGAAAACATCCAACAGTACTAACGGAAGCCCCGATAATCCCTTACTTAGCGCTGCGTGCTCATACCCTCCAGCCATTCCGCATACAATCGTTAAACGAACACTATACGACGGTCCAACCCTGTAGCAAATTTAATTATTCATTGGAAAAGTACAACGAGGTTCTTCAAATTTTTTATTCTAGCGGTGAAACCACGTCTATAGTCTAATGTTTAGGTCTAGTATTTCTTCACTTGTCCAATCATTTGTATAATGGTTTTTATCGATATAACACCTTCGCGTTCATTCTCTTGAGCCAATTAGCAGCAACTCGTACAAGGGGTACCAGGATTCATTAAAACTGGTTTGCGGAAACGAACGAACCCCGTGGAAAGTTTAATTATTCATTGAAAAACGAAACTAGGTCTCTCGCATTTGTTTATTGAAACCTGGAGAATATTTCTAGATTAATTTGCGTTCATCTATATCTATCTATATTTATATAAATAAAAATCAAATGCTGTTTGTTGGTAAGCGCATCACTTGAGAACGGCTGGACCGATTCGGCTAATTCTTTTTTTAAAAAGTTCGTATTAGTCCGAACTAGGTTATAGGATAAGAAAAATTGGAAGAGTACCACGGAAAGATGGAAAATTCGGGAAAAACTAAAAGTGCTTTTAGAATCATATTTCAATACAAAAAAAAACGAATGTCGCGTCGTAGCTTTTAATGAATATTTCGATAGAAATTTACATTATCGACGTCTGTTTGCATTATCGACATTAACTAACCCTCTCGTATGTATATAAAATAGAGAAGTCTGTATGTATGTATGTAAGATTCTATCGATCTGATTCGGTGGGTCTGTCGCACGTGTTGCCCATCTGTCGGGGTTGATGTTGTCGGAACGCGGTGGTTGTAAATAATCGGCTAGTTCGGAGCTGATCCGTGCGCGTTTTGTGTCTGCTATAACAACCCAGCTGCGGAAAGCCGCGAGCATCTAGTAAACAATATTTAACGCTCAGAATTATATAAGCAATGCCGTGATTTAGTTTGCAATATGTCAAATTGATTTGCCAAATGAGCTTATTTTACGGATCAAAAGTGCCCTTTGGCGAAAATGTTTCTCCGGCTTCGAATCACAGACGTGAGAGGTCGGAATGATTGCCAAACGCGGCGTGTTCCAATTAAAAGTGAATTATCCGGCCCCGTAAGCGATACCGACTCCAGCGGAGTCCTGTGAACGGGGAATCCCACGAAAGGCAAACACGTTGTTGAATGGAACGGTTCCGAATCGATCGGAGAGACGTCTCGATCGAGAGTTTCAAGTGGCCGGAAGCTTGCACGCGAACGGATTCGACGGTTTTGGCAAACGGACAGCAATGGATTGCGTGTTACACGAGGCGTGTGAAAGACTGCGCGAGTCCGGAGCGTATTTTCGAACCGAACTCCGTTCGCGTAAACGCGTGATATGTGATATCATTAAATATAATTAATTGAAAATTGTAAGCAAAAATTGTGAGCATCCTAGAGAAGCCTAAATTCAAAGATTCTTACATTTTACTTCTCAATTGCGAGCAATAACAATTTTTTAAACAATTATTTACACACTAGCTAGAAAGCTAATGCTTCTTACGTCTAAAAAAAAAAAACTGAAGTTGTGTCCCATTCTGAAAAAGTTATTCGTTTGTGAAAGGTGCACGAACACTTTGTACATCACTGTGTCTCGAAACGCAAAGGTCGGGAGCCGCGCGAGATCGACGCGAATTTTCCGGTCTTTTGATCCCTGACCTTTGATCGCGAGAACTTCCGAATATATACATTGTGTGATCGCGGCAGAAAAATAGATCAAAGGATTCTCGGCGCAGAGACTACGAGAATAGTTGATCATTCAGCCAATTCCTGAATGTCAAAGCGAGTATTCCGTCTCCTCGGAGAGGGGTTTATAATTAACGATACGCTACAATGTATTTTCTACCGATATTGATTAGCCTCCGAGTATAATGTACGTACATGTGAAAATGAGTGGGAAAAAATTCGTCGAAACATCTATTTTCGTGTGAAACGCAGACGCCTTTTGTTTGCCGGGGAATTGAACGCGTTGATCAACAATCGCACCGGGGGGGAGAGTTTCCCACCCCGAGAATATTAATTCTACTGGCAGGTTCGCGAACGAACGCGACGAAAGCTCATTAACAACGGGAACGTAGGTGCACGTCGAATCGATCGCCAGGGAAAACCGACGGCCATGGGAACGCGGTTTGTTCAGGCCACTCTGCTCGGCGTTCGTGTTGCTGGAAATTAACGGTACCCGAGGAAATCGCGTCGCGATAACGGAACGTCGCGTTCAATTTCATAATTACCCTCAGGACTCCTCGCGATTCCGAAATTTTATTAAAAAGTACCGCTAGGGAGGCACACGCTCCATTTCCCCCCTTCGATTAACGCGATTTAAAAGCTTCGTAATTATTCGCCGGTGGCACGAACTCCGAGGTATTAGGGGCAAGATATTTTTGCCTTGGTGAAACAGACATAAAGAATACATACATGAGATTTTAATGACGCGCTTGTTTTGCGTTACGTGCTCGTTACGTAGGGAAATTATTCGAAACAGGCACGCTGGAAATGTATCGCTGAAAACTGCGTGCGTGTTGGTCATGCTTCGTGTAATCGAATTGTTTGTCGGTCCGTTGGATAGAGTGAAATCCCCTCTTTGAAACGCGCTTTGATTAATTTCCATACGACGTCGCATTGCCGAGTAACCGCCCGCTGAATAGAACCCTGACGTTCGCTGCTCCGATATCTCCGTTTCATTCGTGTGCTCGATTCCCACGCTCTCACCTATTGACCCGTCGGACGGTGAATGAGTCAGCGACTTTTTACTACTTTCTGTTCCACTATTACTATCATCACTACTTATGCGCTCTTTCAGGTCAGACTGGGGTCGCGACGTTTCCGCGTTCCCGGCCTCGACTTCGAGACCTCGAATCTCGAGAACCCGAAACACATTTCCCTTATCTCCGCAGCGTACAACCATAATGCACCGAACGTGCATACGCAATAGCGTTTTATCGGTGCCCCTTTGTCCTGCATGTCCTTTCGAAAATGTCATCGGATAACACGCAGAGATTTCTACAAAACGAGCCGATCAATGGGATATACTTAACAAAACCGTGACGCAGATTTCGAGGATGGAATTCGCGAGGGATCAGCGCGAATTAATTGCATTCGGAGTCGTGCAGGATTTACGACAATGCTCGGACCTAATTACTTTCTCCTCGATTCTTCCGTGCAACATTATTCGAGCAGCGAATGCTCGGATAATCACGTTCACTCCCCGGTGTCCCGTAATTAAAATTTTCATCGGCCGCGCTCTGGCAAATAATAATTAATTTAATTGTTGCACGCCCTCTTGTATCGAATTACGTGGTCGGCGCATGTAGAATAACCGATGCCCGGTCAACCAAGTGGACAGCGCTCTGTGTGTCGCGACAGATGCAACCGTCCTGTCTAGTTTCGTGTTGTAATAGATCTATTGTGATCGAACTAGTGCTATAGTCGTGTACTTGCTCGGAAACTACCTGTGAATATCCCTGCCGCCCTGCGCATGGTACTTTGAGTGAAATTATTCATGCAAGGAAACGACACTGCCATGGATCAGGCAAGTGGAACTACCATGGAAATTGTCAGACAAGTGGAACGGCGCACAGTGGGTAAAACCGACGAAATCTGTGTCAAAATCAAAGAACTTTCGGTAGAAATGAGATAAAGCAATGAAATTTTTTTATATCAAAGCTGAAACTTTGCAGAATATGAAATAATTACGAAGATTGTGGTACGAACGTTTTTTAGCCTTAAAAAAATTCGTTAAACTTGCACGATTTCAAGATAATTGTAGTTTTCCCAATACCACGCGCGGAAAAATTTTTTTTTAACATGTGACACATCATTTTCCGTAAATTTTTTCACGCTGATTTTAAGTAAACGTTCAGATACTTCATTATGATTATTTTTAATGTGTTTTATATATGAGAATACAATATTCCTTCAAACTAGTGAGTTACCAAATCATTTTAACGAAAAAGTGATTTCATAAGTTGGGTTCACAAAAATCGATTTCATGCAAAATCCTGAGGTCGTAGACAAATTTTGAAACCAGATTCGAAATCAGCGTGAAAAAATCTATGGGAAATGATGTGTCGCAAGTTAAAAAAAATTTTTTTCCTCGCATGGTATTGGAGAAACCAAAATTTTCTTAAAATTGTGCAAGTTTAACGAATTCTTTCAAGGTTAAAAAACGTTCGTACCACAATCTCCATAATTATCCCATATTCTGCAAAGTTTCAGCTTTCATTCAAAAAAAAATTTCATCGCCCTATCTCATTTTTATCGAAAGTTCTTTGATTTTGACGCAGATTCCGTCGGCTTGGTCCATAGTGCGACGGCCCCACAAATAGTCAGATGAGAGTAATTACTAGACTGCGGATCTTTATGCAAAATAAAAATATTCTGCATTGATCGTGGGTAGCAGGAATAAAATAAAAATTGACTTCATCCCTTAATGACTTTGTTACGTTAAAACCAATGTTACAATATTCTTGAATTTTTCGAATCTATTACAGTTTTATATTTCACCCAACTAATTTCTTCATAAATGCATAAAGATCCGCAGTCTAGTAATTATCCTAGCTCCAATTAGAAAAGGAGATTTCACCAGGCAAGTAGAATTATATCTGCATGGCCAGACAAGTAGAACTGCAATACACTCGATCAGACTAGTGGTATCGCTCTATCATTGGTCGGGCAAATTAAATTGGGGTCACTCACATAATGACAATAGCAGAAAAATCAAATAGATCAGACTCTGTCTGATTAACAAGTGAAGTAATCTATGCTTTTCCAGTCCAGTAGAAGTATCCTTGACGGAGCAGACAAATGGAATGACCTCATCCTTGGGCAGACTGAGTTTGGTCAGTGATAAGAATAATGGAACTGGCATACCCTCTGATCTAAGAGGAATGATCTGTTTCTGCTCTGACAAGTGGAATTATCTCATGCTGGTCGGACAAGTGGAAAAATCTATATGTAATCTGACGACAGGCGTGAAATTGTGTTCAGAGCTCGAGTACGATACCGTCGATATCATACTGTAACACTGAGAATCCTCGTTCTGAAAAGATCCAGGCTCACCCGCACCGGTCAATAAATGTTCTAACTAGAATGCACATGATTGATTAACAGGACGAGATCTTCTCCACGGCGCCGTAACGGACAAGACACGTCAATAATGCAGATCCCGGATTTATGAATTATTTAAAAAGCAGACTGTGAACTCTTGAATAAATCATCGAGCTTCAAAGAAAGTATAATAAGTTTACGTGGTAGTCGCGAAATTTCCATTTCGGAAGTGCGATTATTACCGGTTCGAGAGTATCCACTCGTTAAAACAATAAACAGCTGAATCCTTTCGACAGAGGTACAAAAGAGTTGCAACTACACGGGAGAGCCTTTGTGTCGGTAAATTGAGGAAACTGTTCTTTCGCTAGTCCCGGTTCATTTGTAGCCTCATTCACGCTTGGCTCGAGTATGTACACAAAGAAGGCCGGGGTTTCAATATATTTTATTAAAAGCGGATCCTCCGTTATTTACCCACGAGAAATCGAGCAGCAAGATCAACGGGCTCGCGAGCACGTACCGCGTTCGATTTAACTTCTCGACTCGGCCAACATTTCAAAAATTATCGCAGTACTGTGTAGTATTTCCGTTCCGGCTGACTCCGCGAGCGAGTGGAAGTTACCCTGACCAGTAGAATTGCAGATGATTTCTCAGACAAGAATTCTGATGTGAAGTATGACGAATGGAGTATAAATGGCGCTGGAGTAACGAAACGCTGCGGCAAAACGCGCAAAGGAGATCCCACGTTTAGAATGGTCAGGTGATGAGCACGCGATGTTTCCTAAAATGGAAGAACATGGCGATCGGGGAAGAGCTAAATTCCAGGGAGTTATTCTGGATATTATTATTCTGTATAACTCTGTTGGTATAATTATTCTGGATAACTCTATCAGTTAACTACTCACTCATAGAACACCTCGGAATCGCTTCTGTTCAACACCAACCTCGGCAGAACGTACGCCTTCTTGCGTCTGGTCCGGAGCATCGTTACCCCGAACTGGAACTCGGAAGACTGTACCGGCGAATGGGGGCTCAGTATAGTGATCTTCCTGTCGCTGCCACCTGGACTGGTCAGTGAGAACACGTTGGACGGCGGTGGCAGGCTCAGGTGTTGGGGTAGCTTTCTGTCGAGGCCCATGTTGGCGAACAATCCTCTTCGGACTTCGGCGTTTAGGCTCTCTTCTCTGTGAAGATTGTCGCTGCTCTTCGACTCCGTAGTGATGATCTTCCTAACGTCCTTGGACGAGGACGTGAGGAAGCTTCTGTATTGGCTCTTGGAGGTGGTCATGTGGGTTTCGGAACTCGTGGAGAAGGACTCCAGAGATTTCGAGTCCTCGCTGTAGCGTTCGTCGGCGCTGAGGAAGTTCTTGGAGGTCCTCAGGCTCTCCATTGACCTGGCAGTCATCTGACCACCTGTGGCAGCTGTCAGCAGCTGAGGCCTACCGGGTTTCTGAAGTTTGATCAGGCTTTTCACTTCAGGCTCGTACTCTTCCTGACTAGAAGACGATTGGGGACTCCTGTTGAATAGGCCGATGCGGGTGCCAGAGA
Source organism: Lasioglossum oenotherae (assembly GCA_028455765.1). Classification (NCBI taxonomy): domain Eukaryota; kingdom Metazoa; phylum Arthropoda; class Insecta; order Hymenoptera; family Halictidae; genus Lasioglossum; species Lasioglossum oenotherae. The sequence goes on from CM052295.1 coordinate 13,674,526, forward strand.
ACCTGGTCACTTCTTCCCTTACACTCAAGTTGGTCCTCATCAAGTGACGATTCATCAGCAATGATTCCGCCTCCTCAGGGACGTCCAGCGAATGACGGTCTTGTCCTGATATCCTGATACCCTTCTCGTCAGTAACTATGGGCTCAGGAGTCTCTTCGTCCTTGGGGATGTTCTCCATCTCGTTCTCGGAAGTGTAGTCCATGGTGTCGGACTCCTCGGAGTTTTTCTTACGACCCTCCAACCTGGAGAACCTAGACGACGCCACCAGAGTTCTCGATTGCTGATGAGACACCTTGCTCACCAACGTCACTGACTCCCTCCTCTCGTCAGTCTCGTCATCGTCCATCTTCTGCTAGCTGAATAGTCCAGGGAATTCCTTCGCGGTTCTCCTTCGCCGGGAGATATAGGCTTTCGAGGATTTTGAAAGAGGATTACACCAGCCCCTTTTTACCCAGCTCTTGCCACACCGTCTGCCGAGGATAATCGAATCCTGATTCCTCCCGGATTGCCGGAATCATCCGAGTGAGGATCAGATCCCCTCGCACGCTCCGACCTCCCGGCCCTGCAGAAACTGTTATGCTAGCCGGCGTACTCGAGGGGACGTGTCCTGGCTGAAAGAGTTAACGCTAGGTTCGGTTCGTGGGCTTAGGGGCATTGTGCGAACGCTTTGGAGTACCTTTGATCACCGTTGATTGAGTGGAAGTGCGCGCGGATATACGACTTAAACGGATTTCCTCGGGTTCAATCGAGTTTCGTATGGCCTATCTTCAGCAACTGACTGGGAATAACTATTCGTTCCTCAAAATAGACCTATGAATTTATCTATGCAACATAAAAATGTTTTGCAATGATTGTGGGAAGCAGGAATAATATAAAAATTGAATTCATCCCTCAACGACTTTGTTACATTCAAAGCAACGTTACAACATTCTTGAATTTCTAAAATCTTTTACTGTTTTACATTTCGTCCAACCGATTTTTTCGTAAATGCATGAAGATCCATAGTCTACTCATAACTTTTGAAGCATTGATCGCCTAGGATTGTCAAGAAAAGTTTAACCTTGAATCCAACAAATTCGAACAGACCTAAAAATTCTTCTTGAACGGTACGGAGAGATAAATGTACACCGGGTCCCCAGGGACTCAGGCGCGGGCAGTGTAACCGTGTAAGACGATTAGGACAGCAGACTCGTTAGAGAGTAACAGGATCACCGGCTAGATTTGTTGCAATTTTAAACACGGAATCAATTCCCCGGACTATTAGACGCTCCGCGTCGGACCGTTCCGAGGGAAATTCGATTGTCGGCGTAGGACTGTCGTAATCGCGTTAACTGGACTGCGAGAATATCCGCCGGGATCGATACTAACGACGATTGGAACGACGACTGATGCGAAAACGATCGAGTCCCCAGTCGAAGATCCACGTCCGGCAATTTTTCACGGTTTAAATGGAATTGGAACGTTTTCAACGCCGAGACCTCGACGCACCTCGGACGCCGGAATTAATTTACTCCCGAGACTATATTGTTATAAAATATTTAATCCGGTGCGGCGATCCGTTTCCTCCTCGAGAATCTGTTATGCAGATACGACTACAGTCATTAATTAATGGCCTCGGGCAACGTGATTAATTAATCCGTCTCGATGCGTGTGCCATTTGCATTTTTACCGCGCCGTTTCTGGCCCGCGAAATTATAGATCTCCCCTCGACACGGCTGGTAATTGAGGTTTCACGGGGAACAAAACGTTTCCGCGCCCCGGGGCTCGGCAGCATCACGAGAAAAGGGCAATTTTTAACAAACCCAGCCGGCTCGGAGTTTTCGCATTTGCGGGATTAAATTTTAAACTAGCAGCTTGTCGGACACGGTCGCTAGTTGCAGCTCGCCGACTCTTGATGGACCGTGTCCCGCCTGGATTTATTCGATTCCCAGCACTCCTCGGGAGGAATCAGCGGAATTGAATTTTCGCGGGAACAAATTTCGCAATTTCGCGAATTTCGACAATCGAAAATATTGTATAGATCATGAATCAGTTCATGACGCAGAATAAAAATTGCCTGTATTAATTGCAAGACTTCGATTCAATGACTGTAATTGCAATTGTAATTTTTGAAAGCTTTTTCTCATTTTTTATTGCGATCGCATCAAATCCGCAGCCTGGGGAATAATAGAATTATGTTAATTCGTGAATAAATTTCGCTCTGATAGCGTAGCACTGTTGCCTGGAACATCGGGGGACGCTCGCAAGTTGCATCGTTTCATTTCATTCGTAATTGACGAGCGTCCAGCGTTATGCTAAATACGAAAGTCGGCGAGCGGAACGTATTGTATGCCTGAGGGGCTCGGCGGAAAACATTTTCCTTTCATTGAAAGCCGTCGATTACCGGTGGGGCCCGTTACGCGTTCGATCGATCGCGCCGTTGGAAAAGCTAACAATCGGTTCGTCTCGAATCGATAGCGAGTTTGACGTGGCTGCACCACCCCGTTTGTAAAATTGATCGAAATTCATCTAGAAAATGAAGCTCGGGATAGAGGGAAATGATTTCGTTATCGATCTGAACCTAGCAAAATTGCATTCGCCATCGCTGTGTTTATTTCTGTATGGAACCTACGTGCTCGATAATGCCGATACCCAGTTCGATTAAAGCCTAATGAATCCACATTGGTCCCATGATTAGAATAGAACTGAAAATTTAATCATGTTTGGAGGAGGAAAGAGGAAAGCGCGTTGTTCTCGGTATCGCTTCTGGCGTCGAGAAGAACGTCTCCGGCCGAGTACAAACAAAAACGTGCACGCCGGCTTGTAAATCGCGCAACCGGAACGATTTACGCCGGCCGTCCCGCGGACGATTTATATTCCAGCCAGCTCCAAAATACTTTTGACACTTCGCCGGTACCCCCCGAGTTTATGACGCGACCGGTTGCTTACATTGTAATTGGATTTGTAACCAACCGCCGAGTGAATTACCCCCGACAGCCTGTAAACTGCACGGCCCGCTCGTAATCGTCACGCGAAACGTAGAAAAACCGCAGCAAGACTCTCCCTGCCTTTTCTCATTGCACTCCCGCGGCTTCCAGATGAAATTTACGACTGCCGTTTTCCCGCTCGAGCCAGTCTACGGAGCTTTTGATGGCACCGGGAATTAGCATGGACACTTAAGAGGCCTATTTTGACTGTCGGAAAATAGTGCGACGTGTCGGAATTTTTTCCAGGAGAAATGTTACAGGGATTGATTTAAAACTTTGCCACGATGTTTATGGATCTTTCAGATGTATCGTGCAATTTTTTTTAGCCAGAATGAGTGATTTCTTCCGATGTTATGGCACTTTATCAGTCGTTCACGTTTGTTGTCAAATCAGACGTTTTAGTCATGTGAAATGAAAAAATGGGAAGGTTGTGAAATCGTACGAATATAGCTAGCTTCTCACTAGAAATCATAAAAATATTATTAGATACATAAATTTTCATATTAATATTTAAATAGTATTAAATTTTATATAAAATTAATTAACAACCCCCAAATTATTCACTTCTAATATAGTATATATTCTATATATTATATAGTATATTCTAATATAGAAATTTTTTAACCTGAAGAAAGCTTCCTCATTTTTTTATTAATATTCAGTGTTTTTAATGCACCAAACAAGTTATAATCATTACTTCGAAAGATAATTTTCAACTGAGTAAAAATATTGACACATAAAGAAGTGACAGCAACCGGAAACTTTTTGTAAAGATATTGACAGGTGCGGGATTTTGAAAAATCAAATTTTGCGATGTAATTCTTTGTTCGGGTGATAAATAGATGTTTATTAATAGTATCTGCCAAATTTTGTTCGAATCGAACGATCGACTTACGAGATATCGCGGCAATTTGAAAAAAAAATCGGTTTACAGAGTTAGGGGCGGTTCGCAGTAATTGATCGCTGTCATAAATTGCTCGAACGAGGTCGTGTTTGGTCTCGATAGTATCCGGATTTAGAAGAGGAGACCCGGGGTGCCGGTCTCCCGCTTCGACTGAGACAAATCTAGACTGAATGTCCGTGTCTCATAATAACGAATACATTTCCATGGTCCGCGGGGCCCGCGCTATAATTGGACGGCACGGCGGAGCTCAAAGCGGGAAACTGGCATTCCTGTCGGCAGACGTCGACGCCTCCATTGTCGACGTTCTTCTCAAAGGGACCATTGTCGAACCTTCGAATCGCATCCCGTCGAATTAACCGATCTAATTCGGCGCCAGGCAATTTCCTCTCTCTCTTTTACGTTTATCAAGGCGCCATTCATTCTCCGCTATACTTAGCTTCTGAGTGCGCGAGTGTTTAATTGGCACCTCAATTTATTAGCAGAATTCTCGGCGCGCATTTCGATAAACGGAGCTGTTAATTTGAAATTCAATAAGTGCTCTTCGCGAAGAGGTTCGCTAGAAATTATTTTCATCTCCGCAAGCTGTAATTATTATTAATATTATTATATACGGACCGACGTCCTTTTATACAAATGTTTACAGTTATTTACAGTAGAAGTGATAAAAAGAAAAAGAAACATAACTAATACAGGTACGTTATTAACAAATAATCTTGCGTAATTTTCCTTTGAATTCATGTAACGTGCCATTAAAAAAATCGATATTATTATACAGTATGTTCGAGCTTGTAATAATGCGATTTAAGGGATTTGTTACTCAATATGTGGATTTGGATTTCATTGTTTGAAATCCTGCTCTGGTTCTCAAAACACGTTCAGGTACGTGGAAATTGATTTGCCTCAGGAGTGCGGGACAATCTATATTATTATTTATCAAATAAAAAATAAAGCTCAGGTCGGATACTATTCTTCGATCAGATAATGTTTCCAGGCTGACTATGTTTAATATTGTAGAGTAATCATGATCAAAGATTGACATTGCATTGTTTGTCTTATGTGCACAAAACCGTGGAATGTAACCGTTAAGAAATTGAGGATCATTCTGGCATTCACTGTGTGTATTTTTAAAAATTGTGTCCACGTGACAGGGAATATTTTGATCGTGATCATCCTGGCGAAACTCCGCGGAACATTGATTTAGGATAACCCGAGGCGATTTAACACAGGTTAGGCATAACCCAGGAAGTAGCACTATTCAGCTTGCCTTGGCCTAACATGAAAGACTAGCATGACCCTGACCCAACCACAATGTGAAGTTGCCTTACTGTCATCATGTATGTAGCAGTATTACAACGTCAATCATCGTGTTTTCGTTATGCTCGAAGGTGTATACGGTCCACAACGTCCATCAACTTCCTAATTGCGATTATGTTTGGACAAATGTCCAAGGGCCGCGTCGCATTACGTTCAAATGGAAATTACACGAGGAAACGATTCTTAACGAACGTCATACTAATAGCAGCGCCAGTTCAAAAGAGCGATAAATTTCTGGTCGGTGCCAGAAGATCGTGCCAGAAATCCGCGGAAATTCTTTCGTTCGAGCGTAAACGGACTCGACCTCTACCGATTGAACGCTTTAAGAAGCAAGAAGACGCCTATCCACCGCCATTTAGCTGCGGTCCGAGATTTATCGCTGTCTCGCGGGCACAGAAATGGCAGCGCGGTCGCATTCGGTCGGCTTTTGCGTGTGTCGCGTGATGTTACCGCTCTACTCCGCCTGCAATGATCATTAACGACCTGGAAACTCTAATTTTCAATTTCAACTTCGATTAAATCAGAAAGTTAAATTCGACAGGCAATGTTCGCGACAAATAGTCGAACGTTCGCTGTTTATTATCATTGATTGGTCCCCGCTTATCGCAACAGTTTTTCCAGCAACAGAGTCGCCGGCAGGAAAAATGTGGGATAGTGAAAAGTTTGTCGAGCGCAGCACCGTCTCCACGCAGCTCGACTCGAGCAAATCGCACGGCCATTAGCAGAAGTTGTTTCAGCGATAATAACAATCCCAACTTTCCGAATAAAGTTCGCGGCAGCCACTTATCAGATCCAACGTCACGACGCTCGCGTATTGGAAACCGTGAAAACGCGATAAAGCCTCGAGATCGCATGCTCCATTGCATTCAAATATACGTTCGCTCGCAATTTACTCATCGATTCGCTCTCGAGAAGGGCAGGCTTTTACGAAAATTGCTGCGAGGGCACCTCTCCGACCTCAAACATGATCGAAACAGAACAAGGACCGGATTCTTCTTACTCTAATCCTTGCAACCGAGTCGCATTAGTATGCGGAAAATTCCCGACGATCAGGGATGAATGTCGCCTCTGAAACCTTCGTGGATTAGGGCCGAGGTTAGGCGATAGGTCAAGGGTTATTTCTAAATTTGTACTTGCACCCAGCAGTACCTTCATCGGGTCACTAGGAATTCTCTATTAAACTTTTCAGGATTTTTTCAAACTTGGCGGGATTTTTTCACGCAGTTCGAATAATTTTCTTCGGAGTTAGAGCAACATTAGCGAGAAGTCAAGGAACGTGGGACCTGCGAGAGGTTCAACGAAAGCAGAGGTATTTCATGGGAATTTCAATTGCTGAGTTCCGTTATCGTATAGTTCGGGGGTTCTTCATCATGACAATTCCGTTTCCACGCGAGACGCTCGTTCGACGCCCGTTTCCAGATGATGTAGAGTTCCCGTAGAGCCAGGACACCAGCTGGCTCGTCGGTATTGCCAAAGTTCTAGGTCAACCAGTAGCTCCGCGAACTGGAATCGTCGTGATAATATGTATCTCCGTGACTGCAGCCGGCTGCATGCATCGATCAAACCTTCGGAAATTTGTTTGCACGCGCGGCTTAATCATTGATGTTCGATAGTTTACAGTGGCCTGAACAGGCCACTTCGAAACTTATCCCGAACAGTTCACTGAACAGCTAATCTCGAACGTTACTTGTGCTTCAACTCGGACGATATCGTCTTCGAACCGCAAATGCATTTTTTCCAACCCTGAATAAAAGTTACCATTTTATTCCCACTCGGGATTAAAGGATTCTATCAATTTTTATAGGTCCCAGCGCAGTCAAAATGGTGAAATTGACAGACACCGAGAAATATCCCATTACGTTAATAACCTGGGACAGGAGAAAACACTCGATGGTTTATTTGCGGTAGCAACGTTGTCGGGAAGACCGAGAGAGAGGGCTGCAAACCAGCTATTTGTTAATCAGGATCTCCATGAAATTTAAAGTACCTGAGTTTTATTCTGTGGGAGGGCAGTTGGAAAATGCATCCCTTTTTCAAATTCAGATTTATTCTATAATTAGCACACCTCAGTGTCGAATAGAAATAATTAGCTAAAAGCATCCACAAGGACTCTATTTTATATATGCCGATCAATCTTTTTCAAACCTCGTTGAACCCAACACAGTCCCTCTACTCAATTACATTCCAAACAGTCGTAAACTAACTTTCATTCTTCAACTTTCATCGACTCGATGTCCAGCAACAGTTTGAAATTTTGATAGCAGCGAAGAACCGAGCTGTAACGACTTACGCAACCGGAAAATTACATCACACACTGGCTGCCCTTTCTCAACAATATTTGCCACCGTCTGCAAGACGTTCTCCAAGTATCAAAATTCGAGGGGAGGAGACCTGACGTAGATAATCACCGGGAGGTGTCCAAACGTTTCCGCGTTTAATCGATTCACCGGAGCCACCGAGGCGGAAAGCTTTTGATGGCGGTGCGACGCGATATCCGCGAACAATACGTTAATTATGAAAATCACAGGACCTCCAACCGATCGCCGCCCCAGAGAAATTGCCGCGATCCCATTTCTACTCGGATTTCGGCTGTACAATACCAAGTCCTTTCCACTGGTTTCCCGTTTCACCCCGTACTTTCGTCGTTTCGTTTCGACACAACGCGAAATTCAAACGAAGGCAATCGGGAAAGGTGAATCGTCTCGAGTTTCAGGCGCCACTGATATTTGACAATCATCGATTCTTCCAGAAAATCCTTCTGGAAATCCTCGTGGAACCATCCGACTCAAAAACGCATTAAACAATTGTTTCTTTTATTTTGTACTCATGGTACTTTCCAATTCCTTTATCTACCAAACATGGTCGAACTTTCAGCTCATAGATACACAGTTTATAAAAGAACAAATACGAAGATTTACAAAATAGAAGGCAGCCTGTAAGGTTTGAGAGGAAAACATTGAAAATTTATTTCCTGTCGTAGAAAGAGAAATGCCCTCCCTTCTGTAGCATGTATGTTAAATGTTTTCTTGGGATGATTCCGACGCGGGGATCTTTCTGCAAACGGAATTTTTGTAGTCACGAATAAGCGTGTTTCACGGAGGAACCGTCACGAGCTTCGGGAGAGCAGTTGCACGATTTAAGCCGGGTTCACCATCGCGGTCGTTTGTTAGAGTCACCAGGGGATTCCACGGTGACAGTCTCCCTAAAATCCAGGGAAACCATCGCGCTAGGTTCGGGGACCGAAATTCCCTCGAGACATCCTCGCTACATCCTCAATTTTTACAACTTTATCTCGCCACCCCTTATTACATCGACTCGGGAAAGATAGAATTCCATAAATAACAAACACCCTCCTGCAAGATAATTTTCTAACTTCAATTTGTGTCGATAACACTGTCCAACAAATTTCAACTTCTTCTTTGTTTCCGATATACTGTTGGGTGGATCTTATAGAGTTTTTCGCGCTGATACCGAATCTTCCCTTAATTTTTTGAGAAACATGACTTTGAAGAAGAAACGTATTTTTCAACTTTAAACAAATATTGTGATGCTATTATAACAGATATTGAATTGTTCTTTACAGCAAAAGATTCTACAGACTTTCCCGAAACCAATGATATCCAATATTAATACATTATGATTGTTTAAACATGTTGAAACAAGCTTCGAGATAGTCTATAGATTCTTTTGCTGTAAAGAACAATTCAACATCTTTCATAATAACACCACAATATTTGTTTAAAGTTGAAAAATACGTTTTTTTTTTCAAAGTCATGTTTCTCAAAACCTGTGCGTCTCGGGAAAAAATTAAGGACAGATTCGGAATCAGCGCAAAAAACTCTATAAGAACCACCCAACATTAATTGTGGAACAAATTTGGTGTTGGACAGCGTAATGAAACAGAAAGATTTCACTTCAGTGTAGACTTTCAGATACGATTCCATTTTCCAGTTGTTTGCACTGTTCTTCGAGCTGCGAATAAGATGAATAAAAATTGTTGAAAGAAGAGAGAAATCATTCGGATCCTTTGGAGATATTTGCAGGTGTCCTTATTGATTTTTATTTTTTTACTTCCTGTATCCCTTTCATCCAGCAGTAATCCTGACGGATTTACGTTTCGAATTCCACCCTGAGAAGGAATACGGAAAGTGGGAGCTTCAGCGAAAAGTTCGTTCAAAGAGGAATCGGTATTGTAAGGCGTTCAGTCACTGCCTCGTCTCCCCTTCTCCAAAAGGTCGTGCAGAAAGATCCCCGTATCCGAGATTATATCCTATCTTTAACAGGTTCGTTAAAACTTTCCGTTTCACGGCGCAGTGAAAATAATGCCCACCAAATAATATCATCTCGTCCGGAAAGTAATTTAATTTTTTATTGTGTCCGTTGAGAAATAAAATTGATGAGGGCCACAAACCGGAATCCAATTGAGCCGGACTACAAACGAAACCGTTCGATCGCCCTGGCAATTTCTAAAACCTCCGAAACGGATTCGAAGAGAAAACGGGGACACGGTTGAAACGAGCGTGGCATAGTGAGCGTGGCGACTTAAGGAAAACTTTTCTTTCATCGGAATCGTGAACGCTACGAATTCCCGGGAGTCTCGTTGGAATACAGATGCCGTCGACCTGACACAAGTTATACTTCCTTTAACTACGTGTCCCACCAACTTCCCAGGACCGACTGGAATCCCATTAGCGCACTTTGTCGAGATTCAATGAAGAATAAATTCACACGATTCTATTCATTGATCGCCTATTCAAGAAACCCCCGAGACCTTTCTGTATTTTCGCCAAGCTTTCAATTTCTTGCTGAATATTTACAATTGCAGCCACGGAGGATGATAAACGGGGACCTAGGAAACATCTTCCAATCAGCTCCGCCCCTTGTTCGCGTCAACTCGAGTCCCTTCAATTGTAAAAGGGGGGGCGTGTGCATATGTAAGTGCAGCGGCAACTGATAGAACGGTGGGCGTGGCTAGATAATCAAATAGGAGTAGTGACCGGTGATGAATGGGGGAGGCAACGCAGGATCTTGAAATTTATGCTGCCAGACGGTAAGGAATGTGATCAGTTTAGATTTCAGTGTGGGGTGAGGTTACGTTTGGAATTTGTTAGGGGTGGTTTGCGGCAAAAGGTCGGGTCTTATCGGAGTTTTGAGGTTGACTGTGGCCATGGTCAAGCCAAACATAAGTTCAACTCGACTAGGCCGAAGCTAATTTCAAGCTGGGTCCAGGCAAGACCCAATTTAGATACAAGCAAGGTCCTGAGTGATCTTCGCTAGAGCCAGGTCAGCTCTAAATCCCTAAGAAGCTAACTTCTACCTCAGACTGCACCTTAAGGCGGTAGTATACCCTCGGATTATAACTAGAAAGGGACTAGAATCTTACTAGATTTTGAGTCGAAACATGGGTTTGCGCCCAGACATTTTTTGTCCTTATTTTAGCAAATTTTTGACTGGGTGAGGACTCATTCTAAAGAGGAAGGTTAGACGCAGTGCGCTCTGGTCATGATTTTAACGAGATTATGTTTATATCTAATAATATGAGGATTCGAAGTAGAGAAAAAATCTAGAGAAATTGCCGCAGATTTCAATGCATTTTTCTGTCTCTAAAAGACTTTTTTGACTTATATGATGACCAGAGCGCACTGTGATGAACTTTTAGAGACCGAAAAATGCATTGAAATCTGTGGATTTTTTTCCTAGATTTTTTCTCCACTTTGGGCCCTCATATTATTAGATATAAACATAATCTAGTTAAAATCATGACCAGAGCGCACTGCGTCTAACCTTCCTCTTTAGAATGAGCCCTCACCCAGTCAAAAATTTGCTGAAATAAGGGCAAAAAATGTCTGGGCGCAAACCCATGTTTCGACCCATTTTTCTAGTAAGATTCTAGTTATTTGGTAGTTACAATCCGAGGATATATTACCGCGTTAAACGTCATCTAGAACACAGGTAGGTCGAGCACCCTAGAATGTTTGCTAAGCGCAGTCCTCGTGCAATCAGTCAGCAATTGTAGAAGTTTCTATAAACCTTAAACAGCTGGATTTTATGGACCCCGCTGGTATCAGGCGAATTGCCATAAATCCCTCTAGGGCAGCGCCATTCCCGGATCGATCTGAGACGATCCTGCATCGTGGCGAAGTTCAAGGTCCCAACGTAACTGGGACTATATAGTCAGATCTATGGAGGCCGTTACACGGTTCAAACTGCATCTGAGTCCCGAATATTCATCGTCAGCTGGAGCGCTGGGATGTTTCCGTGAAAATTAGTTTGCGAAACCATTCGCAGACGGGGGAATCACGCGAATGGAAGACAGAGGGATGATCCGAGGGTATGGTAACGGAAGCGACGCCGGATGAAGCGGCATAGAGAAACGCGGTCGCGGTTGGCGCAGCGTCAGCAACGGTGGAGGACGGGAAATGAGGCCAGAAAGCTCGAAGGACTGGACGAATGATGCGGCCTCGGGGTTGCAATTTGAAATTCATACTGCCTTGCGCCCCGGAGGAAGTCGGCCGACCGACGTGGATGTTTGTCGCGCCGCCATTTACCATTTCGAGGAAGCCGGCAAAGGTCGGCCGCTCGAATATTCGAGGCTTCGCTCATTCTCAGCTTCCTGACCAAATCCTTGCCGAACTTCGTCTTTCATCCCCTTGGCCGTCGTTCAAACGAGCCAGACAATCTCCACACACTTATCATCCTCGGCTAAATCTACTCCCGAATTGTGGTTGCATAACTGTGGTTGTGCTAGGAAAAACTTCACAATTTCAACAAATTTTAGTTTATGCATTCATTGAACTCTATAGTATAGGATTGATATTTACCAGTAAAAAGTCATGAAAACAAATTCCGCTGGCAGCGTTTTTCCTAATATAATAAACTTTTATAGAAAGCCCTACACAATTTATGTGCTACCTCCCAAATGTTTTAATTAATCGAACCCACTGTGTAAAAATAATACCCAGTTCAACCCCGACATAGTTTAATCCTGAGATTGAACGGTGGAAGAAGAGTTTCCAGGGGTAGTAAAGAAGATCGGAGTTCACGCGGCGGCAGAGATCTCCAGATCTCCTCAGGAATCCCATCACCACTCTGACCCTCGAGCTAACAAGCTCCCTGTTTGAACGATATTATCACGGTCAACATCAAAGGGTTCTGAAAAAATTCGAAATCCATCCGGAACGATCCACCACGCCGCGCCGTCTACAAACTCCTGGATCGTTCCTTTCGAAAAAAGATCACCACCCTCGCAGGAATTGATCGCTCAGATTACACTCAAACAACCCGTGTAATTTATTTAAGAGCTGTTCAGACGACGTTGTTCCACCCTCGGGAATGCTTGCCCAGTAATAACAATATAAATAATGCACACCTGTTTCTGTAATAACAATCTACACTAACCTCGTGATCGCATCCTGTATCAACATTCCGGTAAGGAGCTGTTTCATCCCCCGTGGAACTGGGTCGAAGTTAATCATTTCTCCGGGTCGTAAAATTGCATTTGTGTAGAAAACAAACGATGGGTGCTTTCTAGAGTGATCTTTTGAGAGTGTGTTCCAAAAATTTCAAGAAGGTCGCACTAAAAATTGAGTTCCTGGCAGCCATTCCCAGTAAATTCTAAGACAAATCATGTTTTTCGTGGTTGTAAAGCAATGTTTGAAGAACGTGTGGGTGAATTTCGAAGAAGATTGGTCCTTTTGGTAAACCCCTAATCAGGGAGGCAATAGAGACCGCGAGGATTAAGTCTGAAAGAAAAATCTTGACAACGGAGTAGGTGGGGAACTTTCCGAGCCGGAGCTTGCAGTTTCGTTGAAAAAATCGCTGGCCAGGACAAGTTGTCCGAGAGCCGACGGCATTTATCGAGTTAGCGGCAAGTTTAATCCGCCCTATCAGCCGTATCACCCGGACCAGACTTGGACTTTCGCCGAGTTCGCTCTCGGAATACAGTATTTCGAGTGGATAATTAACGTGGAACTTGAACTGGAATTCATTTAGTGTTTAACGAGTACCCTCCGTTGACATCGTTAACGAATTCATCCGCTCCGCGTCACTTGCGTCATCTCTCGAAGACTCGGCCGAGGCAGAGATTTTGCTAATAAACTAGCGAAGCAGCAAAACTCGATCCTTCGCGGAAGAAGCCGGGGTGCGCGTTCTTGCCACCGTTGTTTCTCGAGAAACATTAATCAAAGTGAATATTAAATGCCCCGCACGGAAGCTTCGCGGATTTGCATTTTCCTCGAAACAAAAATCGTAAGACGTTCCATTAAAGAATTAATTCTCCCGAGTAAGAGACGAAAGAAGTCTTCGAGAAACATTCTCGCGACAGCTAAAATGACAAACTAATTTTTAACCAGACACTCTGTGTATGTCGTAAGATTTACTGGTTTCGTCACTTTGTCACACGTGTGCGCGCGTTAATGGATTCTTTGAAGCGAGAATGCACCACGTGCTCTCTGTCGATCCTCCGGACTCATTGCGCGAGCTAATTCCGGGTTTCTGCACGCTTCTAAAATTCTGCGAGAAAATTCCTCACTTCAGAGAAGCCGTGCCACGCGTAACAGGTTCGTCTTGAAGCTCGCGACTATTTTCCTTTCATCTTCTCACTTGAATTTCGAATATCCATTTCGATATCATCAAATGTAATTTCCTGCCACTTCGAATGCGATCACTAGACTGCGCATGTTTATTTTTGCAGGCTCAAGCCTGTACTATTATAAATATGAAGAATAAATTGCATCAGCCTTTGAATTTTACGGATACAATTCAATTCAACTTCGGACAAGCCAATGTGCTTATAAATTTTCCACCCTGTTCCACAAGTCCACATCGCCTGAAAATTAGTACCGTACACAAAGTGGAAAGTTTTCAGCCATGCATGTTTTTTAATAAAAACGTAATTACCTCGGGCAAGTCTGTCCACGAAGTGTGTATACCGCGATGAAGGGAAACTCGCGGGTATAGTGTTTTACATAATTGAAACGCCAGCTTTCCAGTTCCTTGACTCAACCTTCTAGGCTGTTCTTGCGTTTGTGGCTTTCCGTCGTTGCTTACAAAGAGTTTCTTCTTTAAGAGAGAGAATTTTAACGTTATTTCTGCGCTGCACTTACATTGCTGTGTTACGTAAATGGCAAGAGAAATTTCTGAAATATTCATTTTTGAGAAATTGTTATTCATGGGGGGTGCATTCTTCTGAAAATGTTATTTATGGGATGTTACATTTACATTTTTTTTATATTTAGTAAAAAGCAGGAGAAATTTATGAAATATTCATTTCTGAGAAATTGTTTTATGGGATATTAATTTTTGGGGAAATGTTAAGACCTCGTTTATTGTTTTAATGTGGTTTTCGGGTGAAATGAGCTCGAAGTAATTCGGATAGGCGCCTATTTCATTCAAATGAAGCTATTACGGGGATAACAGAGTAATATAGATAAATCCGGAGGCATTACGCGCTGTAAATTCGCCGAGGAGGGGACATTTCCTCGCAGCAACATCTTAGCCTAAATTGAATGCCACATAAACGACAGCATCATAGAATTCCATCGGAAGATCTTGAAATCCAAGGAATTCCCCAATGTCATAGTTTCCTCTCTACCGGTTTCCTTACTATCGTATTTTCCATTTATATGAATCATTCACATCGTTGAAATACATATCTGAATTGTAAAATATCAGGAAAATCGCAAGAGGATTTATTTAATTCGCAAAGGAAATATTTTCTGGAACATTGAAAAAGATTTAACATTTATATATTATTTAATTGAACGTGCAACACATCAAGGGAGAAGAATTTCCAGACGTTGAATAACGATTGTTCCCGCTGGGAAGTATTTTTAATTAATGAATATGATTATTACGATCATCAATAACATTTAACAAACGTCAACTTCTGGAATCATATATCGCGATATTCAGCATCGAAACATTTGGCGTACAGTCTGGAACGGTGCAACGCCGTTAATCATTTCATGCAGATTCGCACAGCAGAACTATAATTTCAGCTACGTAAATTGTTTACGTCGCAGCGGCACTGTTTGCTGCAATAAAATTAATTGGTACTCTGAATCGCCCACCGCACGGAAGTGTCAGTTATTGCAGACATAGCTTATTACCAATCACGAGAATTTGGGAAGCCATCGCTGGATCCATAATTTAGGACTTTAGCATAGTGATTGCCATCGATATTTAACAAATAATTACAATAGTTGCCCAGTACCATAAACGAATTTTCCTTCGTCGTATTTGTTGCTGTTTTCCCAAATGTTTCTTTCGGAATGTGTTTCATTAATGTCGCTAAATAAATACAAACACTGCGACAATCTTTATGTTACTGTTTAGATCATGATTTTAGATCATGAATCGAAAACCAACATTTGGGACAAGGTAATATTTATTCAGCAATATCAAAGGTACACATTTCGAAAGAAACTTTTGGGAAAACCTAGTAGTTTCAGAGTCCAAGTGAAATTTGGATCCAAGATGGAACTGGCATTGGATCCTGCAGCCATATATATAAGTCCTGTTGATCCCTGTACCAAGTCCACGTCAATTTCCATCAACACGTTTCAAGCACAAGTCAATCTTTAATTTCGCCATCATCGACGGGACCGAATTTATTCTGCGAATGTCTCTCGACGAGAACAATGTTATCCACGCATTGAGCGACCAGTCGAATGAAATATGAAAAATCGTCGCGTCACCCTCATTTGCCTGTTCCAATCTACCCTCCGATAACAGGTTGTAAAATCGGGAAAACATTTATTCGACGGATAAAGTATTCATAATAGGGCAGGACTCTAGCTGCTCGTGTAGCCCCGATTAATTTGCCCTCGATGCTAAATCGCCGATTACAGAAAAAGGGCTCGCTCGAACAGGCCAGGGAAATCGAGGTTGGACTTCGTACGTCCACGCGATCAATATATCACGCTCGTTTCCTGTACATAACCGATCGATCCTCGGAATGCGGTCCCGTTTCCTTCTGATTAAGACGTAGCCACCGAGAATCCGCGGGACCCTAACGAGCCACCATGTTCCGTTTTTACCTGTAACGCTGTAGTGTGTACTTTGAAATTGCGTTTCCTTCTCGACCCCGTTGTTCGACTTTAACGAGACTTGGAGGATACCCGAGACTTCGCAAGGTTAATGAGAATTTTATAATGTCCGCTGCTCGTTTAACAACTTTTTCGTTTAACCGTACTCACCGTCCATTTATATCCATTCTGGATTTCCGTCCTAATGTTTCCATGCTTTCGGAATTTTCCTTTCGATTGTCACAGTGATGTACTCGACTATTTTTGAAAAGTACTTTCGGCTCACGAATGATTTAATATTTTTCTAGAGATGGACATGCACCGTCGCTGAGCAATGGCGAATGTTATTGGGATTATTCTTGGTCGATTTCGTGTCAAAATGGCGGGCGGTGATTCCTGACAAAGGACGAGAACGCGGTGCAAATTGTTCCGTCGCCTCATACATTATTCTATCCGGGGTCGAATGCGAATTAAACAGCATTGGTCAACCGACGAGGAAGTTTGCGGAGGTTGAATTTGCTCTTCCAATTAGGACTGGGGAGCGTTCGGGTTACCCTTCCACGGATTCGAACGAGCACCACGCAGACACAGGTTTGTTTAAAACGAGGTTCAATAGAACCGGCAATTAACGTGTCTGAATGGGTCGTTGACACGCTTTTTTCATACGGGGACGCTGTTACGTCCTATTAAAATATGTTTCAAACATGCTAGGATCAATTATAAATATATTTCGGACATGTTAGACCCTGTTAAAATATTTCAGTATGTTAGGCTCCATCACCAATATATTTCACACATGTAAGACATGCTAAACTTCCCTTTGAATACATTCCAGATCCAGCGTAGGCGCCATTCAGATAAATTCGAAATGTTGGCTAGATTTGAAGTATGTTTCAGATCAAGGTTAGGTTCTAGAGAGATCAGGTTTGAGTTAGTAGGTATGGAAAGCCCGTCTTCGTCAAACTTTATCTCTCCCACCCGTGGCCTAAATCTAATGCAGATTAAAGTCCCGGGTCGGATCGCGCGTCGGCGTAACATCAAATACGCACTATCGGTTCTCAATTTATAATGATACTTCTTTGAGCAGGCGGTTCATTATCCCGCTACACAAGACAACAGAGTAATAAATTCATAACGAGACTGGTTATCGCGGACTCGATTCGTACTTGGTTATGCGCGCAACAGTCGACGTTCCACCGAGAGATAGGCTGATAAAGATCTAAGGCAATGGAAACACGTGACACGCGTGTGTGCACGTAGACGTATACAAAGTGGAACATCTTACGATTAACGGTGATTGATTGTTCCGAGTATTATTGTACACGTACACACCGGGCCAGACAGATGTGGCGTTCGATTAACGTGGTTTTCCGGGTTGAACGATCGATTTTATCGTGGTCCGTGGGCAGAAGAAAAATTTGTGTGCTCCAGTCTGAACTACAACATTTTTTATTCGTTTCACGGGTGGTCTAGCTTTGACCTGAAGTATAACTGACATATTTCTGAATGAAACTAAACATGCCCGAATAGGACCTGACTTACAATTAGAATTTAAAATTTTCAGAATAGGACCTTAGCAAGAATTTAAAATTTTCAGAATATGACCTTAGCAAGAATTTAAAATTTTCAGGATAGGACCTAGGATTTAAATCTATCCGAATAGATTTGTGATCTGAATGAATTGAATCATTAATTCGTGCACTGTCAAGATAAAATGTTTCTTGCAAAATTCTGGAGAAGTGCCAAAGAAGAGAACGAAAGGAGAAGCATACTTGAAGCAATTGTCCATTGAATGTCTTTGTCGCCAGGTGTGTTTGTCCGTAGAATGGCGTGACGCAGAACGCACAGCAAACATCGTGGTGTGAAATATTCAACTATGCGAGAGAGGCGGAAGTGATGCTCGCCCTGAGGGGACCTATAGAGACGTCCGGCGAACTTCCACCACCTCCAAGAGGTTGGAAGAATGAATTTACCACACACGTGAGAGTCGCATAAAATTTCCATATATTCTGCTTCGGAGAGGAAAGCATCGTGAATAAGCTAGACGCAGTATTACGCACTGTGCGAGAAATTGTGGAAAAAAAAATTTTCGAGGAATTTAAGAAGCCTTTCCGGGGGATCCGACGGTATTCAGGGCGAGAGTAATTGAAGCGCACAGACGTGAAAAATGCCGTCAAAGGGAGTAAAGTCCGCCATGCGGCAATCACTGCCACGCGAAGACGGAACGGATTAAAACTCGATATAATGGGCCCGGTGTAGCAGAAAGGAATCGCATTTTCCCTTGCAGAGGTATATTCGACGGGGACAAAAATACTCCTCTTCGAGAGCCAGCGAAAATACAATGCCCGACAGATAAATTATTTAATAATATCTTCATGACACGATCGACGGGATAATCACAATTGGACAATTGTCCTTTGACAGTTCATTCCGAAATGGAAATTGATGGACAGTGCAGCCGGTTGAAAAGCAATTTCGTCCACAAGATCGAGCTAAAGGGAAATACTCCGAGCTGTAAAGTCGCTGTTACGGGTCTCTGAACAAATCCTCTGTTCGCTCTCAAAAATGTATACACCACCTAAGCTGGGTTTCAACTATTCAACCAACGGCCTGGCGCGGCATCGGAGCCGTTGGGACACGTGCTCCATTATTAAATCGGATTTTAAAGGCACACATTCCGCGATCCCTCTGACCACAAGACGCTTCCAAGCTGTGCCCTACGTGGAAAGACTTCGCGTGCGAGTTTTATCTATCTGTGAATCTGCACGGGCATAAATGGACACCAGTTTGTAGTCGCGCGGTCGCTAGATGGAATCAGGAGATAACATTGGAACTTGGTCAAACACGGAATATTATACGGTTTGAAAAATATTGTTCCGCGGTAATTGAGCGTGTCAGTTTGAATCATTCGGTAAAAAGAAAAATTCAATTGGATGTACATCGTGGATTTATCGGAGGGTCCAATTTATACGTGGATATAATCAGTCCTGACGCAGATTTCATTCCAGTTAAATTTGAATCAGGTCCGTCCTGATTTGGGCGTGAATTGAAAGCAGATTCCCTTATCCCGTCCGATCGGATGACCTTCAATCTAGGTTATCTGATCGATAATTCAAAAAAATGCTCCTGCTGTAATAATCTCGAAGATGCCAAAAACATTATTTGCCACGTCGCAACGTTTGCCCAAGGTTGTTCACCAATGCTCGCGTAGTGGGGCTGCCAATCTGAATGGCCAGTTTTAGGATTTTGTGGCCGCTGATACGAATTGATGGCTGTTCAGTAGCATGCATTAATGGGTCTTCGAAACTAGCGCTACCTTATTACACGGCCAAGATAATTAACTTCTCGGGTTGCAAACTTGGTTTCCAGGTCTCTAGGGCTACGAGGGCGAATTCGATGCGCCGAGTGGCGGGTTCATCGAGCGGGAACCGATGCACACTGATCAGGTGAACGCAATCCGACGCCCCAGCAGCCAATGATCGAACGCCCATTTGCCAACTGGCGGTCCCGAATTGTTTCGAAAATACGAGCGAACGCCAGACCGCTGTCAAGCATTCCGCTATGTCACCGACGGCGAGTAATTACTCCGGTTGCCTTGAGGGATTCAAGGATGCAATTTTCGGCTCGTGTGCCCCAGTGCACTACGGAAATATTGCTAGATCATCGTTCCTCTTTAATCCCACGCAAATCCACTGTCGATTCCCGGGGAAATCTCTCGCACAGTCTCTCGAACCCTGTCCCGCGAGACCTTTCACATTTTTTAACCTTTCCAACTTTTTGTATGCTTAAGCAAGAGAGCCTCCCTGTATAACTAAGCGAGAGGAACGAGTGTAATCTCATTTTGTACAGGCTTGAATTTTACAAAAGTCCTCCCGAAGTTGTGACATTTCGATCAATCGTTTTCTCTCAACTAGTTTGTCTACATCTTACTCTAACTTCGTTAAAACAAGTCGGTTTGCAATGTACTTAGGCTCGTTTTAAAGCCTGAAATCTGCGCTTTCTATTCCACTAAGTTACTTTCTTCTTGGGTGGCTTTTAAAATTTTTACCGGGCTGGAAAGAGAAAACAATGATTTTCCAAAATTTTTCAAACTCAAACAACTCTGAGCTGATCAAAAAATTTTTCTCGCGGTAGAAACTCATTTATACGGAAAGTGTAAAGTCCGCGCTTTCCAAAGAGCCCTGAAAAATTGTTCTACGATTTTTCTTCACCATTTTATGCTATTTTGAATGAAACTGTGCCGCCAGAATCGAAAGGACCCAAAACTGAGTACCCCTCAAAAGTGACTTGTCGACCTTCAACTTGTCGTAACTTCGAAAAGAAAAATCATATAGTAATGAACTGAGACTCATTTTAAAGGGCAGAAGCTGCGCTTTTAGAGCCATTAAGTTACTTTTTTCTGAATTGATTTATTCCATAGTAACCGGGAATTTTTCGTTATTAACGAAACTCAAACAGTCCTGTGAAGTTACACAAAATTTTACCCGGCGTTGGAAATTAACGTAGACGTAACGTTACACAACGTTTCGTTGCCGTTTTATTGTAGTTTGAACGAAGAGCGCGCCCCGAGCGTTGAAATAACCTAAAGCGCGCCCGTTAAGTGGTTCAGCAGAATTTCTTCTTTCTCCGCCGGGGAATATTTCTTTCAGTGATTTAAAAATTCAATTCGCGTCCCGATACCGCGCTAATTATGTATTCAAATGAATTTGTTGTCCTGGCAATCCACTCTGCGAGACCCGTCGCGGATCGGCTCATCGATATTCCATAAACATTCCAATTAATGCAAATTTCTCCATAACGCTAATGGCTAATTGGAAATCGCCTTGGCGCGGATTCTGTGCCGCGTTCGGCATGGAAATTTCTCGTATGCTCTCTTCGCCGGAAAGCAACAAACTATCTCGACTGAAAATAAGCAGTTATGTTTAAAATAAACATGCTCGTACAGCACGGATCCCGGTGCCAGAGGAAACATTTGTTTATTTCCGTCGTGGAACAGAGATGAAATATACTATTCGTTGCGTTTCCACGCGTACGCGAACCACGCTGTTTTTAACAGTAATTAGCACGTGCACGCTAGTATGCACTCGAGACGATAGTAAACTCGAGCCCATAAAACGATCATCCCCCCGCAAATTGTGAATTAGATCCCGCGCTTTTGCATTATGCGCCTCGGTTTCCCGCATATTCGCTGAGATAACGCGGTGACATGTTGTAAATGTCAAACGCACCTGTGGCAAGTTATAGTCTCCGCTACAATGGTAGCGAAGTACAATGGCGAAGGTTGACAATGCTCCGTGAGTAAACTTGTTAGTAGAATTACGCAGATGCCAAAGTGATTAAATTGTAGAAATAAATTGATTCTATTGCGTTATTGTTATTCAAAAAAGAAATTGAAATACGCGTGGCACAGCAGATGTCTTTGAATGTTACCATGAAGCCCTTACTTTCTTTTATCTTATTTTCTCTCCCCCCCTCTCTTTCTCTCTCTCTCTCTCTCTCTCTCTCTCTCTCTCTCTCTCTCTCTCTCTCTCTCTCTCTCTCTCTCTCTCTTTGTTGGCAAAACTGAAACCAGGTCAGTGTATACTCAGCTGATCACATAGACTCTGGTGGGGATAGACATACGATTGCAACGAAACCTACCAAAGAATACTACATTACGTAGCAGCAACGTGTCTCTCTGTGTACAGCATACGAAATTACAGACTCTAAACTAATCACTCGTGTTTTACGTAACGTCACTAGCGACGTGGTATTTCACGTTTCTTCTAGCTGGTCTCTCATATCTTCTCGTCACTCAGCCGACTCTTTTATCCCGGCCAAAAATCTTCCGTGTTTTCAAAGCTCTAACAATGCCACGAGAAACAATTTCGAATTCACTCTCTCGGAACTTGGCAACCGCTACGAAACTCTCCATACACGGGTCCTGAAAATTGACTCAAATGCTGTCCCGACTAATGACCAGAAACTGCTCTGGGGGGGGGCCGCTTCAGGTTGTTTCTAGATTGAAATTAGTTACACGACCGAGAGTTTCGAAGTTGAATGGGTTTCCGGGGTACAATATTGCTAGTTTTCGAAGCCAATTGAGATTTTGCTGGGTCCAATCAGGTTTTAAATCCTGTTAGATCTGGATCCTATCAGGTTTTAAATCCTGTTAGATCTGGATCCTATCAGGTTTTAAATCCTGTTAGGTCAGGATTCAATCAGGTTTTGAATCCTGTTAGGTCAGGATCCAATCAGATTTTGGACTGTTGTACAATTGGCTGTTGAACCCTGTTAGGTCAGGATCCACAATCAGGTTTTAAATCCTGATAAGTCAGCATCCAATCAAATTTTGGATTGTTGTCTAAATGGCTGTTGTACCCTGTTAAGTCAGAATACAATTGGCTGTTGAACCCTGTTAGGTCCACTTTGTTACCGACCTCATACAAAGTCGGAATAGCAACTTGTAGAAATATCGACACCGCAAAAATATTTGTTCGTTTCTTAGTAACAATTTATAACCTCTCAAGAGTTTGTCACGGCAAATTAATCCAACAAATTCCTGCACGTCATCTTCGCTCAGCCCAGCAATAGATCATTCCAGAGCGCTAACAAATTCCCCCGCAGCTATATAGAGTTCACTGTCTCGGTTCTTGGCAGCCTCCCTCGTGCTACCCCACCCCCGTTCCCCGAAAATTCACCAAAATTCTGACCCGGCGAGCAAAACGCGAACAAGAGCGAGAGCAGGGAAAAGTTGCTCGGACGAATCGAGCGTGAGCCAGCGCGTGCCAAGAGTACCGTTTTCTTCCGCAGTTTCGCACTCCCCGATAGTCGGCCCGTTTTTTTCCCGCGCAGCTGTTGCTCTTCACATTGTCGACGGCACATTTCACACGTCACACCGTTCCCATGCGATACGGCCAGCTGACTGTCATCGGTGGCCGGCGATTCGATCGTAGAAAGCGGAGCTCGCGGCGCCTGGTTTCTCTCGCGACCGGTGACCGATTTTATGCGGGAACTTTTGTCACGATGATAAACGCGCTGTCAGGAGACCCGGAGAACAGGCCGCGATAGAAATAGAACGGTTTTCGGTTAGGCACGATCCTCCACGAATTCTTCGGATCCGGATTATCCGGTTTCAACCGATTCCATCTCATTTCAGTGCTTCCATCGGATGGTAGCTTGCTGCACAACGTATAACTTCTTTTAGACAAATCTGGGAAAACTGTAGCTGCTCAAAAATATACACTCGTGTAAATCGTATTTGAGTGCTCCGTAATGTTTCGAAAATATTGGACAAACTGCAGACGTTTATGCAACTTTCAATATTTCTAGACGAATTATAAGAATGTGGAATAAAATAGGATCTTATTTTCCGTGGCAGTAGCCTTCTTAGATCTGAAATAAATTCAAATCGTACTAAATCCTGTCATATTTTATATCCTAGCATTTTCTGAAGATTTTTACAAGCCATCAGGCACATAAAGATCCGCAGTCTGCTTATGACCAGCGTCAATAAATAAAAATTATATAAAGTGATGTTTCCATGGAGATATTACTCTCTGTAGTTGACAAAAGGCTGACTGAAGATTTGGCTTTAACAAAGCGGATTTCAGATTAACGCGATTTGTGGAATCGGTCGTAGTTTGGTCGGCTGTCGAAACGAAAGCGTGTGTTGTAATGCTGCGGTCCGACACGGCGAATTTATAGATGTCACTTGTCGAGTGTGTTCGTAACAGGTCGATTAAAGTTGAAGGGATTGCCACAGAGAACGGTCCTGTTAAAGCTGTCGAGGGGGTAAGCGGAGAATTACGTGAACGAACTGCCAGACCCTATCCTGTGTTTCACACTTTCCCGAGAGTTTTTCTAGGTCACTTCTTTCAGCTTGGTCTCTTCGGACGAGAAGCAGCCGGAAACCCGTCGTCCCTTTCAGTCGGACGAAATTCAGAGCAGGAAGCGCGTCTCGGTGGCATCCCAATGCACTTAACGATGTGAAGCGTGGCCGAGGATAAATAGAATCGCAAGAAACTGTACAATTCTTTTGAGCGGGATCCAAGTTCCCGCTAAGAGGCCAATTTCAGTGGATGGATGGCTTAATCGGTCGGATTGTCTGATGCCATTGAATCGCGAAGGACATTGAGGCACTTGTCGTATTAGAAATGGTCGTTTACGTCAGCGTTTACGGTTGGGGATTTTAAGAACACTGGGGGCGTTCATTTTGGCCCTGTCAGGTCGGGATCCATTTTTATTTGGGCCTTGTTAGACCCGGATCCAATTAGTCAAGTCAGGATTTCAAAGATCCGATTGGTTGTTCGGCCCCGTCAGAGCGGATTCCATTTTTTGGTTAATTTTAAGTTAAAATTTAAATGGAGCGCGAGTTTGGACTGAATTTGGAATCGAACCATGATGACGTGGAGATTAGATTTCGATCAGGTCAGGGTTAGTTCTAGATTTGGTCTGGACTCGACTCTTATCGGGTCTAGGTCAGGCCTAATTTCGATTTCTATCGCGCGCCACGGTCAGATCTAGGCTAACTATTAAATCTGCAACCATGCTCTCCAACTTGAACTCAATTATGCTTTTGCCGTGATATAGTTTCCATATTATTCAGAATTTCATATTAATTATGCTGAGTGTTCACAAGTTAATATTCCTCGAGGAAAACCAGCATCGGTAGAAATGCTTATAAACATAAACCCCCATTAGCGTACTGTTAACATGAACTGCACAATTTAACAGAGGAACCGTGTCCAAGAAGATACCATATCCTCCGATAGATATTGAAGTCTGAAAATGATTACAACATACTGCTGTATGCATACGTATACCTCAGTAAACGTCCAAGGTCCTTTAGAATCGCTAACATGTTTCACAAACTATGTTTCCGGACCGTATATCGTTTATCATGTTTGCACAATTGTCATGTTCCTGGAAAACAGCTGTTTCATCGTGCCCGTGTCATCATCGACACTTCTTTGTGACGGAAAGTATCGGTGGGGGATGGGAAAGAATGGGTATCTTTGGCGCAGCGCCGCAACAATAAAAACTCATCTTCCTCGGTGTTTCCCACTCCCTATTCTCTAGCAGAAAAATGTTCGCGAATTGCAAACGCCCGGGGCTACCGAATCCTTATACAATTATCGATATGTCAGCGTCTGAACGACACACATATTAGTTTCGAGTTGTCCAACGTACTGTCGCACACAGTATTCACAGAAACATATTTTATATCGTTCAAAACTGTACGCTTCAAAAAATCTCTCCGAGTAAATTGATATTCCCTCGTTCTCCGTTCAATTTCGAAATTCAGAAACCCTAAAAATATCTCTACGATTTGATTGAACTTTTTTATTGTGCGTGTATCTGTCCGTTTCCATAAAAATTCTCAGTAATTAAAACTGCGCAAAAAAATTCTGTTTGTCTACCAGATAGATTTCATTGAATTTATTTAATTGTAAAACTGGAAACTGGCAAATAGAGAGATTATTGATTATCTAATTTTTAATCAAACTTAGAATCGTAAAATTGCACTCAATTTTCAGATTTTCAGATTTCCTTGAAAATTTCTTTCATTAAAAATGAAGATTCCGAAAGTTTGCTATCATTAGGGATTTCGTGAGGTTCCGGAAGTAAGCCTAACTGTTGGACATAGTTGTCGGGGAATGTGATCCCTTGGGATCCGAAAATATTTTCCGCAGTCAGTGGGCTATAGAGCCCTTGCGACACTCTCGGTCGATATCGAGGAAACCTAATGTCCACGAAGCTGATGATTCGTCATAATCGTTTAACACGTACCCTAGCAAAATAACGCGCTTGCTGTCCCCTTCCGGCGAATCGATTCTCTGTCAACGTTTATGACCATCGATCGGACGGACGACTTTTATCGTGTTATACGAGGCTCTGGAGAAGCTCTTAGTCTTCCCACGAGAAAGGAGATACGGTGATCGTTGGTACTCCAAAACAAAATCGTTCACAATCAAGTCACAGTCGAGAGGAGTCCTTTCACCATCAGCTTGCATCGTTTCCTGGATCATAACGCCCACACACAAGAATCATCTTTCTTTAACAGCGTTCTAAAGTCATAATAGCCAAACACAAGACTGATTTTTTTAAACTATCGTCAAAAGCTAACAAATTTTTCGAAATTCCTACATTATTCAACTAAAAAGTGCTAATTTATCACCTGCATCCTTCTAAAATCACAATAATTAGACACTGAATTTAATCTGCGAAACAGAAATCTAATCGGATTTCACCAATTTCTACATCTTCTGAAATTGCTACATTAAATCGCTAGATTTATTATCTGCATTCTTCTAAAATCGCAATGATTAAACACTCAATTGATTCTGCGAAACAGCAATCTAATCGGATTTCGCCAATTTCTACATCTTCTGAAATTGCTACATCAAATTGCTAGATTTGTTATCTGCATTCTTCTAAAATCGCAATGATTAAACACTGAATTGATTCTGCGAAACAGCAATCTACTCCGATTTCACCAAATTCTACATCTTCTTTAAATTGCTACATTGTTGAATAGGAGGAGTGTTAATGTATCATCTACATCGTTCTACCATCACAATACGGAAACACAAAGTTGGTTATTTGAAACATCAACCTAAACTTCGTCATGAATTTCTACAATGTTAGAAATTACTACATTGTTGGCCTGGGAGTAGCAGATTCGTACCAGCATCGCTCCGCAACTACAATACCGTAGCACAAAGTCCTCCAAAGCAGCAACGTGAGTAGCTGTCAGAAACTTCTAAAACTCTACAGACTGCATTATTTGGTGAGCTGCGATATGCAAGTTCGGTGTTTGCGGCTGCTTGGCAAGTGGCATTGGGGTCGAAATTCTTTCGAGGGCCACTCAGGATCAATCTCCTAGGCTCCGTAGAGACCCGAAGTTTAGCACTGCGGTCGCGGTAGCATTGCAGAAGCGAGGATGATTGATTCATGATCTTAATAGAGTTCAGTGGCTTCCACCGGGGTTCAAAGACTTCGTCATGTTGAGCAACGTTGACATCGTGGGTCGTTAGAGCTCTCTGAACGTGTTTTAGAAATCTTGAAGATAATTCTGATGATCGAGTGGCCAGATTAAGGTCTCAGACGATTCGGAAATTCCCTTATCTTCAATATCCCAACAGGTATTATCGTATCAAACTGTTATCGACGTGTTGCTCAACTATACACTGCCATAATTTTCCACGAAATCACACAGTTTAGCATCGGAGTACTTAGACGATTGAGAGAGTCTCATGGTTGACGCAAAAGGTTTCGTCATGCTTCGTCAGAACTGATCAGATTTAATGTGGCCAGTCAGCTCCGAGCACGGTACAATCTGATTACACTAATTGGTCTATTGTGTCCACGGTTAATATAGTTGGCAGGTCTAGTTCCAAAGAAAATAGGAAGTGCTCGTAGCCAGGAGTATATTTCAAATTGTTTCAAATACCGGGTGATGTTAGCCAAGATCAACAATTGTTAACATTTCAATTTTAACTAGCAGATTATACAATAAAGACAGATGATCTTGCACCTGCCAATGATTTAAAATACAATCTGAGAAGGTGAACCCGGGTGAACAGGATTTGGGAAGAATGCCTCATAACTGGCCGAAGACCAACAGTCCTCAATATAGCAAATTTTCTTGTTCAGGATTAGCTGAAGACCAATTTCAGATCAATTTACGGTAGGTCAAGGATCTAATGCAGGACTGAATTCCTTAGCAAGGGAGCTATCCTTCTGAAGGGTCTGAGGACTGTGGACAAGCTTATGGTCGAACCTCAACAGAGCAGAGGATAGCTCTTCTTGATCATCCATAGACATCAGGTCCAGGATTAGATAGTGAAAAGATTGAATTGTAAATTTAGCACTCCCCAGATCAATCAAAGCCACTGGATCGCCTTTTGCACTAGGTCAAATCTGCGTGAGTCCTCAGAAAGTGAGGATACTATCAAGTTTCCTTATCTAAACATGTCCAGAATTGTTTTCAACACAACAAGCTCAACAATACTCAACTCAGCAAGTGAACTCCTCGATCGACTAGATCATCGGCTAACTCTTACTCAAGGCCGAGGATTTAATCGAATCCTTCGGGAGAGGAGCTATCACCGTGTTCATCAGCAAAGTCTAGGTACGCCAGAACAGCTACTATTCCTAATCACTATCCGACCAATACCTGGATGATCGGCAATAAACGAAATCCTGACTAAACCATCCGATCAAACAAAATTTACAAACCCAGCGGCTCCTCCCAGGTCAACAAAGACTCGCAAACCGTCTACGACGAGGTCAAAACAATCACAGACACCGAATGAAGTCCTGTCGGCGCTAATGCGTCATTTCGAGTTCCAGCTTCGAATGCAATTATCCTAACGATGCAAGCAACTGTCCGAGAGGACTCCCCCGCACAACACGAACACTTTCTCACCTCCACTATCCTGCGAGTCCTGGCTGCAGGCTGACGAGGGTGCACACGTATAGGTGGAACTGCGTCAGGAGTTTTTGCCTGCGCACCAGTGAAAAGGACACCTGGGCTCTGGCATCCTCGCGCCCGGCGCCGCGATCGAGGACTACGGGCCAGAGACTCGCGAGATCGACGGCGATCCACACGATCCACGCGCGTCACGGGTAAACGATCGCGATCCGCTCGAGGTCGCGCTTACTGTCGGACTGAGAGCGGCGTCGAGCTGCCCTCCTGCGAACCCAGACACAAGCGTCGCGAGCATGCTCGCTCTGTCTCGCTCATGCCCGCTTCGTTCCGCTCCGCTCGGCCTCAGCGCGCTAGAGTCACGCTCTGTGTCGAGTATGCGGATTTTTCTCGTGACGCACACGCTGCTGCCGATCCACGATTTTTTGTCGCTGTTTTCATTTTTATTTTTTTTTTCAGGAGACCTAGCCACTTTTTGGGAATGCGGAATACAACTCGTGTTCGGGCTTCTTCGTGATTTTATTTCTCGGAAACCACTGCAGCTGTCGACTTGAAGCTTCTTGGGCGTCTGCTGGGATACTAGAGGCGTGTTTGTGCCAAAGGGATTTTTGAGGTAACGAGGAGAAAAGATTTTACTAGTCTATCTATGCGCGAACCTCTCTGTATTCTTAATCTTCGATATATTCTCCGTACAAATTAATGTCTAGAACTAATAGGATGACGTTGCGGACCACTTTCTCCCTTTGTCTCCGAGGAGATTCACTCGCGGAGGCGGAATACGTTTATAGCAACTGGCGAGTTTCGCTGACTTCGAGGATGGAGGGCGTGCTTGATAATGGAGCAACACTGCTCTCTGCAAGAACGTGACGTGAGTGTGC
This sequence comes from Lasioglossum oenotherae, assembly GCA_028455765.1. Classification (NCBI taxonomy): domain Eukaryota; kingdom Metazoa; phylum Arthropoda; class Insecta; order Hymenoptera; family Halictidae; genus Lasioglossum; species Lasioglossum oenotherae. Next base: position 13,704,027 of record CM052295.1, read on the forward strand.
TAACTCGTTACAAAACTGTTTCTCTGAATTTTAGTAATGAATAAAAACAACATACTCTACAAGAAAAAAAGCGAAAAAAGGCACATACAGATCGAATTGAGTAACCTCCTCCTTTTTCGCAGTCGTTTAATAATTACTCATGAACGAATTCTGTACCACAGTCGATTCCTGCGACGTGTTTGTTATCTTTCTGCATAATTACTGCACTTTCTGCGATAAACGCCTTGAAACAATTCATGCACGTAGCCCAAGGATACATACCTTGATAACTGTGTAAACTTGGATAAAGATATCTTGTATATTTTATCCACAGAAAATTCCCAAAAAGTTCCATACAGCCGAGCTTTGCATTACCCAATAAATTAATTCATATTCGTCGAAACTTAATTAATCATACAGTATATTATTCACGATAATTAATACCGTGGCATATTCGTAAATACACCGGATCAATACTGGCACAGCAAAATGAACAAACACAATTCGGAAAAATTTACTCTCGAACAGTTCAATCTAGAGTTGTGGTTTGCGCAACCTTTTCGCAATGAGCTCGCATGCTGTAAGTTTAAGGTTGTCTGTTTGTTCAGTATTAAGTCTGAAACTGTACGCGAATTCAACAGCGGCTGGAACTCGAGGAGAGTCTGTTCTCTCGCTGCGATTCGCGTGAGAAGGGTAAATATTGAGTTCGGGAGAAATGGCTACTGGAATATTGAAGAAGGTGCGGAGACAAAGGAAATAATTGATAGCGATTCGCGGAAGAGATACTCCGGGGGCCGAGGCAGAGGTAAGAAAGACGGTAGGAATGACTTTTCTCGTGGTCGTGACTTTTATGAAAATTTTGCGGGGTACGCAGCGATAACCGTTTCGTAACGAGAAACAAACCATCAAGGAAATATCGCGATCTACGCAAATATTTGCTCGCGGGCCGAATCGATTTACACGCGTGTAGAAGTGCACGATTTTGGACCGTGGCCATCCGCTGCATTTCGATCACGCTATTCACGCGGCCTCACTGGACACCTTTGAGTCACTCCTGCTCTCTCTCTCTCTCCATCTCTTTCTCGCACGGATTTGTGAAATTAAATATAGAGCGGTGAATCGTAACGACAAATAGTTTTGGAAACGTAATTCTCGTTGGAAAATTTTCGGAACAATTTTGATTGTATTTGATTGGTCGAGGTTTGCGAAAGAGAGCTTGTGAATTCATAGTTCAACCAAGCTAAAACGTCAGTGTACAGTCTCGTCATTCATCGAAATAGGTTAAATTTCTGTCCATTGTTGAAACGTTACTGTAATTGTAGACTAAGTCCGTAGCTGACCGACAGATCAAAACTGCGCTTTCTAGGCGGATTGCTCGATTTTTGAAACATTTTTATTTCCGAAATTTCAGCGCCAGAAACTGAAATAAAAACATGAAAAGCACGGTGCAGGTTCAATTATAACGGAATCAATATCCCGGTGTTCTTCAATGGAAGCTGGAGGCTATACACAGGTATTGTTCGAACTCGTACGAGAGAGAACATATTTCATCATCAACATGTTCAAACGAAAATCTATCGGCCGCAGTATGGTCAAATTGAATTTTGAGATCCACGCCAGCACTTGTGTGCTTGGGTCCGCTGCTCTAGAAACGAGACTACCAGTGACAGGAGTCGAGATGTGAACAAACATATGTTCGAACATATTCAAACACGCCCGGAGAGAATTGACTAAAATTGATAAAACAATTGTAACGAATAATTGGAGCCGACAACCATCTTCAAACGTGTTCGTGTCACCTCGTACAAGTTCAAACGCGTTTAAAAAACCGGTTGATTTCGTATTTCTCGGCAGAAATCGAGTCGCGACGTGATTCTGAACGCAAATAGGCCAGCCGACAATAAGTGAGTCACGTCCGGCGGCTAAATTTGCGTCATCAAAGTGATTATTCAGGATCCCGGGAACTCGAGAAAGCTGTCTGAGATTCCGTGGCGAGTTTGCCGGGGTTTTTAGCGAGCAGGCTTTCAGATGAACGGCGCGGATGGGGTGCGTTCAAGGCTGAACAAGTCCTTTCAGAGGCAATGCCAGCCGCGCAAGGGGCAAGCACCTGTACTATATTAAGCGAAAAGGGACGGAGCATGCTCGTCGCCGGGTGAGGAGACTTCCTCGGGTGAGGGAAGGTCAAGCCACCCGGTACCCTAGCGCTTTTGTCCGCATTCACGAGTGGAACGCCAGCGCACGGTGTCATTACCGATACGGGCAATTGCATTGATCATTAAAGAATAGTATCACGTCCCGGCGCATCGCGGGGGAAATCCGGCTAATTCTTGTCGGGAAGCAGCGCCCAGATGCTTCAGCTGCCGCAGTTCGAATCGACCGCTATTGACCAGAGTCTGGCTGGAGGACTGCGAGAGGGTCAGCGTCGGTACCATGATTACGTTTGCTTAGGGATCAATCGAACGGTTTGCTTGGAAAGAGCAAAGGGAATGGCGTATCGGGTTTCAAAGTTCGGTAGAATCTGTGTCAAGTTGACGGATGATTCTCTTGCCGCTGGTAAACAGGCGTCCCCCCCGTTTTTGCGACGATCGATGTAACCGAAATTCATTTCCGATGTCCGGATTTGACTCGAGAAAAGTTCGGTACTTGAAACGCGATTTCTTAGACGTCGTTGAACCTTCTATAGGACCACTCTGGATCTCTTTGAGACACTATTTGATTTTCTGGACCTCGTGGGACCCAGAGATGGGCATTACTTGGCGAAAAAAATATTTGAAATACTATTTAATATTCCAGATTTAATATTTTGCTTGAAGGAAATAGTATTTTAAATAAGATATAGAATTTCTAAAATAAAATATTTCTATTTTAACAATTTGAACCTCAAAATAAAATACTTCTATCTCAACAATTTGATCCATAAAATAAAATATTTGTATTTTAATAATCTGAAACACGAAATCAAATATCTTACTTTTTGCGTTGTTATAACACTCTGAGAAACCGCATGAACATACAGTCTGTGTTATCGTTAAGAAACGATTTAATAAAATACTTCAATAAAATACTGTTTTCAAAAAAATGACTGCCTCAAATAAATTATTTTATTTTCAAAAATTACTGCATCAAATAAAATATTTTATTTTCACAAATTACAACATCAAATAAAATATTTTGTTTTCAAAGTTGTACACATGCTTTAAAATAAATAGGACTATTTACTATTTGAAATACTATTTTTCCCAGCTCTGGTGGAACCTCTGTGAGACCCTATTTAATTTTCTGGAAGAATTGGAAAATTTTGAACTGCACTACAATCGATCGAACAATCAATCGAACGTAATCGATTTTGGTAGAATGACAAGATTTAATATATTTAATATATTTTGCGAGAGATTCAAGTTGCCAGAAGCACACTCCGGCATCGTAAGAAAATAAAGGAGCTGGCATCTAACAACGTCAAAAGTTTATCCCTTCGGTAAACCGGGAAGCTTGTGCAAACGAGAGTTTTAATTACGATACAGCTATATCCAACCGACAGGAACTTTTTGCCTCCTTGCGAGACCGAAGTTACAGGATATCGTCGAACGCGAATTTGCCTGCGACTTATAGACGGTCGAGCAAAGCGAAAATTTCTTTGAAACTGCGTTGTTGTCTTATCAATGACCCCGAGACTAAAGCGACGAGGATACAGCTTTCACAGAAAAGAAAAAACACGCTGTATCCATTACGTTGGAACATGGTACGGTTAATGGAACAATTTGCCAGCTGAAAGCTCGACGCGGAAACACGGTAACGTCGAGCCACACAGAAACGGGGAGCATCAAAAAGCCGGACGATCAACAAATTAAACAACCAGGTAATCGACACTGAAGCTCGGAAAGCAGACAATCGAATTTCGACGTGTCCTCGCATTTAAACAGAGGAAATGTTTCGGAGAATTTCCCGGACCTCCAATTTGTCATATGAACAACGAAATAAAAGTTCTGCGATATTTTATCACTGGATCTCGGGTAGACCTCGGTGGACTTCATTGAAATTCACTGATACGATTGTTCGGTCCTTTTACGACCTATTATTCTCATCATGCTTTCCATAGTAATTGACCCTATTCCGCGATATCGCCGCACGAAACTGAAAATGGTGTCTCTCCGAGTTAAAAATATTTCTCTCTCGAGATCGAAGGACTCGGAGCCCGAGGGCTGAACTTGCAGAGGATTCTTCGTTCCCTTGAATAATCGCGAACCTCTGCGACAGATATCGCCCGAGGATAACACACGGAGGCTCTCGAGCCTTCTCCGAGGAAATTTCAAAGGAAGACCGCCGCTACATGACGCGAATCATTAAGTAGAGTAAATACAGGGGACAGAGACATGGAAACCGTGTTTCTCCCCGCTGCGGGGAACACGTAATGTTGTTTTAAGCTGGAGGACGTGCCGGGAGAATTAAGACGCCCTTCGTAAACTAATAATTATTTTACCCCGTGTCACGCAACCTGCTGTGCCGCCCACAAAGATTGGAGACGCGAAAGTTGGTGGAAAATGTAAATGTGAATGCTTCGTTTCAACTTCTGCTATGACCAAGCGAGGCGGATCATTTTCTGTTCTCGAGTAATTTCGTGTGCGAAATTTCCTGGGCGGGTGTGTGTAAATTATGTTCGATTAGGTCTGGCTTACGTTTCTAAGTAGTATATCCGAGTAGGTCTGGCCGCTGTTGATAAAAACTTAAACTGGCGATTAATTCTTCCGAGATTATAGCCGCCCATTCTCGACTTAAACCATTAGCATCGTAATCGGATTAACGGTGTCCGCTGATCGATAAATCGACTACGTAACGGATATGTAATTAAGGTTAAAAGTGGATCGAAATTTTGCGTCGCTGCCGCGAGAAAGGTTCATTGTTAAATTCTACGTGGGTGGTCACATGTAGGTGGCGTTCGGGTGCCTCTAGAAATTGGAATTCGGATTATCGAAATCGCAAAATCGAATGAAATTTCTGGCTCGTTATGTCGGAGTTCACGTCCGTGTAGAATCCAACAAATTTCGTGGGAAATGTTCAAAATTCATCGTCCGATAATAATTCATAAATCTGCCGAGTGTGGAGCTGAGTTAAGCTATCATTTTCCTTTCAGGCGGCGGTGAAAGGTATTACGCGGGAAAAAGAATAGTTAAAAGCTTAATGCGGGAAAAGGATTGGTCCATTTCTTTTTTGCATCGCCGTTTAATCCCTGTGTCGTAATTTTTTCGCGCGCCACGTTGCTCCGGAAGGTAAAATAAATTAAGACAAATGGAATTAATTCTGTAAAATGTTCACAACGATGAAATATAATATTTATCACAAACAATATAAAAAGCTACAAAATATCGATTCCCCACGAAATTAATTCTTAATTGTTTCTTTGTTCATTTTGCAGTCACTTTATTTTCCGACATATCCGCACGCACGGCTGACCGTGCATGTGCACGTTCTACTTAGTCGATAAAAATATGTTTTTAATGTCCTGATGCAGGATTTCTCGCAGGTACAAAATTAGGAGATAACGTACAGGCGACTGCAGAAATAGAAACACTACATTGTCCACGCAAACACTTGACGCAATTATTTGAATCTACATCAAGACTTTCAACTATGAAATTTTTCGAACTAGTGAACAGGGGAACATCTGATGTTGCAGAGAAAGCACTGACTAAAAATCGACTCCTTTTCAATACATTATCCCCTTCTACATACATTGACCTCAGTCAACGCATCTCTGCCATATAGAAAATATTCTCAGCATTAATAGCAATTATAAAAGATTATTTATTAACCCGATAAAAGATCATTTAGTCGATGAACCACTGGCGTTTTATTTTTTGTTTTTTTTTTTTTTTTAACAGCTCCCTGTCTAATTTTGATTACAGATTCCCTCGGGTAACAAACTAACGCAGATTGATCGAGACCGCAGACCTTCCAATTCCCTTCCGGTTATTGATCAAGAATTTAAAACTCGGCGGGAATGAGCACCGCAAATATTGAACACGTTCCCGAGTGTTTGGTTTGATGGTTTGGTGTTTCTCGTTCGAATGCAAATATTGGCCGAGTGAAATGCGTAACGCGAGAGGCGCGCGGGTTGATTCTACGGGGACGCACACATACGTTGTTTTTCCTCTCGTTTCCTCAAATAAATAACGGGTCAGCCTGTTGTCAAAGAGATAATAAAATTACAATGCGTGTAACGCGAACACGCGCGACTACCACTTACTATTCCAAGAAAATTATCAAGTAATTTCTGAGCGCAGTGCAGCACGCCGTGACCCGGGATATTTATAGCAACAAATATTTATAACCAACCTACTAATAATCTTCGTCGAGATTCTATAAAATTTCCTCCCATCCCCTACGGTATTGTGGATGATTTCAAGTAAAATTGAAATTGAGAGAGCAGTATTGAATTAATTGAAAAATAAAATTTCTACGCTTCAGTTTAACCGGGGCAACTCGTTTTATATTCCATTGAGAATTCATGCCGAGCTTTCGAGTGTCCCTTTCATAAAATGTCTGACCATACACCGTCTCGTTCTACTTGCGAGAATATTTTTCCTGCTGATGGAACTAGTCAGCAATTTATCGTATCATCTCTCTTCCAATGTTTTATAATATACTTCCGACGTATTTTGTAAAATATAAAGTTTCGCGGTACCACCGAGATCCGAGGAAAAGCGAACAATGTTGTTTCAAGAATTTCAGTCCGTAGCAAAAAGTTCCTCTTGTTCTCCGCAGCAAGTAGGTCAATTCACATTTTATTGCCACTCGCCGGGCTGCATGTAAAAAGATATGGCGGATCGTAACCCGCGATATCGTTCGGAGCTTTACTGTGCGAGATCGTGGAAGCTCGACGAGCTTTCGGAAAGCTCGCGGAGGTGGCAGCGCTGTCCGACTCGAAAATTTACCAACAGCAGTCGTCGTCGATTTACCGACGCTTCGGAATCACTATTCAGCTATCTCGACGGTTCGACCAACCACGAGAGACATCTTCATGCCAAATGTTTCGAATTACAATAATAGAACGGGAACACCTAGAAGCGAATAAATCAAAATGAAAAATCGTCTTGACGTTACCAGTCAAAATGGAAAGCTTGTACCATTAACTATTCTGTCGATGATATTTTTAACAACCATCTAACATTTTTTAGGTAAAACAATTGCTTGTTTCAGTGTAATAACGCTAAAAAACGCATTTGAACGCATTTGAGACCGGAAAGTGCGCCGGAAAGCGCAAAATCTATTTTACCCTGTAACTACCCTCACGGGCAGGCTAGAGGGCTGAAATTTTACTCAGAGGGGTTTTTCTTGGGCAGCTTTAGAATGGTTCAATAGCCATTGAAAAATCTCTAAGGCCACTTTTGACCGTCTTAATCAGCTAGGCCCTTTAATCCGTCACACATTTCTTGTAATCCTAATTTTTTCCTTGAAAAATAAAAATTGGTAAATATTTGGATATATTGGTATAGTTAGGTAGAATATTATAGATCATTGTTTTACGCATATTCGTGGACGCTGTAAATACGTCGACACTTGTAATCCATTCATCAGGCTCGCTTGCCCTAACTCGTGAATAGCACGAGAAAACAATTAAGAGGTTCTCAGAAAGAGCTCATTGGAAAGGCGATTAACCTCGAAAGCTGACTAGAAACACAATGACATCGTACTAACTGCCCATTTGAATGAATTATATCGCTAGATGCCATAAATGCATCAGGATGCACAAGCCAGCTATCACTGCTAACTACCCTTAGTTTAGCTGGAGTCTCAAAGGCTAATTAAGCGTTTCGAGGAAGGGATGATGAAGAGGGCTTGATGAATCTCAGAAATAGAGTTTTAAAACTAACCCCAAGCCCCATCAACTTCTCCATTAAATGGCTGAGGGTAACAATAGTTGTACTAGTCATCCTAGTTACCCGTTATTTTGTTGTAGACTTCAGCCACAATTAAGAGCTTGTCACTAGGAAAAGAAGGGTGCATTGTCATTTTATCAAAAGCCCATTTAACGCCACAGACATGTCGAAATCCCCAAAATCATCTTAGCACCCCTAGCTACAGTCTTAAAAGCTCCCCGAGAACTTCCAGCATGATACACTCAACAAAGCACAACAATTCTCAACAAAGGAGCCCCAGAACCAACTGCCAAGACTGTTTCACTGCACCGCAAAGCACAGTCTCGACTGGTCGTTAACACAGGGGTGAACAATCGCAACAAAGACGTCAGGCAGTCGCGGATTAATCTACGAAATTTATGCGACACTCCATCATCTCTCCAACGACCACCGGGCAACGCAGCCTCTCCACAGAGACACGCCGGCCACCCCTTTCCAGATAAGGGTGCACGCCTCAACCATCCTGGAGCACACCAGTGATTTATACTCACCGCACTTCATGGCCGACCACCACTGTCCAACCCCTGCGTCTTCTCCTATCTTTCCTGCGCAATGTTTCCGCGACGCTGAGCCTCTCCATGTCGCGACACGTGTCCCCAACAAATCTTCCAGACACCTCGATTAAACTACCCTCGAACGACGAACTTCACCCTCGGCCGCCACGCGGATCTTCATGGCACACCATAAGAACACACCGAAGCCAACAACTTAGGGGATGATGTCCCCAATCAAACCCCTGTTGTTGTACTATCTTTTTCTCGCTGGTTTGATATTTGTGATTTATGTGACGCTGGCAGCCAAAGAAAATTGAAAATAATTTACTGAACGATTCATTTATCCGTGGCTGAATTCTTCCCAATCACTACTTTCGCAAACAAAATTAATTTCCTTATATTTTTCGTTAAACGACACTCAACTATACCGAATTTTACGACACACAGACTCACTAATGACACTTCCGGCACTCGCGGAACAAGATTGGAAAATCTCACACGATTTTCCGTCGGGAAATGAAAACGTCGATCTTTTCACTTTGCACTTCGCGGCATTCACGTAAACTGCGAATCGGTCCGTACGAGAACGGTGCAACCGGAAATCGGGTGCAGCGGCAGGACGAGAAGGACTTCCGGTAGCGGTGTTATCGGAGAGCTATCAACCGATCGGGGAACCGAACACGCGTCAGATAAGCTTCTGAACTTCGCGACGCGCCGCGCAGCACTGAATGCCGCATTGTATTTATAGAGCGAGTCGAATTATTTTGAACGGCGTGTCGCTTTTCCCACGTACACGTCGTTTGTTCCGAGCCGCACACTTGTTCGAGGGTGACTTTCGTGGAAAATGGCCTTTCCAGATTTTTTCACCGACCGAGGATTTTCAGGATCACGGGACTCGCGCGGATTTCACGTCGCGCCACTGTTCTTTGAAGTATTGCGTGTACGGGTGGAAAATCTCTGAACTCAGTTTCGTCTAATTTAGCTTCCGCGAATTTTAATGAAGTCGCATATCATAATTTTAAATTTAGAATTAAGCAGAATGTGTATTTAGCAATATTTCGCTGATGTATATTTACTGGAATTTGATTATTATTTAGGGTTGCTCCGCCCAACTCTGGTCACAGGGGAGGGGAAGATCTCGGTCCTGATTGGCGCTGGAGGTGAATGGGCGGCGCAAAGGAGAAACAATTCTCTCAGAACTTTCTACATGCTTTCTTAGAATAACAAAAAATGTATTAATAGTTAAGAAATATAATACTCGATAAATCTGCCATCTCCAGGATACGATCCTCGAGACATTCTCAAGTAGAGTCACTTCTGTATCAAAAACTGAACGAAGTACCATTTCTCAAACATTTTTTCTCGGGAGTGTAACGAATCGTGTCTGTCAGGAAGCGTGCTAAGTTCAATATACCGGGTGGGACGAAAGTGTACGTGAGTCTGGCTCGATGTAAACCACTTCTTTTCGGTTGAAAACGCCATGAAATTGATCTCTGACTTCACCGTCGGCGAAAAAATTGAGCACCACTGTCACGAGCGTCTTGTCGAGGCATTTTTTCTATAGTCTCTTTGGCACGTCTCGCGAGTCACATTTTACAGGTCGCGCCGACGTCACGGCAATGAATTTTTTCTCCCACACGTGTCGGCGATCATCGTCCCGAGAAAAATGACTGCCACGCGAATAGGATCCGAGAAGTCGATAGAAAATTTGGGAATCCTAAAACGATGGAGCAAGGACGGAAATGGCGTGATGTTGCCTTTGGCAGGTCACATAGGCTCCGCCTCGAGTCGCATGATCTATCGCCGGTTGTAGCTCGTTTTAATCCTTGGAGCGGCTAACGGTCCACGTTCTCTGAATGGTGAGTTAGGCATCGGATCCTCGGTTCGATCGTAGTAGGGCTCCGCGGAGGACACGTGTTGCTGGTCCACGCAGACAGGAGAATGTTTACAGAATGATGGCCGGTGCCGTGACAAACGTTGATTAATATAACGGGTAGCCGGTGCCAACACTCGTGATTCAACGGATCCGTGCGTGCGCTATAGTTCGATGCCGGTTGCTGCGCGGACGAATCGGGTCGAGGTCCGCTAACCCTGGCAGAGAGTGGTTGGTTTGCAAAAATGTGTCATGGTTGTCGCAACCATCGTTGGGGACCAGATTCCTTTGTGACGTGGACTAAGTATCTGGAGATTAGAGTGACCTGGGTAGGTCGTCCAGATCAGATACCGCTAACTTAGGTCACGAGGCAGGTGGTATTTTGATTGGTTAATGGGCAAGCTGGGTCCTACCCTTCCGCGTCAGCTACCCCCATAATAGAACCTGTACGTCACAGGGTGTTTTCTACAATGCATCCACTTTTTATCCTCGAAACATTCCTCTAGAAATGTACAGCCTTGACTTAAGCGACTATTTTCGCCACAATCGACTATAAATTCTTTCGCGGACGTCAACGACCCGAACAATAGACCTCTATTTTTACCGATTAAATGCTCGTGTGTCGCCAGCAGCGGGGTATAGCAGCGCGACACAGAACAGTTCTCATTGTTGAGACTAGACATCGCGAGGAACGGTGACGGTGTGTTTCGTAGGCGCAAAGAACCGTTTTTACAAACCGGCGTGAACGCACGGGGTGTGCGAGAGGACGCGAATCGAACGACAAGGGTTATGTTTAGACCGCCTTGGTATCGCGAGGAGAGTCGCCCGGCGGAAGGTCGCCGATTATTTATCGTAAACAAGAAACTTTACGTCGCGAATATAAATCGTGGGAGGCACGGGGGCCAATTATAATGGCCGTATTTCGGGAACCGTGTTGCCTGTGGCACGCGGTGGCCAACTTCGACACGACGACGACGACGACGACGACGGCGCGGCGGTGGTATAAACTTCTTACCCGATTTTTCTCACGCCCGTGCGAAAAGTTGGCAGGACCGCAGGCTGACGCGTGATCCAAGACCCGACGTGAATCATAAGCCGTTATAATCGCCGCGGCAGGCTGTTCGCCAAATTCGGATATTCGAGGCGGAACGCCGCGCACCTGGCCCGTCAGCTACGCAACTCCTACAAAAACCATCCATCAAACACCTCCAGAAAATTCTGCGGTTGACACAATTATTACTATGTTCTAGGAGACATATTCGAAATTTCGAAACCGTTTCCCGCCGGTTCTCGAGACGTTCTATTTTTACGGAGAAATCGAATTTTGAAGTCTAACCAGTTTTTGCGATCGAACCGTATGCGACGGGGGGATGATTTTTTACTGGGTATTATTCTTCAAACCCTCCCCAGTAATGTGACGTCTATTTTATTTATCTTGTGAACATTTCAAATAGTCCGAGACAATGGCACAATGTTCTTCTTTGTTCCCGAGACTGTTTCAGACAACAGAATTAATTTTCTTGGAGCTAACTTACTCGATTAAATAATAGAAATATTTTATAGTGGATGTCCAATAAAGGTTGGCGTACTTAATGGCTCAGAAACGACGCTATCGATCATAAGCATACTGTCTTCTGTTTCTTTTCCTGTCTGTTCTGCGTCTATTTTCTTACCGTCCCGGAATGGACAGTTAGCAGTGCTTAATGGCTCGTTTAATGAATCGCAGGTCCATGCTCAAGTTCGTACCAGCCTCGGCCGACATACTTCTTTCCGTCGCACTTATTCTTCACTGCCGGCAAGAGTAATATCTGCTTCTTAAAAGCTGAATTATATAGCGAGCCGTCGCGTCGAGAAAACTTCGTTGCCCGGGCGCGAATTTAAGAACGATGTAACGGCGAAGTTTCTTCGATTCTTGTCTTGGCCGCCTGGAAACTCGACGGTCTCGGAACGTGTGCGAACTTTGGCGATCACGCTACTACGTCTTCTTCTTGGTTTAAAAAAAGATAGGAATTTTTTTATTCGCATTCCTTTTGAATGTCTTGAACTTTAGACACAGAGTGTAAAGTCAGAATTGGATAAAGAATAATCTGCAGCCACAATAAACGGAGGAGCGACAAGCTGTAAAAATGTCTCGGATTTTTTCAATGTTTTGCTCGTAAAATAATTTTGACAGCGGAACATCGAGTCAGCGCATCGAATACTTGGAACCGCGAGGAGCGGTATGTGGGCCACAGCCTTGTCGCGAGATCTGCGTCCGTTATTTTGTAATTTCGCGATGGAATTGCAAGATGCATTCATATATTCATCGAGCATTGGCCCGTTTTCGCGGTTGCCGGGGAATGGAATTGAATTTTTCTGTTTTCATCGTAGAAAATATAATACAGTCATCGTCAGTTGCAGTTCAGTCGCGGAAGACAATGGATAACGTTGAATTAATGCTACAATGCATATTACAATGAACCTAAAAATATCTGTAATTCAACAAGAGACGATTCTCGCAATATATTGAAACAGCGGATATCAATTTATATGTCTCATTAAAGTCTACCGTCATCATTTATGACCGTCGGGTTTTCCAACATTCCATATCCCTCGTAATTAAAAATAGATTGAAATTTACAACCCTGGCTATGGGATAAGAGGCCGTTAACCGAGTTCCAAGACACCATCAATTTGGTGTTTAATGAAAACGTTTAATTTATAGCCTGATCTTCCGAGCGAACTTTAATCACATAGATAGTTGCTTATTAACTGAGGAACGAATTCTGAAAACCATCGATGAAATTCGAGCCAGTGGTACGGCAGAAAAAATCATGCTAGGCACCGCTGTTATCCACGGGTTGGTGTCGGTAACTCTGCGATATCGTGGCGCCATCAGTAGATGTCTGAAGAACTGTCTGACACAGACAGGGTTATACTACTGCAGCTAGGATAAGGACACTGAATCCTACGGATCGACGTGCTTCATTAATTATAAAAAAAATTAAACTAACTTCGAAAAAAACGCACTAAAAAGTGCACTAACATCTCGGCGTAATCGGTGAACATTATGGACATGAAATTGGTATAATACTTCATACAATACCTAAATGTTTAGTAATTGATTAGATACTGACATATTAAACAATATTTTGAATAATGGTACAGCAATTTTCAGTGGTGTCTCTCTCTCACAGCCACCATTCGAGTGCCAAGGGTTAAAACGAGGTGCTTCGAGGATCTTCGTACTCTTGGAGAGTCCTTTAATAATCGCCCTCGAGCGAAGGGAGGCTGGATCACGTTATAAATAAACATTTCCTGACAAAAGGCTTTTCAGGCCTACAAAGGCACAAAGTTTCCCTGTCCGGGGGACGTTTTTTCCGATGAGCAGCGAAGCTCCAAGAGGAAAGATAAACCGCGGGGCCGAGCCTGAGCGCTTTGCGATTGCTCGCGAACATTAAAATGCAAATGTGAAAGGGCTGGCTGTTTGCTAGCGAACTGACGGGTCCGTTTGCACGTCGATTCGCTTCGACGAGCGAGGCGTTCGCTAACGTGATAAGCAAATACACGTGCAATATAAAGACAGTGTACGAGACGGTGTCCCACGGAGATCGTAGCTCGCCGATGTCGTAATTGCCCGTGAGTTTAGTGGCAAAACTCTCCGGAGGCTTCGGTTTCAGGTCCCGGGGCGTTCGGTTAATTACGTGTGAATATTAATAGCCGTGGTTCGGGGTGTTTAGATGTTTCCGTGGCGCCTTGAGTCGAAGTCTCACGCCTCGATGCCCCGGTGTACACCACTTGATGGAAATTAGCGAATAATTTCGGTAAACATTGTTATCCATGGCTGAGCGAAACTTTACGCATCGATGTCTCGAGCTAATCCGGAATGGGAAGACACGGCTGACGAGTTTCGCCGGTTCGGTTTCAGCTGATACGTCTAGGAATGTTTGCGCGCCCGCCACCTAGTTGGCACCGAGGCTCCGAGGAAGGTATATCAGGATTAGAAAAAATCGAAAGTTTTACGGTGGCTAAAACTGGCATGGAAGTGTTCCGGTGTGTTCTATCTTGGCTGCAGGCTGACATTGAGATGTTTGGAGCCATTCCAGGTTGACGAAAGATACTCCTGGTGGGCGACGGCTGACACTTTAATGCTCCGCGATGCTTTGCTTTAATGGAAGTCGAGCTTCCTGTTTGAAATAGCGCCGAGTACACCCGCGATGTAAGAAAATAACCAAAAACCGACTAGACCATGATTTATTTTCCATCGAACAAGCTACCGGTTGAACGTCGGCGATCGAGTCTTCGAGAACACTTCCAGCCGTAGAATGCCGCCTCGTATGCAGTCCCACCTCGTTGCGATTGCACAGAGAGATGGAGAACGTACGCGCGGTTTCACCGCTAGGCATAATCTGCATAATGGTCCAAGAGACCAAGTGGCTTTTAGCCGCCGAGCGATTCGTTGAACCTCGACCACTCGGCAATCCATGGAAATTTCTACGGAACAGAGAACCCCCGACAGAGTAACCCAGTTCACTTCTTCAGCACCATTGCATGCCGACTGTATCGCTGATAAGAGCTAGTCCTCTCCACGGGTGTAGCGCACTCGTCGTCTAAAACCAGATTCAACCTGCGCACAGATCACAGAAACTAACTCTTCACGCTGATATAGTCCATTCACCGCGATCTATTCCGCACTATCGAAATTTCGACGCAAATCACGGTATAGATTCGAGCTACCACTGCCACAAAGACCTATGATAATTATTTTACCAGACTCGAACACGCCCACGTTAGACGAGACACGCCCATATCCGATAAGCCACGCCCACCGCCATCGAATGTGGGCGTGTCCAGCGTAACTTCAAGTCGAAAAATTGATTTGCTTTCGAAACTTTTCACGTCGATACAGATAATAGACCGCTGCCAACCGGAAACTTTTATTTCTTCGTTGTTTCCGAGGAATTTAGCGATCACCGCGAAATCCACGGGAAATCCTTCCGGACCGGTAGCCCCCCGGGAAGTTGGTTGTACACGTGACTGGTCAAATTGAATTTATTTTCGCGAAACTCGGTACACCCCAGGAGCGGCTCCTCGAGGCGGAGCGGCAACTCGGTCTGGAAAGTTCCGCAGCGTTCCTAGGGAAGAATTAAAAGTTATAATAACCAAAGATGTCGCCAAGACCGACTTCGAACCGGTTCCTTGCAGCAATTAGGTGAGCCGAGGTGATGCCGATGAGACCGTAGTAATTCATTTAGAAGAATCTTTGATACGTTCGCGAAATGTTCCCGGCTGAAAAACAGTGGGACTCGCGACCGAATTTATCTTGACCAGACTTTCTTAATCCTTCCCGTTCGTTTTATGTCCGGGTCGCGGCTGATTCGAGTACCGTTCACATTTTCCGCCCATCCCAGTCCCCATTACTTTCCCGGGATTCCCTTCAACGAGCACTTCAACTTCGTCGAGTCGTCCTACGTTCAGAAATCAACCGAGAGCTTCTGGTCTTACCGAGACCGAACCCTTCGCCCTCGGATGAATTCTCGCGTCTTTCTCGAGGCCTTGGGCGTCTTCGATTTTCGTCGACCGACCTTCGGACAGCGTCTGTTTTGAATTCCATCATCCTTTGAAGTCGTTTCACCGGCGAGATGGAGTTCTGTCGACCAAGCCACCCGACTGCCACCTCATTGGCCAACATTCCCCACCGGCTTAGGGGTGGAAAAATATCAACAGTGTCCTCTGGCACCGGCGAGAGGTGTTTGAAAGCGGTTGGGCATCCCGCCAGTAATTTCACCCCCCCGCAAAAGAGACGCTGAACGATGGTCCGTGTACAACACCGTTAAGAATTCGTATTTTAATAGCCAGCAGCGTCGCGCGCACGCTGAAAAACTCGTCGCAATTTAGATTGTACCAATTCGATACGATTTCAAACATTCTGCGACCAGTTCCACCGGAAAATTGAATCGCACCATCTAGGGAAGCCGCGAGTAGGCGTGGCCATTAGCATATTTTCCGAGACTGTCATAATCGCGTCGATGATTTCACTGGAAACTTCCTCCGTTTTTGCCATTCTGCGAAATTCATTATTCATACAACGTGAAAACTGTTTCCCGGGAAACTCGATGGACCCGGGGAGCAAAAATTTTCCAATCTGTCCGCAGCCTTTCAGCCTTTATTTTCCCCGGGTTCGGGAATGGCAATTAGATCTCCGGTAATTAAATCATTTCCGGAACTCCTTTCAGCTCGGTGATGTTGGCCGTCCTGTCTTTTAACAGAAGTTTTACCCCCGGCGAAACGTCATGGGAGAGAGAGAGAGAGACAGAGTTGTTAACGTACTGGTATTAAAACTTCAGGATTTTCTCGTTTGTCGGTGACAATCGGTGCTCTGATTAAAAACGATGCAATTAGAGTGGCGAGGTCCGCGTAACCCACTGCAGGAAGAGAAATAATTAGCGGAGGCGACCGGTGCTTTCGCTATTACTGTTTGCTTCTTGGTTATTTTTAACGCTTTCCTTTAAGCATCTTTCCATTGTCTCGCGACACCATTGTTTCGGACATCATTGTGTTCGGCGCGTAGAGTCATTGTGTACCTGGTCCGGCTGTGAAACGTGTAAGCTGCTTTGACGTTATCGTTTTCATTATTCTTTCGGCGAAACCAGCGCCACGCTTAAAGTTGCTTATAAAAACCGACAACAGTAAGCTTATTCTTTGACGGTGAAATACGATACACTGTTGTTGCCGGTGTGCTCCCATTTAATACCCGGGAAAAGAGTTTTTCATTAACAATACTTCACAAACTTCGAACTACGACCTTCTTGAAAAGCTGTTACTTCAAAATTAAATGAATAATTCTTAAGAGACGCCCCCTGGACACTTCCCCGTCTATACCCCGCCCACTATCATCAATTCAAGGCGGAAACATCTGTGCCACGCCAACATTCGA
This sequence comes from Lasioglossum oenotherae, assembly GCA_028455765.1. Classification (NCBI taxonomy): domain Eukaryota; kingdom Metazoa; phylum Arthropoda; class Insecta; order Hymenoptera; family Halictidae; genus Lasioglossum; species Lasioglossum oenotherae. The sequence goes on from CM052295.1 coordinate 13,721,202, forward strand.
CAAGATACGTCCAATATTATCTGATCTAGGCGTGTCTAAGTTGATTCCAAGTGGAGTATATCTTTCTGAATACCAAGTTCTGTCCGCGTTACTGTCTAGAACTCGAATAAAATGATTTTACTGCCCGAAATCACCGCCCCACTGCTTTCTGTCTCCGCCCACAGGGGGGTACCGGTCTAAGATAAGAGTTGTGGGCGTGTCCACGGTGATTTAAAATGGTAGGAGTGGCCTCGGATGCAATCTAGAAAGACCATAACGCCATTCCGGTTAAAAAATAGAGGACAGTGTTCGTCCGGGCGAACAAACGACATGGATTTCCGTCTCAGCGTGAAGATAATCGAATACTCATGGGCGCCGCTGTACAAATCAGCTGCACCTTCGCCGATTCTCACCTGGAATCACGGAATCGCGTGCAGCGCGGCTATCAAGGTTCATCGTCGAGCTTTTATAGGTCAAGTTCTCCTTCGGTCTCGGTAAAAGCTCCGAAGCTCATCGCGGGTGTGACGTGCTCGTGTGTGCAGCTTAATGGGCGTGACTTGACCTAGGCCTAGACCCGGCCTAGTATTTCCTGGCCGGCGATAACGTCGAAGGTTACTAGCCGTCTGTTCCTGAATAAAGCAGCCGTGAAGGCGCGACCCAATTCCATCGCGTGGTAAAATTAGTCGGCCCCCGTCAAAAATGGATATAGTTTCGCGAACGTCTGCGGCTATCAAACCGCCGACCACTTAATCACCGATAGACACGGAAATAAATTTACTCCGGTTCGCTCTATGCTGGTGTTGAACGCGGTTCGACCGGTCTTAAACTTTAGAGACTGATAAGCGAAAAGTTTTTGGAAATTCTTGCGAGCTGATCGACCGAAGTTTCACAATCATAAAGTTCCCGTCGCTTTCGGCGCTCCTGATTCCATTTTTTCCCCACCCTCCAAGAGTGAGTTGCCACGAGTTCACGAATATTTGAGAACTTGAAATTCGAAGAAGTTCGACGAAGGTATATCCTAATAACGTATGTAGCAGCTACCTGCACCTTACCCGTTTTCCCTCAAGACTTCGGCATTCAAAATTTTCACGATAGTTCCCGAGCTCGATGGAAGTTTCGAAACTTAAGATTGTCGAGTTCCTGGCGAATAGCAATAGGCGAAGCACTCAAGTTTGCGCTACACTCCTGGAAACACGATTCCCGAACGCCAGTGACCGGCATCGATTTATGCTTGTCATCAGCTGGAAAGCTAATCCAGAGCTTTTCCCCTGACTGAATTTTTCATTCATTGTACGAATGTTCGCGAAAACATTTCCTTGTATTTTCAAGACCTCGTCGTTTTTTTAATGAAACGCTTGCATGAGGCGTACATCGGAATTTTTTTTTTGCCGAACGGAACGACGTATTGTTGTGAAACTTGGCACACATATTTACACATATTTGAGCCATGGTTGTACATTTTTAAACGTTCCTCGTGTCAGAATTTCTATAGTTATGCACACATTCATTTCTGCTACAATATAGCAATGGGCAACAGAATTGCAGGGAGTATAAGATAAACGTTTGATGTATATGTGTTGACACGAATGAAGAAAGAATTTGTCTATACAATGGAGACGTCATCCTCCACCTCTCGTGTATTTTTAAAAAGCTATACAATCTCTGTTCCGCCGAACAGACTATGACTATTGATTGGGAATCAAAATGCAATTCTAACTGGTTAAAATTTGATTGTGTACCACTGCGCGGTGGCGCTTTGACGACCGGTGATATCGACCGCCCCCGAAACGTGCCCTGGTACCTCCCCCTCCCCTCACTGTCGAATAACTACACCCCCTTGGACAACTGTCTCTGGAGCTGGCACCCAAATGCAGAGCCGAAAGTATTTTCTGGTTCATCCATCATCTTTTATTACTAGACAGCGGATCTTTATGCAAAAAATAAAGATTTTCTACCTGAATTGCAACAATCTCGAGAGAAATAGAAATTAATTTTCTTTCACAATATAAGCAAAACTGTTCACTGACACTCAAATCGCTCCAACCTGACGAAAATTGAATCGGCAATCATTTTACTTAATCATAAACAAATAATTGAATTGCCTGTCAGTGTTCCATTACATTTTAGAAATAACAGAGTACGCAATAATTAAAATCGATTCAAATATGGAGGAATTAAATCAGCAAATTAATTATGGCACACATATTCTTGCAAATGGAGAGGCATACCGCAACATAAATATATCAGAGACCGGAGCAAATATATCGGCAGAGAAATTATGCGGTGCTATTGATTTTTGATTCAGCAATAAATTAAATCACTCCAATTTAGACCTCCGTGAAATATGTTCATTTATTAAATAGGGACATCCGTTAACTATATGTCATGGATATGTGATATCTCGAGGTTCCAGTGAAATATGAATAAACGTACAAACTGTTTTCAATTAGTTGGAACAACGGGGATTTAAATCAAACGGTTCGTTAACGCGAATCAGTTGGTCTCGTTACATCGAATCACGTGCTCGCGGAATCGAGCTGGAACTTAATTTCTTGAACGTCCGACGTCCAGTGGTACAATGGCGAATGCGATCATTATTTTTTCGCGAGAAGGGTAGGGTTGTTTCCGGCTGAAAACAGACGGAGGCAATTTCCTTCGACAAATCGAATCTCCCTTTAACAGCCAGATAGACTGGAAACGGTGTGCTAACTAATACTCGGAGCATCGTACTTCCTATTTCTTGCAGGATTGCCATTTCCGAATTTGCTGCGACCATTTATTAGAACGCGAGAACTGTACCAGAGAATGAAGAAAACCTTTGAGAATCAAAATCCTACGTTAAACATTTTCTTTGCTACTCGACTAAAACTTCTTGTCATTTTTGGAGACTAGACAATAAAGTAAAAACAGTTAGCGCGATCAATACAGAACCTCACTGTTTAGAAGGAATTTTTTGATCCATTCACAATATTACATTGAACAATAAACAAATATCATATGTCATACTCTGAAAGATTCTTAATAACATGCGAAAAGTTTCACTTAATTATCCGTTCTAGTTTCCTCGTAATAAATTCAGAATGTGGACCCACGAATATTGGCTGTATTTCGAAGTTTTGACGAAAAAACGCATTGTTTTCGAACGGGTAGCCACTCGAAAGTTCACGGCGCAGATACGTATCGCGTCGGGACGATCACGTAACAATAACACGCGTCGTCGGCGACTCCTTTCGACGCAGCTCGCCATTCGCCGATGCAAATCAGCGATAATGGATACCGGATGGCGCTTCTGTCCGACGTAACACGACCTTACCCGATAACGCCGAGGGAAACGATCGCATGTGTTCGATCCCCGGACTGTTTACGATGCGTTCGGAACCGGATCGTCCTGGTCACGAGATTATACGTCTTCATTTTTTTTTCTACGGTTCCCCCACCATAGTCTATCAAACAGGAGAGAGAAAAAGCTAAATTTGTGTAAATAAGCGGTGACAATGAACATGTCCGGTTTTTTCACGTGTGTTTGGAATTGTGGACTTTTTCAAGCGTTTCAGCAATTTTCATATTTTTTAAGATTCTGCTGCTGTATAAATTAGAGTGTTAAACAAATTTGGAATTCTTCATGTCGCCAGCAATTTTCGAAATGTGATAATTGTTCACGGGTTTGGTAACAATGGGCTGCATCGTATCGACGTGGGTGCATCAGGCCGCAATCCTCATTACGGAAGATGCACTCTCACGACGCAGGCGCCAAGATATCGCTAGAAGCGTGTTGATTGCCGGGAAATTATGCCAATACATACACACGGGGAGCCCGGGTTCTGCTCAACACATGCTGCACAATTACATGTTGCGCGATACTGTGACCGTGTTACACTCATCCCAACAATGGTGTTGCGGTCTGTCTCATCGGCATTCTTGAAGTAATTGACATCAGCGAAAAACCTCCGCAAGAAGATTCCAACTTTTTCGCCTGGGAACCAATACAATTTCCGAGGGACTTCATCTAGAAACTTCTCTCCCTTTACATTGCATATTTCAATTCGAAAATAATGCTCCCCTAACAGCTAGAATAAAGATCACTAAAAGAAAGTCGAACATTTTTGACAACTGAGAAATTCTTGTCGATCGAAATTGTTTGAATAAACTTGGGAATAATGTTATCGCCGCCAGGTTCGATCAAATTCTACGCAACATAGCTATTTTGTATTTTGTTTCCTACAAATAAGCCAAATAATAATTTATTTCATTCTTTCATAATGTTCATAAGCTGCAACTAATACATTGATGTTCTTAAATTTTTTGAATTTGTCCATTGTTTTGAAATTACACCTAAACATTTTTTGTCATAAATGCATAAAATCCGCATTCTAATCATAACTTAACGATATACGCGCGTATTCGATGTACCGTAAAACTTGCGAGTTAATTGCGACAGCCATCCGTGAAATACAAACAGTGAAAAACATTTTTAAACCTGTCCGCTTCACCAGTGAATAATTGCTGTAGTTTCAGCGATAAAACTGCATAAAAATTCATATACATAGTTAAAAGTTGTACAAATAAGTCTGGAAAGTTTTATGACGGTGACATTAATTTTTTTCCGGTAGCCGAGCATAGCAGAGCATCAGAGCCAATTTCAGGCGAATTATTAACACATCGTAGGCGCGCGATTAAAATTTATAATATCGTCGCTCGAAACAATTTAAATTCGCGAAACTGGAGGTTGCCGGTGGAACAGTACAAATTCTATTCCCAGCTATTCATCTCGAAAATTGCCTCTCCCACGTCTGCTTAACGTAATCCCTTCCATTCTTGAGAAATTGCACGCCGAAACGGAGAAATTGCGCTTCGAAGCGGCCCTGCACTCCGAACCGGCAAGACTGATTGCTAATAAGTCATATAAATTATCCGGCTGTCTCATTCCCAACCGTGAAATAATTACCCTTTCCCTTAATGCGAATTTCCGCGCGGAAACTAATGCTGCTAATACCGAGGACTAAATTAGTCTTCGACTCGAAAATCCACTCTCCGTCATCGATTTGGACAAATCACACCTCCGCTAATTCAGTTCCACCCCCAATCCTACAATCAAATTTAAATTGCATCGTATTAAAATATATTGATTCATATTCAAATCGTCGAAATATTTCTTCGGAGAGGGGGACAAAAGATTTGAATATGTACATTTTTTTTCATCAAGCCAAGTCCTCCGCCAATTCCACATGAGAAATGAAATGACCGAAGAATTCCTATTCCGCGAGATTTTTGAATAAATGTCTTCATTAAAGCGTGCTCTCTGGAACGTCCGTCGATTTTTCATTTCGAGAAAAATAAAAAATCGTCCTCCATCGTTTCGGAAGGACCCTCGGCGGCTGGCGGTTCATTTGATTTTGGCTCGATTCCATAATCTCGCGAACTCTTACTCTTCGTTTCACTCGACTGAAACATTTTTCTTCTCGCAGGAACGTCATACGATGTTTGCGAAAAACTAAGAGATATTTCTCTGTATCTCTTGCTCGAGCATAATGATACAACAAGTCGCATGTTCACGGAACAGACAGGTATCCCCAGGGTCGAACATGTCTGATGTTGTTAGATTAAAATGGAGACGTCACTGTCTCTCGGGACTTTTGCCCTTTGAGGGTCTCGGTGTTTCTTGGCATGCGTGGGGTATCCTTCATTCTCCATTTAATCGTGTTGCCTGTGTCTTTTAGCAAGCGTGTGTCGCATCCCAGATCTGAACATGATTGTGTTCCTCTTCACTGGTGAAGACACTCCAAGACATTTATCCTTGAAGATAAGATGGAGAATTTATATTTCTTGTTTGGCTACATTTATTTGAATGCTTAAATATTGACTACAAGCGGAACAAATTTCCTTTCATCTGAAAAGAAAGGCATTCATATTTGTTAGACTTTGTTAAAAATCTTCATCACGAGTCTGTCTCGCCAAAATACGGTAAGGGGTTAAGAGTTGATCCACTAATTATTTAACGACTATTTTGTAACATTGTAAAATAAAATACAATTGTCAGCATCGATTGCTAAAAGTAGAAATTAAATTCAATGTTATTTCTTCCCGAAATGATTTTGATAGAGGAGAAATCATACACTGACGTCTTCAGTTTTCTCAATTATTCGACAACATTGAATTTCATCTGCTCCATTTTCCTATAAATGCATATAGATCCGCAGTCTAATAATATCTCTAACATGTGCCAAGTTCGAAATTAATTCCTCGAGCTGATCCGGAAATATTAAGTCCAGTACATATGGGATACATAATGTACATGCAAGAGCTAACGTGAATCTATCAGATCGATATCTCCAGATCTACTTAACCGATTGATCTGAAATTTAGTGTGTGCATTCAGCAGACCAATCGCTTCAGCTCAGGGCCAATCCCAAGTTAAACCAATTTTTCATTTCCATTTACCCACGAAACTGGCACAAAATCGGTTTAAAATCTTCAAAATTCCACGATTTTGTCAATTCTTCGTTAATCCTTTCCAAATTTTTACGTGCTGTAGAAAAATGTGTATCTGATAAACCTGCAAAATGTCAAATCACTCGATCGAGTAGATCCTTAAAAAAAAATGTTTTCTGCACCCGACTATTTTTTCCTGGAATAAAGCTCGAAATGAACGAGCTTGTATATGAAAATTCGCTATTCAGAGGAGCAGTGTGAACGGCGTTTTATCCGATACGCGAATCTATTTCTCTATCTGACCAGTGAATTGAATCTGCAACGGTGAATGTCCTTTAATTAGAGAACCGGGACGCGACATCAGGTTTGCGTGTTTAATACAGAGGATCAACAGGACACGTGTTTCATCCGGTCAGGACTCTTCGGAGGTCTCGTGTATCACTGAGCGGGAGCTGGTGTGCGCCGGAGGATTCCGCGGGTTTTGCAACCGACGAAACTGCGCTGTCGTCTATCGGTGTACGTGCAACCCCGTGCAGAGCGGTGGCAGCCAACGGTCCGTATCGATCCCTCAGGACCACGGACCTATCCCCGGTAGCCTTGCATTCGGTTTTCGTCTACAAGGTGGCTACATTTCGTGTACGCATCCCCTCGACACGCTTCCGAACGAATACACCCCCCAGCATTGTCCCCACGACCCTACTTTCATCTATTTTTCAAGACACTCGCGGACGACCGGACTGTTTCGCACTCGATCCTTCCATGATTGGAAAGTATAGTGCTGTCTCTTGCAACGTACTGATATCCACACGTAGTATTTTTTCAAAGTTCTTTCGCTGGAAAATATTCTAAACATTTTCATACGTTCAACCCGTTCGGGACAGTTTTATTTATCCAAACACGACAACCGCCATCCAAGGAAAACATTGCACCTAGTTTTATTCGTGCAACCCCTTCAGGACATTTTTATATATTTCAACCTCTTGTTAAACGTGAAAATAGTGCATCTTACACTCGAGAAGAGTGTAGTACAATTTTTATTCGTCCAACTCTTCCAGGACTCTTTAATTCGTTCAACCCCTTCGGGACATTTTACTTTACTCAACCTCTCCAGGAGGTTTTAATTTATTCACCCCCTCCAGGAGATTTTATATAAAACGCTTTTCACGGATCAGTCTAATAAGAATGATCGTCCTTCCGCGAGAGAGCGAATAAATAATTTTATTATTGCAACCAGTCTGTGATATTTTTGGTGGTATTCGCGATGGCTCGGAGGAATATTTTAATAAAAGTATAGGGCCAGTACAAAAGGTATTGGGAATAGATATTCCCATCAGATTGGAATTCGTATTACCAAGGCGGCCCGGACTTCGATCGGCGTTTGCCGATTAAATTCGAAAAGGGAGACGAGAGTGGGGGGGAGACCATTTCGTCGCGTTGTACGAAAAACGGGACACGGGCGAGATGGGTAAGAGGCGAAGGAGGCGGATAAATCGAGCGACGAACGACTATAAATAAGAAGTTAATAAAACGACACGATGTTCTTGACCTCTGGAACATGGCACCGATCATCCAAAGGGGAATCGTACACACCCGGTGTCTCGAATACACTGAATAAATTTCATGTACAATTCAAAAAACAAAACGTCCTGAATAAAGTAGGAGAGGAAATTAAACTTTTAATTAAATTCTCATCCCTTATGAGCGACCTTCCGGCAAGACTGTTGCTCGGTTTATACGATCACGGTTTAATAAACCAAAGTAAATATTCCGTTCGACGGAAATAAGAACGCGAGGAGTGCATTAATTAATTTAAAACAATAAAAACTTGTGTCCCTGGGAGTTATTAAACTGTCACGGTGGAACGAGAGTTGAGACGGGAAGCGGCACGATTGGAAGTTAATTAAAATCTGTCGGCGGACATTTTTTGAAAAAATTACAAAAAACAGCCGGGTCACGTCGATCGGCTAAGAGCATAGTTCCCGTGAAATTAGAATTATTTACACACAGAAAGAGAGAGGCTGGAATTAACTGTGGAAGCGGTGTGCAATTCTTTCTCGTCCGGAGAAAGGAGGGCTTTACGCCCTTTGTAAATTCATTCGGCTGTCGGCCGGCTTAAAAGCGCTGAGATATTAAAACCGAAAAGTGTGAATTGCGGCGTATTACTCACATACTAATCCCCTAACGCATAACGAAACCTGGACTCACCTGGAACAGAGAAAAAATTGCTTATGTGAAAAATGTATGCATTGAGGAGGTGTACTGAAATGATTAAAAATTATTCTTTCATTTAAATCCTAAAACATAGTTGCTATCGATGATATTCGGTAATAAAATGAAATTCAGGAATAATTTTCAGACGAGGATGGAAGCGATGTATATTTTTCGGAGAAACGCTCAACCAGACAATGGGAATTTATTTTTCAATTTTCAGGACTTTCCAGGAGCGGAAGGAAGGAGTCTCTGTCAAGGATTCAAGATCCCCAGGCTCTATTTCTGCTTGAAAGCTGATATATTATTTTTCTGCCGGAAGCTCTTTTCAATGTCTGAGGAACTAGGATCTTTCGGCGAAGGACACGCCGTACGAAAAAGCGGCTGCGATTTCTGAGGCGTAGAATAAATAGAAGGGAAAAGTACAGCTGAGAGTACGCGCCTAGGCCACTGAAATCGATATTACCCGATTTCATCATCGCGCCTTAAGAACGCTCCAATCCGGAGCTGCTGCTGGTAGAAAAAGAACTCGAACAGCTGGAGTAATATCGCTTTTCTACTGGGAATTTATGCGGTCCGTTTATTAATATTCATCAATGAAATATCGTTCCGAATTCATTGCATATAAATTTTCACGAATTCACAAATATTGCTAAAAATTCTGTTTCATAAAAATTGACGTATAGCTTCACGTAAAATCATTTTTTCTGCGTGAAAAAATTCCTGGACGTTCGCAGAATATTGTAAAATAACGTCACACAGTTTCAATCTCATATGTCTATTACTTTTGTTTTAAAAATTTCGATATAACGCCCCTACAACTTCAGACGTAATAAATAATTGTTCGTGCATGCAAAAATTCATGCGCATTCCTCAAAGACAGACGAGAGAAGTACACAAAGTTTTAATTCGATACGCCCTCTAGTTTTCCCGTAAAAAATTCGTCACGACTATTTTCCGTGAGCACAGCCATCCCTTAAGGAGCAGGTAAATTACCATCATTATCCCAGGGCTCTGTCTCCATCAGCCGGAGACGGAGCGCCTCGTCCGTGGTACGAGCTAATAAACGACGGTTCACCTGGAATTCCGTGTTACCAATGTGGCGGGGCTTGCGGCCCTAGTGGCCAGATAAACAAGTCGAAACAGATCTAACGGAACGAGCTCTCTGTCCCGCCGTTTAAGAGGAGGGATTGGGGACAAGTGTGTCCTCCCATTTTCCGTCGTTCGAGAGAGGTCCAAGGCTCTCTCGACTTCCATTCGGAGATCCACTGGTGATAGTCTGTTGGACACTTTCGATTGTACTCGTGGATAGCACTCGAAACGCATTTCGGGGGATGATAAATTCGCGCGGAGAGCCTTGGCAGAATTTTAAGGGCGACGCGCAGTTGGACAATGTTCGAAGATGTTCGAAACTGTTCCACAAAGTTTCCGACTCCACCTGGATCGATGATTCCCCGAGAATTAAACAGGGCTGGTTCTTAAATATTGTCTCTTATTCCGGATAATGATTACATTGCATTAATAAGTAATTTTTTTTAAAACATGTGCAAAGACTCAATGAAAAAATCAATACGATTATACAGAGTGTTAGAGTTTGCAATAATGCGATTTATTGGATTAATTAATCCATAGGTAGATCTGGCTTTAAGGGTTTGAAAACCTGCTCGTGATCTCAAGGCACGTTCAGGTGCGTAAAAATTGATTTGCATAAGGAGAGAGGGACAATCTATATGGTTATTATGGTTATTAATTAAATTAAAAATAAAGCTCTGGTCGGATACTCTTCTGCGAGCAGACAATGTTTCCAGGTTGACTATGTTTAATATTGTGGAGTAATAGTGATTTTTAATAGTGATTTTAAAAGTAATCGATATTCGTTGCTTATTCGCCTATTATCTCCGGAAATCGAGTGACCAGTTTGATTGGACCAGGCAGAAGCCATGAAAATGGAAATTTCATTTACACGTGATGAGAGATGATGAAGTTTGCTGGACCATGAGAAGGTTGACGGTAACGAGCTGCTGTCCATCATCGAAATATAATTGGATGGAAATATAGTCGGATAAGAAAGGACACCGACGAGAGAACTGTAACAAATTTTTTCCCACGTGACGCATGAGAAATATCAAAGTTTCGCCGGTCTCGATGTTAATGGCACAAGGATTGACGGTAATGTCCCGTTTAATTAATGTGGGGATGCGATGGGCGTGACAACGTGTTTAATATTCAGGCATGTTTCCAGCACTGTAGATACTAAAATATGCAATCAGGAGCTCGTCACGACTGTCAATCGCGATAACGACGCGATCGATGAACCCGATAGAGCAGCGTCCAAACTAAATGTCTCCGTCAAAGGGGCGTCGTTAAAGGCACGCGTGCTGCTTCATAGAAAAAAAAATAGCAACCACTGAAGGGCTGCCTCGAGAGGGTTCTTTCGGCGCCGCCGAAAAGAAACGAGTTCCTTCAGTGGAGGGTCGCTGGAAATCCAATTTACCTGGCGACGATTCTCGCCAGATCCGGGCCGCGATACTTCTGTCGATCATCGTCGTCGATTCGAGGAAAGTCGATGGATCGGACGTCGAGCGCGATGATGATTTATAGCGATCCTTTAAACTTTAGGATCACTTACAGGAGGGGTGGCATCTAATGCAAAAACAATGGTGTTGCCTTGACTTCCGAGATGGGAATGGACTAGATCTAATCCTAGCCTTGCTCAAATATAACTCTGAACTGGACTAAACTTAGATTGGGCCTAGGAACTTGCAGCTATGTTTGGACGGAGCCAGTAGATTTAGATTCTGTGTAGCCAGACCTGGCATAAGGGTAATCTGGCGAGTGTATCTTTGGAACTGCTGGACGCTACGTATATTCTGTGAAAATTTCTGTTTCCATTTTATGGGGAGCAATATGAAAATCGTCGAAAAACGTGACACTTCAAATCGCCGTCGTTTCCTCAATTTCTGAGTTATGCTTTTAAAATTTGTGCTGGTTATAGAGAAATCTGTGCTGAATGAACACGCCAAATTTCAAGTAAATCGGTCCAGTGGATCCCGAATGTCGACTTTTCCTATTGTTCGCAATTCCGCGCGGTCGAAACTCGATGTTTGCGGCGTTCGTCGAAAATATTACAAATTCTGTAGAAGCACGAATCGCATCGCGGCAACATGTTTTAAACGAACAGCTGTGGATGTAATTCGAATTTTGCCGCGCAGTTGCAATTACCCTCCATTACACGGCAGCAGTCGGAGCGAAATCAATTTGGCTAGTACCCACTTTAAATAAATTCATTATGGCTGCTATCGCATCCGGAATTCGCGTAAAATGCGACTCACGACTGTAGCAGCTCGTCCCACTTCCGAAGACAAATTAATCAACAGTTTTAATTACATTAGAATACACAAGCGTCTTGTGTACCGAAGAACCTGCGATCTCAGCTGAGTGCTCGTTGCTGAACTCGATTAAATTCGCAACAGCAGTGCTATACAAATACAATAATCCGATGGAATGATTTGGTAAATGAATTTTTAAATCTGCTGATATTTTTCTGGTAAATGTGTCGGGTCGGTCACGCGGCGTACAATGCGATGAACAATCAGTTATTAACAATTCGTGCCGGCGACAGGGTGCCACGTCAATCCTGGTGGGATCACGTGAACGTGTTAGCTTTGACCGGCCCGGGAAATTGGTCAATTATTTTTTCAAACCTGCACCTGACACCAAAGCCGGCCGCATTAAATCCTTATTACCCCCGCGCGCGCGAGCGAGCCAATTAATTTCGACCTCGCTGCCCGTTCGATTCGTCGATGTTAATGGAATTATCTGCAAATCCCTTGCACTCAGCGCAGTCACGTCGAAATCTGGCCAGGGATTACTCCGACGAAACAAAAGCAGTTATTAACGAGAGCTCATTATTGACGAACAATAAACGGATCTTTTTGATCGGCTTCCGGAATCTCCCGCTCGACCAACAATTTTCGAGTCCTCGCTCTCTCTCTCTCTCCCTCCCTCCACTGTATTTAAATATTCAAAATAAACTAGCACAGCACTCCCGACAAACAAAAACAAAACTACAACAGTCCTTTATGCAGCAATGAAAAAAGAAAACAAAGTCTTCCGCGTCCCTACACCCACTGTCAACAACAGACTATCGATTTTGCTTTTTCTAGTACTTTCTTTCATGTGGCAACTACGTCAGCACGCTTTGCAAGCGTCGAGCCCACGGTTCACCGTAATTATAAACTACTTTATAATAATTCCCTGCCGCGGGCTCGAGAAAAATTCATAATATTCGTCGCCGAGTGTTCGAAACTGTACTCTCGGGGGAGGATTAACAAATTTCTCGTTTGGTGAGCGTAGAACCTCGGGTCCGAACAGAAAGATCTCGGCGGAGTGTAAGCGCGACCTACACAGTCCTTTAAGTCTGGACAAAGAGCGCGAAAAACTCGGAGACAAACACGAGAGCCGAGATTCCGGCCAGGTGTGTGGGTGGACTCCTCTAAGAACCCAGGAACATACACTGCCGTTCAAAAGTTTCGACCACTTAGGGCGCGCTTTCACGCGACACTAAAAGGTATTTCACTCTTGATCGCTATATCTTAGGATGACTTTACGATTTTCTCGGAAACTGCGAAAACTTTTGCTCTGCCAGGCTTCTCAGACACGGGAGAGTCGAGCTATCGATCAAGAGAGGCAATGAAAAATTGAGAGACTCATATTTATGGCGCAGTTTCCCGGGATCTACAGGACCGACCTCGTTGAAATTTTGGGTGCTCGTTCAGCGCATATTCCACGATAACCACAGCAAGTTTTAAAACAACAACTTAGAAATTGTGCAAATGGCGGCATTTTAAAAATGTCATGCCAATTTTTTCGTCCCTGTTTACATTTTTCACTTTACTTTGTGTTTCGGATGATTAAAATAGAAATATTTTATTTTGTGGATGAAATTGTTAAAATAGAAGTATTTTATTTCGAGGTTCAGATTGTCCAAATAAAAGACTATTTTCTTTAAGCAAAAAAAAACCGGAAAAATTAAATGGTATTTCAAATATTTTTTTCGCCAAATAATGCCCACCTCTGATCTGAATCCCCTAGGCTCAGGTAACGTCTAAATTAAATTTGACAGCGGCTTAGTCAGGCTTTGTCTAAATTTACCCAGGTCTAGATTACACCTGCCAATACCAGGAAACTGTCGAACGTAATCTTCGATTACAATCTGGCTTAGTCAGACCTCGTCTGAGCATGACCAGGTCTCGGTTAGCTCCAGTTCCGTGCAGACTAGTACCAGACTCACGTCTCGAACGGTTCTATTCCCGAATATTTGTTCAGAACGCTAGACAATAGGAAGCGACGTCGACACGTGTCCCGTATTATAATCCGCCAGTTGTTGCAGACACGTTTTTACACGCGTTTGGTATGAGCTGTCTAAGGTGTCACGATTCTCTACTCGCGACGCCACTAACATATTCAGGTCACGTGTTTTGTATCCACGCAGCAGTTCGTCGTCCATCTCTCTTGCTCTCTTTCCCTCGGTGCGGATTTACGGCGAACCAGACAGTACGAGTTGTGAATTAATGCGCGCGAAGCTTTTTGTCATTTCTGTTTCTGACTTCGCAAAACGGCGAACCGTAAAGTTTTATGAAAATCGACTTGACCCGACCATTGTTTGTTCGCACGCCAGCCGGTTACGTAGGCTCGTCCCGAGCAATAAACTTGCGAATCACGACCGCCGCCGCGCCGACGGAAACGCGTTTGAATAATCGAGCACGCTCGATTTTAATCTCTTGCCAGCGATCGTACTGGCTCATTGAAAAGAACGAGTCGATTGTGACTCGAATGGCCGTGCAGATGGCCCGATACGAACCGTAATTAAGTTCGTTTAGATCTCGGCTCCAAGAGAGGAATAAGTATCGCGGCCGACTCGCGACGCAGTATCGACGCTACGCAAACAAACATTTTTTTCACTCGCTCGCTCCTCATTTTTTCCTAAAGAAACAGTTTCTCCTGTTCGAACAACTATTTTAAACATGTACGCATTTTTTCTAGAACGATCTCATAACTCGATGTGTAACAAAAAGATCGTTGAGTTTTTTCATATTGTTCTTACGGTCCATCTATACGTAACAAACTTGACAATTTTTTCGATGTGTTGTTCCTCAAGTTTTGGTGAAAATAAATTTTTTCCTGTTTGAACGAGGATTGAGAAACGTGTATGAATATTTCTGCAACAACATTTCCCGTTGAATTCCACGATCTTTATGTTTCGACATCCCTTGATCGCCTTATCGGTGGAGATTCCGCCGTCTTTTTATCGGAGGAAATAGCGCGTGGAGTACCGGCTGGGAGAGGGGGGAAAAAAGGGCGAACAAGAAGCTGTTACGACGCGACAAAAAGCCTTATCAAGTTTCGCAGATGCTGCCGTGCACGGCCAACGAAAATAAAGTTTCCCCGGCGTTGTTAAAGCGTTACGGGACCGTTCGCGCTGTAACGGCGAAACTTCGCGATACTTTGCCCTCGTTAATTGAGCGCCACACGGCCGATTTCTGTAACGAAAAATACTCCTACTATATAGGGTGTGCCGATCGGTAACGCATTCTGCTCTATGTCGCTATTTCACTCCGAAAGCAACAGTTTACCCAAATGCTTTTTATAAAATTTATTCGAGCTTTCGCGTTTAAATTTTTTGCTAAAATATTTAATCTGTTGGTCACGAGGCAGCTTTCTAAATATTATTGGAAGATCGGGAAATATGACGAAAAGAGAGTTACAACACGGATAGAATGAAAATAATCAGTTTCGCGTCGTTCGCGGCACAGTCGACCGCGGAATTTATTCCGTGAATTATTCTCAGAAGAACGCTCCGCGCGTCGCGGGCTGATAGATCTTTCAAGGGTTTAATTAAATTTGGAAATTGGAACGCAGGCTCTCTGCATCCGATGAAACGCGGTCGGCCAAATTGTTTACTCCGAAAGTTTACTCCGAAACGGTCGCATTAAATCGGTTTCTTCCCATTTCTTTCATGCCGGTGTCCGCCATTTTGCTATTCAAATCCACGCGGAATGTTAATGCCGGAAAAATTGAGCGTTCCCGGCCGTGTAATCTACTCGTTAATCGATTTCTCCTGCAGCCATTATTAAAAAGTAAAACTACTCCCCGGCTTCGTCGGAAGCTCGGACAACTTTTTTCTTTTCGGGCACCCGGTATATTTCTCTTCAATGTCCCTTTAATTAAACCGGCAATTTCTAACCGGTTCTACAGGGGTTGAATTTTTTCCTTTGGGGATTTAAATTTGTTCAATTTTCCTTTTGGATTTTTCCCGTAAATTTGAGTACTCTTATACTCTGTTGTTTTTTCGGAATTCTGATGAAATCTCGGTTAATACGCTTACACGGCAGGGTAAAATAAATTCGTTTGAAAGCTGAACGGTGGCACGATCCGTCTCGTGGCCGGAGTTTCACTTCCACAAAGCAAGCTCCGTCGCGATGGCGACCCTAAACTTCAATACAAATTTCCCCCGGTTCAATCCGCCGATAACATCGACAGGTTGAACTCCGACAAAAATTCTGTCCCCGTCAAATCCAATTTCCTTTCATCCGCTCGCCCCGTCAGCCACCAGAAAATCGCCTGTGCTTACAATGGGCTAGTTGAAGCAAACAACATTCACAACAACCAGGCGGAAATAATGAAATTCTAATTACAGTGCAGAGAACAATAGCTCTGGCCTCTGAAAACGGCCAATAAAAATTCTCTTTGGCCTCAGCAATTATACGATGGCAAAACTATGTAAACAAACATAAAAAAAAGTTCCGATGACGTTTGAACAACAGACGTTATCTGGGACAGGTTGTAGCGAATAATTTGCCGTAATTCTCCCGTAAAACTTTAATAGTTTTACGGGAGAAAAGTATCAGTCAACGGAGGGATGTTTTAGATTTATGTGAAATCGCCCCTGTTCAACAGTTGCAAGGGTGTGGCGAGAGAAGCTGACGCGAAGCGCGGCGCGGACTTTTATCGGGATAGTAAATTCCAGGAACGACACTTCCCGCTTCCTGAGAGTCCCGGTTTTCCGGACGATCGTGTCAGCAAGGTTAGGGAACGCATTGTCAGTGGTTCTCAAGACTCACCCGCAGATCCATGAGTGCCGGCGCCTGGGCACGTTGCTTTGTGGCACCAGCAACAATGGCACGATGCCCTTGTTGCCACTTCCGCCGTTTCCACCGCCGTCACCGGCCGGAAGCCGAAGCTCCGGTACCTGAAGGCTGCTCATCCTCGAGGCTGTCGCGCTTCAGGTCACCAGAACGTCATCCCCTCGTCGTCTCCTCATCACTGGTCACCACCCACGGCGCCCCTTGCCACCGAGTTAGCGAGAAACCGGCATTCGGACCCGACCTCCTCAGAGACACCACGGAGACTAGGAAACTGGCATTCTCTCTTCGGCTGAACCAGCGGAATCGCCACAGTTTCGACTAGCATCCGGTGTCTGGGCTCTGGGGGGCTGTAGTAAACGAGGACTTCAGTCTCTAAGAGTTGATACACTCGACTACGGGGAATTCTGTTCAGCTAGAATTCGGATACTACACAAAAAATTGCAAACGTGACTTATCAAGACCTTGCTGATGCTCAGGTGCATGTCCTTGAACCAATGCAAGGTCTAGCTTAGGTTTGTCTAGGCTTGGCCTGAAATAGCTGCAACAGTATTCCACCGAACTCTTTCTTTCTTTTCAGTATCAGTGCTGCGTGACAGATGGAGCTGCTTCACCCGCATCGATACCTCCATAAATATTTAAAAGGCACTATTTATTATACAAGCATTCTATATCGAAATCCTCCTGCCAACTCGGTATTTCTCTTTTCCCGTCCATATTTCAGATTAATATTCCTCCGCTGTCACATGGATTTGAATCCTCTTCAGATACGATTCTGAATTTTAAGTCAATAATCCCTGTGCATGTGGTTCTTCAAGGACCTTTTCTCTCTCTCTCTCTCTCTCTCTCTCTCTCTCTCTCTCTCTCTTTACATTTTACTCCATCTCTAAATCTCACGCTTTAATTTACACGTTCGCTATTGTCCGCGCGCGAGAGAATCTTCGCCCGCCTGGAGCCTGACAGATATAGCATCGTTCCCGGTCGGAAATCATTGAAATTCATAATAGCGATTAGCGACAACGACACACCTCATTAAGGCGGATGACAATTATTAAACACCGTGCCGGGCGCTCGTTAACGTCGAGCCCTGAGACTGTGTATATACGCGCCTGTTGGGTATCCACGGTTGTCAGAGGTTCCCTAATGAAAGATTCTTGGATTTTCTCATCGACCTGGCCACTCCTCCTTCTTCCCGGCATACACAGTTTTTTGTGCTCGATGCAACGTCAATCTCGGCCATGAGGCATGCAACGTTTACATAAGTGGACTGATCACGAAACTTACGAATACCTGGACCTTCAATACTGCCCGCGATAAACAAATATTGCAATGTAAATCAACGGCACGATTCACTGTTCTACCCGAACCTTGCCCAAGGTACACCCCTAATCCATAAAACATTACTGTATCCAACCAGGCATGAACAATATCAAGTGCACTCTTTTTAGAATCATTTTCGCCTAAGAATACCTGTGCCACATACATTCATGACTTATTGTCTGGCAAATACGTAAATCCTATACTATAAAGTTCAATGAACTGAAATTCTTTGAAATTGTGACGTGCAGTGATTTTCCTGACAACCACAGATACGTTTTTAACCATTTACGATGGCTGGAATTATTAAAATATTTGGAATTATTTGACGTGGAAAATACGTGAAGAATAGTCCAAGAGGATCATCAACAGCAACAAGGGGATTCTAGGAGAAATTAGTCAGCTGTTAATTGCGGTGTCACCGCCCACGATTTCTCGCAGCCCTAAAATAGCCGATCTTCGATACACCGTCGCCCCACTAATTAAGTATTCCGAGCGTCGTAGTAAAACTAAAATTAAACGTCCCATTCAATGCCAAAATCGCCGGGTAGACGTTATCGATCAGGAACTATGTACACAGATGTTGCAGAACTTCGGTGCACACTCTCGCAACGACGATCGATTATCGATTTCCGACACCTCTTTCGCGCGTGCCGATCGGAGACAAGCGGTCGTTTATAAATAATCACATAATAAGGGCAGTTGCACCGCGATGGAACGCGATTAACCGCGCAGGCAGGCGAAGCCTTTCTTTGACCCTTTCGCTGAGGTAGAATCTGCGCGCGTTTATTATTAATTATAACAAAGTTTGCGCCACGCATTATACACGGTGTACGCCGCACGATCGAACCCCCCCCCCCTTGTTTTCACACTCTCCTGACTGGTGTCGTAAACATTTTTTATTTTTTATTTCGCGATGGAAAATATGGAAAGTTGTGGCTCGTGTCAGCACGTTGATTTATAATTAGCGGGTGTCGCAGTGTAATTATTAGGTTGGAGGAAAAGTTCGTATTTGAAAGAAAACATTTGAATCAATTTATAAAAATACTTTTGGGACAACCTAATGTTTATTCTGTCTACGGATGATGATTCCTGGACCGATGCTAACCTCGTGATCTTGCAGCGCATGCAATTGCCTCTGAGTCTCTAACAATGCAGCTCGGAAATCGTTTAGCTCTGTCAAAGAGGCATCTAAATTCACAGAAGACGCCGGCTAATGAAAGCGGTGGCCAAGCACCGTTAACTTGGCCTGTGTGTGTTTACCGTGTAATTACCGGCACGTTAACGAAGAAAATTCATCGTGGAAACTGGAGATGGCTTCCTTCTTGGGACACGAGCAACCACCACCGAGCGCCATCGTCGACCCTCTCCGAGAAAAAGATCACCGATCTCTCGAGCCCTGGCTTTATCGTCACCGGAGCATCGCGTGCAGTCTAACGAAATTACGACGGCATCGGTCAAAGTGCTCTGATTACGTCCTTAGCTCCCGGGCATCGTCTGCGACGAGACTGCCATTGATCGGTGATAACGCGGTCTCAATGATCCGTGTCTCGACGAGACCCAGCCTCCCCAGATAATTAAAAGGAGCTGCCGGGCTTGTACGGTTTCGTTAATTAACCCGTCGATGCTGCCCGTTTTCACGAATTCTCTTTCCAGCCATCGGAAACTCTACTTTGAACCAAGCCCTTCCAGAGTCGTGTCATTTCCTCGCAGATTCTCTTCCTCAAACTTTCTGATAAGTAACTCTTCAAATTAATAAGAATTTCAGATTCCCTTCATAGACATTCCCAGATTTTCTTGAATTTTTCTGATAACTTTACCTTTAATTACATAAAGTTTAGCAACTCCGTTATACAGAATATACTTTATCGAAAATCTCTGATAAATGTGACACTCTTCGAATTAATAAGAATTTTAGATTTCCTTCATAGACATTTCCAGATTTTCTTGAACTTTTCTGATAACTTTTTGGTAAAATAATGTTTAGCAACACCATCATACAGAATACACTTTATCAAAACTCTCTGACAAATGTGACACTTTTTGAATTAATAAGAATTTTAGATTTCCTTCGAAGGCTCTTTTAGATTTTCTTTTCTCAATCAAAATAAATTGCATCGACTTGATTGCAGACTCTGCAATCTGTCTGCTGTTTCCAACACCCCTTTCTCTAGACTAGAGTTTCATTTTCCATTTCCAATCAAATTAAACATGGTATCTAATTCTGTCGGAACGTGAACGTCACGTCAGAACCGATGCACACGGCAACTTCTCCGCGAGGTATTCGACCACCCACACGCGAATCGGAATTATTTTTCTGAACGACTTACGCGGACTTACGTGAACTTGTATCGGATCACGGGCCAGCATTATGACATTCTCATTTCCGAGATACTAACGAGCATTAATTAAGCAACGGAATCAGAAACGCGAGGCTTGCTCCCGACGACAATCTCGCGTCATCACGGATCCTCGTTCTATAAAAACGAAATGAGCGGATGATTAATCAAATTCATCCGCACTTCGTGTCCCGCCCAGTTTATGGAGATTGTTGTACCGGCAAATGAAGCGAGATGTTTCGCCGATAGAATTAATGGAATCTACTAGACAGATCGAGTTCAAACTTCGTGTGCACTTAAGGTGTACCTGTAGCTACAATATGGCACAATAATTATTTAAAAATAATTTGTTATTTTCATTTTGTTGTGGGGTGAATGTAAAATTGGTCGAAAAATTTGTCAGAAAATTTTCGAATCGCTGCCATCCCTTCAATTCTCGAGATTTTTTAATGAAATTTGTAGAAGATATAGAGAAATATGCGGCACATCACCATACCAAATTTCAAGTGAATCGGTCCACTTGATCCCGAGATACAGCATCCCAATTTGGACTTTCCCACTTGAGTGGCAACGTCAGCCCCACATTCCTCTTTCTTAATCTGAAGAATTATGATTGCCGCGGGATCAAGGATAAAAACAGTCGCGTAAACCCGGTGGGGGGGGAAGATTTACAGATTCCTCGTATGAAAATGCCAAAGACGGCCGGGGATATTGCGCCATGGGGCGGAACGACCCGTTAAAATGTAGAGCAGGTGTAATGGCCGGGGTGAAAACAATTCCGCGTTCGTGCGCCGGCGGGGATGGCGGTCAGAAGTGCAAGTCAGCCAGAAAATCCGTGGAAATGCCCGCGGGCGGGATTGCTTCACCGTCGAAATGCCGAAGTTACCGCGAGATGTAAAGCGAGCCGGCCAGGGGTGAAGTTTCTTCGGCCGAGGCTAACGACGCTTCTAATCAGCGGAGAGGTTCGCCGCGCGCTTCTAGCCCGCTTCAAAAGACACGCCGCGGGAAAGTATTCATTCCCTTGACATCCTTCTTTCGCAAGCGTCACGCCGACGAAATAAAAAAAAAACACCAACTCAGAAACGACGACAATGTTGGCTTAATTACTTTTTTTTCTTCGTTCCCGCTTTCGACTTCCATTTTAGTTTCCCGAACCCCGTGCGACACACGCGCGATGACTGTCACAGAACACGTCGCTTGATAATTACCGGCGACCGTGGAACTACGTTCCGCCCGTGAATTTCAGCGACCTGGATCTCCGAATTTAAAGCTGATGGAAGCACGCGACTGACCCGCACCTCTACTTTGCAACTTAACCCTTTATAGAAGTTTAAAGTGTCACTCCCGGTTGATGCTGTGTGCCACAGCCATGCCTCCATTCACTTCCTATTCAGGTTAATTTGTAGCAACACTGAATAGTTGCCGGCTACGTCTGCATTCAGTGTATCTGTGTCATTCAAACAGCTCCAAACTACTTGTTTTCGGCCACAAAGGGGTAAACCAAACCTGACCACGTAGTCGCTACCTCGGTCCTCTCCAAGGCTCAACAGATGACCTAAACACTGATATTCTACGCGTTCAGGTCTCGGTAACTGCAGCAGAATGTTTGTTCGAAGCAATTTTTAACCGACTTCGGAAAAGGAGGAGGTTACTCAATTCGATCTGTATGTGCCTTCTTTTTCTATGTATGTTCACCGATTACGCCGAGATGGATGGACCAATCGGAACGAAACCTTCTGCATTTTGCAGGGTACGTCTCCTGATTGGGCTCTTGAAAACATATTTTGCATTTTTTTCATTCTTTGCAGTTTTTATGGCAAATAATCAATAAGACCGAAAAACCATCCTACGGTGTTCTACAAGTAACCCAGTGATATTGAACATATTCATGCCCTGAGACTTGCAAAAAAATTTTCATTCAACTCCTGGACTCTTCAAAGAGTTTTCAAGTACCTACCCGTCTCCACAAACACCCAAATTAACGATCGGGTCCAACTTGGACCTAACCAATGTTCGAAAACTGACCTAACCGAGTCTCACACTATGTCTATTCACGTCCTCCTACACACGAATTATTTTCCGTTAATCGAACATACCCGAAGTGCCTGCGAATCCCAGTGTGAAACAGGAACGTCATAATCCCAAGGAATGCATGCACACGCGGATTTCTCTCGCGTTAAAAATAACTGATTCCTCCCCCCCGGAGGATTAGTGGGTGTATCGGAACGTGTTCTCCGTCGTGCATGAATCGCAATCATCCCCGGCGACAGAATTGGAATCCCTAGCATCCTAATTATTGGGGAATCTCGATTCGAAACCGAAATTTCCCGGTATCCGCGGCCGCCAGTTCGGCACGTTATGTCAGTTCCAGAGCCAGCACACACCGGTATCGATTGCATCGGTTTTTCACGAGACGATCACGGCGTCCGACCAGTCGGAATGAGTCTCTCCATTTCTCAACCACTGTCGACTGCACTGCTGACCCGAATCCTCGAGGATTCCTTCGTAGACACCGGTTCGGACGAGTGTCCCGAGAGACCGGACCACAATGGACTCCCCTTTTTTACCCGCGTTGGGAGGACTCGCCGTGACTATCGCTGAATCCCGTGCCTTTTCCCAGTAATCTCCTCGAGGAAGTCCTGCGAAACGGTTCGGAAGTGCACTTCGACAAGTTCGACTCCTGAAGAGACTCTTTGCTTCCGGGGAAAGCTGTTCTCCGTCGTGATGTTTGCAATCCGTGCTTTTTAATGAAAATGTCGAATTACCCGCTTCGCATCGGTTCATGGTAGAATTGTTGACCACGAGCCGAAACGAACAAGTACAAACACCATTCACAAGTTCATAATTTTTACTCGAAGACGTCAAGACATTGTCTTTCCATAAATAATTACTAGACTGCGAATTTTATGCATTTATGGCAAAAATGGGTACGTACAATTTCAAACAGTGGAGGTATTGAAAAGATTTAAGGCCACCAGTGTATTAGTTTCACCGTAATAAGAGAATGAATTTGTTATTTGGCTTCTATGTCTTGCAATCAATGCAAACATTGTGTATTTTGCATAAAGATCCGCAGTCTAATAATTACGTTTCAAATATACGGTGTGTGCCTAGCAAAAGTGTCACAGAACAGTCCGCAAATTTTTGCGATGGCAGGAATCTTTTAATTTTCGAGATCCTTAGTTTTCTGTGTGGGGGGTCTTGCTGGCGAGCAACAAAGGATCTCGAACGTTGCCAGGAGAGATAACCATTGCGATGAAGCATACTGTATTCGTCAGGGTAATGGCTGGAACAGCTCCAAAAGTACTGAAGATATTTGATCCCGCTATGTATTCGGCGACCTTTGCCCCGAGCAATCAAAATGCTTTCGAATCGAAGACCTTTTAATCTTATTGCACGAGACTTCCAATTACTTAGGATCATTCGATCCACCCAGGAAAGTCTGCGCCGCCGATAAGCCGGTTGATTTCTCTGCACACTGAACCGTGTCCTTCTCCATTCGACAACGAAGATTTTCGCCGAATCCTTTAAAAGAGAGGGGTTCCAGCCATCTGTTCGTCGATAGAATCAACAAGCCAGCAAAAATATTCTTCCTTGCCTAACGACATGATCTTTAAGTCACCAGTTTAATCACTGCGCTCGTCAGATACGAGATATTTTTTTTCCACTGACCCCAATTACCAGTTTAATGCGAAGTGATCCTAGGTAATTTGTATCTGTAACACCCGATACGTATGAGCTGTTATGGGCGACGTTTTTGCTGACCGGTTTGCATCGATTAACGTTCGATCACGCTCGAAGCAAAACAAATTGCGCGATGGATAGCCGCGATCCTCCAGAAACAGGATACAATAATTACTCGATTGATCGACTGTCGTGGATCCGGTTAATTCACATGCTCCCAGCATGATAATCGCCTGCTACAAAATACCGTCTATTTGCGCATGAGTCCGCAAATTGCGAAGCCGAAAACCTTCTCAATGTTGCACACTTTCGTCGGAAGAAACGAGGAAAACATTTTTACGCCGGAATGAAAACAGTAAGAATTTGAAATTGAAAGGTAGTGGAAAGAAAATGGAAAAATTGGAACATTAAAAGGCCGGAGCAGAAAAATGAAGCATCGAAAGAGAATAAAAGTAGTAATGCGCATTGAATACCATAAGGACACCAGGATAAAAATAATAAAAATTGAAGCGTTAAAAGTTCGCAGAATAAAAATTGTAGATTGCAGGATGGCGGAATAAAAATAATGGAAATTCTAAATTGAATGATCACAGAACAAAAACCATGTGACTTCGGAGCAGAAAATGACGGAATAAAAATAAAAAGATCGTAGAACAGAAATAATGGAAAGATCAAAGAAGAGAAAGAACGAAACTCCAGAAGCGAAAGTGTGTTGGATCAAAATGTAATTGGAATCTGAGAGGTAGCAGAGGAGAAAAATAATAAAAATGGTGTGTCGAATAGGTTCGCAGGAATGTTTATGCAGAAAAGTGTCCGGGGACAGGTGTTAACGACCGTCCGCCGTCACGGACGACACGATAATCGATTATCGAGCCTGATCTTGCTCGTTTCCTTTCATTGGAATTCAAGGTGTGTTGCTCACGTGGCTGGGACACAATGACAGCATAAAGCGTCGTCCCCAACGGGGCGAACTTCTTCAAAGAAATAAAACGTCCGGCGACCAGTCGAAAGGAATATTCCCGCAACGAGTCGAGGCTCTTTTTCTGCGAGGATATTCAAAGAGTGAAACAGGAAACCGGTCTGGATATCGACAAACAGCTGATAAGCCAGTCAGCTGCGACAGCTGATAGCCTTCCGGCGCAGCATGAAAATTAATTCGGCTCCTATCTCGTAAAGGGTACACCGCAAAGTACCACAAATTGATTGACAATTAATATAAGCAGCAACGCACAAAACGTCTATTCGGACCCCGGATAACCCATTACGAACCGATCCAATCAAAATTCGTGACAATTGAATGCCGTTACACCAGCTATCGCCCGAACTAATTTAACATATTCAATTGTGAGAATGTTTACGAGCGGCCGGTTATTGTTATCGCCACAGCATTATTCCTTCACGTGTGCGGCATAGCAACGGCCAATTTTCGAAGACCATGTCCGGTGTAATAGCTGCTTTATTGCTCGCTACACCTCATTGCGGCGGAATGCGTTTCGCGTATGATCGATTGGCTGTTCAAATAATTTTTATCATTTTTCCCATCATTCTACGTTGTGTTTGCAATTATTTCCACGTAATTTATGCTTTCCCGCGTATCTGACAATTATGGTGCAAATATTTATGCAAATTTCGCGTGTTCGACAGATAAATTATCTTTTTTGCACGTGTGCCGTCTCGAACAGGTATTTTTCTTTTTTTATTTGTACTTTTTTTTAATCGCGAAGCACTTTATCAGAAAATCGGAAAATATTCCGAAGCGCTGGTTACAACAATGTGTAGTCACACCGCAAAAGTATAAATGACGCAGCTACGTCCGAACTTTATATAGAAAATTGCGTTTTTCCACATTTTCCTTTTTGATTTGTAGCAACCAGGATTTTCGACGAAAAAATTTGAAAATATTCCATGATTTGTATCTGGACAGCTGCTACGCGTCAGATTTTTTCCAGAATTTTTGCGGACAATTAAACGGAAAACATCAACCAAAAACCGATAATCCATTTTTTCGCTGCGGCTGCCTTTTCGATCAAGGTAAGGGGGGGGGGCGAAACTTTGTATAGAACCTTCCTGGCGGCTAAGCTATCGAACGGCAATCAGCAGTAAAACGAGGTTCCCTTTCTTATAATCATAACTGTGCTGAAGCACGATTTTACTACTGTTTGTATTTTCGTTTAAAAATGTTCGTGACCTATAAATTAAACGGGCAAGCGAAGTGAGGGATTCAGAAGATTATTTTTATCACGATACTCAATTATTGTTCCCAGTGATAAAACGAGATTCCTTTTCGTTCAGCGGATAATTCGTAGCCCCCCCCCCCCATACGCGTGAAAACTATCAAATCGAAATGGCAAATGTATAATGCGGATTTGTGGAGGGAAACAGTAGCCCAAAGTAATCAGGGCCGCGCCGGGCAGCGGCTTAAAACCGGTTCGCGGCGAATTTATAGCCTGTTGCAGTATCGCGTTACGATCACGTATGCATTTACTCATTTATGTCCAGCCTGCGAAAAAGGATCAGATAATCCGCGCGCACGCTCGTACTTCTACGCGGAATCCCGTTCCTCGTCCGTGAACTGGATCGTTCGATTTGAACCGCGGCCAATCAGTCTTGCCCTGGAAAGTACTTACACTATTTATACGAGAGCCTCGAACCAGCCAACCACCATAATTATGAACAATAACGAGCCATTCATTGGCAAAGTTCGAGTTGCGGTTCAATTATTTCGATATTTTTCATACAACTTGTTAGACCCTCGTGGACATATTCCGATTATTAGACTGCGGATCTTTATGCAGAATAAAAATATTCTGCATTATTGCGAGCAGCTGGAATAAAATAAAAATTGATTTCGTCCCTTAACGACTTTGTTACAGCTAACTACATAATTTCTTCATAAATACACAAAGATCCGCAGTCTACTGATTATGATTACAGCGTCACCCGATTTTAGCAGTCTACGAAGAGTGCAGGAGTACATTTCGAACTCGAAAATTGCTTTAATAACGCCGCAGAGCAGTTCCAAAATTGCTCGGTTATGTTCATAATGAACGCTAAGCCCTCGACATCCCGGCAGCATAGCTGTGGGAATGGCGGGAAACTTCAAAGAACGAGAGACAAAGACTCCCCCATTGAGATAGCAGATAGTCCCGGATGTATCCCGAGGTCTCGGGCCCAATTCAGTAACATTATTCCTTAAGCGTCACGAAGCTCTCTAGTTGCAAATTCGAGCCTCGAACTATTATCATTCGCCGACGTACGAAGTCGCTGCACAGGGTTCTTATTCGGCGACTCAACTTCGGAAACGAATTACATTTCAACCAACGAGAGAACTCGGGACAAAGCGACGCACTACATACTTGGATAGCAAATACCACGAATGGTTCGCAAGATCCAACGCGGGTAATAACAACGTTCAGCGAACTTTGACGAGTTACATAGCTGTGGCGAGGAGAGTCGAGGCGTCAACATTCGTGCCTTGGCTCGTAGAGTCATTCGCGGTGACTTGGTTCGAAATTGCTCCACAATATTTGGATGTGTCACTGGTAGGGATGGGATCAAGTTCAATATGTACTCACGAATCCAAGTCAAGTTCAATAACCAAGTTTCATTCCATGGGTTTCGATTACTACTTAAAAGCAAGAAAAGTTTGAATGATTATACTTGAGAAGTATTCATTGTATACAAGTAATTATCGAACCTCGGAATGAGTACTTACAAGTTTCGAAAAGATACTTGTAAGTACTTCGATGTTGAAAGTAATCGAAACTTTCACAAGTAGTACTCGAATTTTCACCAGAATCAGAAATCAGAACTGCATAGCAGGTTTTAAGCACTTTCTTTATTAAATTCGTATCTAATTTCTTTTTCTATCCATGATATTTCCTGCTTTTGAAAAAAACTCTTTCTGAACTCTGTCTGGCAAAGGTGAGAGTATACTTGGGGGTACTATTTTTTTTCGAAGTACTTATAGAGAGTTCGAATTCCATCAATCAAGATTCGAACCTGTTTGCGAGGTACTTGATCCAATCCCTAGCCACTGGCACTTCCACTTCTCCAGGATAGCTCCAATGAGGTCTGAGTTAGATTTTAAGCAAGGTCCACTAAAGTCGAATTATGTCTCGTGAGGATTGCCGCCAATTTCGGTTTGTATCATGTCCGCACCAGCAATTTCACACCGAGTGATCCAAACGACGTGGTACGTTGGAAATTATGCATTACTATTCCGAGACCATATCTACCCATGTTCGCGGGAGGTCCACGGGCAGTTTTAGCATAATTTTCGCTCGACTTAGATTACGTTAGCGTGGATTCGGTCTCGAATACGTCGCCGGCGAATTGAACCGGAATCGAGTTACGGTTACATCGGCTGATTTGCGTGTCGCCGCATTCGACATTGTTCATGCGACGCGGGAGGGCTTTAGAAATGTTTAAATCTGGAAAGCGATCTTGTCGTATTCGATACAACAAATATCTGTTATTATTCGCACGAGCGAATCCATAGTCTGACGAATAGCGTTACCGATGTCCTGCGCTGTTTCGAACCGTGATATGTATGCTTATTGTGTCGGCGGAGAAGTTATGTCCCTCCCGCCACTTACTTATCGATCAAACGGATACACGATACGCCAGCTTTAAGGCTTCCAGGCCCTCGAAGGACGCCCTTTATTCTCTGTCGTTCTGTTTACCACGTTTTTATTAGCTCGCTTTCTTGTTTGTGTGTTTGTCTGTTCGCTGGCAAATTTTGCAATCGATTTTAAACTAACTTCCTGATGAGCTAGAGACTTGAAATCGGTTACATGGCTCATTTTTCCTCTTCGCCCGAATTAAAGGAAACACGTGACAGACGACGAAACAGGACAAGAGGACACCGCGCACCCTAACTCGATTCGCTAGGATTTAGGAGAACTGAAC
Source organism: Lasioglossum oenotherae (assembly GCA_028455765.1). Lineage (NCBI taxonomy): Eukaryota > Metazoa > Arthropoda > Insecta > Hymenoptera > Halictidae > Lasioglossum > Lasioglossum oenotherae. Next base: position 13,750,213 of record CM052295.1, read on the forward strand.
ACGGGCGCAACTTTTATGGGTCTTCTGGAAGGGAACGGATGAATAGTTAACGACGCCCCGCCCCGGCGCGGCGCGCACTCGGCGGAAAATACATTATAGTCTCGAAGACAGAAGATCCAAGGCTGACTCGCGGAGAGAGAGCTGTGCAAGTGTTGCGCTGAATTGTTAATAAGTCTTTGATAGATCGCAGCACTCGTACTAACAGGTAAACGCGAATCCGCTACGTGATGTTGACTTTCAGCACGTCCTCGCTACTCTAGTTTCGAGTGTTTTACCATCCCGTCCTTGCACCCTCGCTACGTTAACAATCGTTCGGTGTTAATTCTATAACATTTTACAGCAGTGCTGCTCCACTTTCGCGCGAAACGCTGTGACATTTTCGAAAGCGATTATTTTTGGAAAATTCTTGTCTCGTTCTCTGGGGGGAAGGTGTACTGCAGGTATACAAAAAATTTGAAGCCAATCGGCCTAGCCGACACCTGCCAGGATTCAGCTAGGTCCTGGCCTAGATCTATCGAAATCCTTGGCAAGCCCTTACCGCGATCTAACGAAGCCCCGTCTCGGATAAGCTCGAGAAAAAGTGGTTCCATCGCCCAAAGTAAATATTTATTCGATTCCCTGTTAGAAGAGAGGGAGGCCCGCTTGAACAAAGAGCGACACGATTGTTCCCAAGCGAAGAGGGCAAGGACGATCGAACAAGGATGACTGAGCACCGCGTAAAAATTCTGTCGAAGTGGCCGGGGCGGGATGTATTCGCGACGGATAGACGGAGAGAATTGTTGAACTGAAAAAGCGTGGGTATCTGAAAGGCGGCTTCTGTGACATCAGCTAATAGAACTGTTCCGCTGTCGGAGCCACGTCGATGCATGCCAATAAACGTCCGTCTATCCGGAAAAAAACATTTGCGACAGGGAGGAGCAGGTTCGCGAGCATCAAAGAGGCCATGGACTTTGGCCGCTGTGAAACAACGTTGGGATTTTCGATGCCCAGTGCCCGGACGCGCCCGCGGCGGAGGGCACACCGTAAAAATATCTACTTTGTCGCCCGGAGAAGTTTGCCGACCGATACAGAGCCGACGCGAACTTAAAGTCCATAGTTCAGGGCCAGGAGGACGGTAGAATCGATTGAAAACATAGTACGCAACGGCAGAAAGTTCTGACTGATACGTGTTCGGCTGAACGTTCGGCCGAGAGCCGATAACGCGATTGTCAGAGCAAACGATCGCCGACAAACACCGGCAAACATAGATCGCAGTTTTGACAGTACGATTGCGGTTCGTCGAAATTGTAACTACATATGTACTTCTGCTGCTTGTTTCGACATGGAAAAATTTGTACGATATCCTCGAACGTCGATAAATGAATCCTCTAAATGTTAGACCGATACCATTATTCATGTCGTTGAAAAAAATTCTCCGTGACCGGTCTGTGAAAACGTATGTTCTCTGGAATTGACGTTCTTCGAACGTTCTATCCGACCGATTGACCTAAAATTTGGTACACACGTTCGTAAAACACGTTCTGTAAAATGGGACGCAACAATGGTTTTCACTCAGAACTTCTACCAGTTGATGCGACAAGTGTGCCGAAGGTACACGCAAAGTTTGATCTGAATCGACCAGGTATCTCCGGAGACACCGAGGCAGCCATTCGTATTATTCCCTTCTTCGACTTCTCTACTGAATTCGCCACACCTACCTCAATCCTGTTTGTATCCTCGCCTAAAAATTCACGGACATCATCGAGATACGCGTTCACGCGAATACTAACGTCCCACTTCAATATCTTTGTCAGCCCCAACGTAAAAAAAAATCGCGAAGTGGCTGTCTGAGAGAAAGGAATTTTTCTAGAGTAATTTTCTGCGGGATTTACGGAAACGTTCCGCTTCGGAAGTCCCAAGGCTCCTTAAAGCAACCGAAACCCCGCGGCAGCAACACGATCCCGCATTAGACGCGCATAGAGGCCGCAAACGTCAACAATGGGTGAAAAGTTGTCTGATGGAAAGTTCACAGAGCGACTTCCTTTGACATGGAAATCCCCGAGCGACGCATCAGAAGACCCGTAACTAAGGTACAGCGCTGTCAAAAACACGGAGACGATGTTACGCACGCGACGCCAGTAGGAGAACACCGTCTTCACATGGATTTAGAAGTTCTGACGCAATTTGCGAGCTCCTGTCTGCACGTTAACAAGATATTCCGGAGCGCAATTAATTAAATCGTGAAACTGCTCTAAAACAGACAGCGCGAGTTTTTCGACGAGGGGACCGCGGGAACAACATTTTTTGATGTAGGGATATTAAAATTGTATTATCTCGGGATCTACCCACCCTTCGCTGGGAATGGTAAAATTTTCAAAGAGAAAGATGAAAAATTTTAAAAACGGCTGCGTTATTTTACCAAAGCTGTGGCAAAGTGAAGAGCGTGTTTCCTAGAGCTACGAATAGCCGTAACTTTGCCAATTTTTGTGGTCAGGATACACGGTTCCGGGGACGCATGTTGGAGCGCATTCTTCAGGAAAACGCGAGGGGGAGGTTGAAGTTTTTCTTAGGTCTGACCTGGAATATCGTTCGAGCGGTAAATGTCGCCGCAGTTCGGTCTTGGTGAGTGAAAGATGGGAAGACAGGTCTCGGCGTTGTCGCGCGATTACCCGGGGAGCATTGGGCAGCGACATCTTGGAGAAAGGAGGTCCGCCGAGCGATCTGTCTCGACGGACGTCGAGATTTGTCTCGGAGGCTGGGTTCACGGAAGGCACGCAGCCCGTTGACAGACAGTTTCGATCGGCCCGGCAAACAACCGATCGAATAGGGGTGAGGGAAAACACTTCGAACAGTTTGTCGAGAAAAATGCTCGGCCCCTTAAATCACGGCCGAGTGTCGAATCAGTTAAACCGGCGGTCGTTTGGGAATACTTTCCGGCGGTGTCGAAGGTTTGCTTAATGATCGACCGGATCACGATCCCCATCGATCCTGGCTTCGTACGATCCATCAGCACGCGGCGCGCTGGAAGATACAGTGACGCGCGATTCCTTTTATCGGTCTACTGCCCGGTAATAGTCTTTTAATGATGTTTGGCGATGGTTAAGAATTGTTTGATTCTCCACTCTCTGTAATTGAAATTGATTTTCCGATTTCACGCCCGACTGCGACGCTCCTGGCTCCGATGGAATCGCAGCGAGCGGCGAGAAAGTCTTTTAGTCACCGTGCGGTGGCTTTGATAAATATGTCGCAGATTTCAGCCTGTTTTAGCATAAGCTACAAATTTAGAATAAGCACTCGCGGCGGGTGCATATTTATATTGTAACGCAGCCGAGACGTTTGATCGACCGCGACCGCCAGAATCGGTTTCTCTTACGCGCGGCCGTAACGTTTGATCGGCTGCGACAATCGGAATCGGCTCCTTTGCAATGCGTGCACGTGGACGGAGTGACTCTGCAGAGTGGGGAAATTGTTTGGCGGACGAACGATCGAGATCAGCGTCTCCACAGAGTCAACCGGTCGGATCGCTCAGCAGCCCGACACGCGACGATGAAACGAGGAAACGCCGAAGCGCACGGGTCGCGTCAAAACGTTCGCGCTACAACAAATGCATTTCTTGAAATTCGACAAATCCCTGTGACATATGAATTGCAGTCTGACCCGAATTAATCCCAGTTCGGGTCTCCCGTCTACTTTATCTGAGAGTTACGTCTCACAAGAATCCACGCGTGTATGCCAACATTGTGGACGTAACACACAACATGTAGCAAAGTAGATGCTCGAGGAAGGAACGTACGAGTTGCATAACGCGAACCGAGAGCTAACTCGAGTCGCGAACTCACGTTTTTCTAATTTAGTTCGATTCTCCATCTACCCCAAGCAGTTACGCAAGTGGAGAGTTGGCGACTTGGCGGGCACACGAGCGAGTGGCAGCGTGATTTCCGGTGATCCACGGGACCGTTTCGAACCGGTGACTGGCCGCGGAGCGTGTTTCGTACGGGCACACGCGCGCGGCTCGAGTAATGCGGAAAATGTAAACGTTCAAGGACGAGTGCATGGTGTCCCGTTGTAAGGCCCGACACGGCCGCCGAGTCCTCGCTTCCCACAGCACGAAGAACCGTCTATTTTCGCTGCGCGACGCGAGTTCATTGAAACCCGTGCGGACGTACGCTTGTTAAAATTTTCAGCAAATAAAACGAAACCGCGCCGCAGAAATATTGGACTGAAATTACCAGAGAAATTTTTATTTTTGGTCCGTAGTAGATTGCCCCCTCGGCGCACAGTGGTCCCTTTCAGCGATTTACCGAACTACGGTAGACTTCTGCACGAATCACTGTTCGTCTCATTTTTCGTTACACTATTCGAAAATTGAATTCCCAGCGCCGCACTATGGGTAATTGGAATAAATTTCATCACGCTTTGATCAGTGTTTAAAGTTCCTGATAATCTAAACAAAGCGCGCACTATGTTGAGCAAATTGCTACAGGCTGTACGTGTACTCTTGAAATTCATGTTTCACAGTCGTCCACTACCGTAATTAAACGCGATCTGTATTTTCTGGATACACATACTCGGCATATTAAACATAACATAACAATTCTATAAAATTCTCACGCGAAGATATTATCACTTCATTCACCATTGTATTTAAATCCGTTTTTCACTGTATCATTACAGCGCTTCACGTGCCTGCTAAAACCGTCGATATTACTATTATTATAAATGCATAAACACTTGCAGTCTAGTAATCATCCAATCACTCGTTAATTGGCTGTTGTACGCGCGATCTGTCATTAGCATAAAGGCCCAGACCCCGTGGAATAAATTACTATTACTAATCTCTCTATACAAATTACTCAAAATCGCATGGACGTGGCGGAATCTTTGCAAAAATGAATATTAAAATATTGCGAGAAGCTGTCCATACGAATTACACCAAATTATATGGACGTGTTACAATTTTTAAGTAATTAATATCAAAATATTTCGAGAAGCTCTCCATAGAAATTACGCTAACTCGTATGGACGTGATAGAATTTTTTCAAAATTAATACGAGAATATTTCGAGGCCTCATGGCGTTTGTTTATGGGGCATGACTGGTTCTCATAAATCAACCTGTGGAACCGGAAGTCCGGATAACGCTCGGCGACGAGACTTCCGCGACAAGCTGTGTAACGGCGAGCAATCCGCCGAAAAGTTTTCGCGAGACCACAACAAGAATACTTCGCTGGCTGGTGCAATAATAACCGCAGGAACGGGGTTAATAATTAATTACTTCCATTTTCTGGTGAACAGAGTTCGCTTCGCCGTATTATTCTGCACACCAAACACTAAGAGTGCGAAGAAGAATGGAAGAGGAAGAGAGAGAGAGAGAATGGAGATCGATACGAGATAAAACGAGAGAGACGGTCATCTTCTCAAGACGGTAGACACGTTTTCATTATTCAATTCGTTTGCGTCGAGCCTCGTAAAAAAGGCACGCTCTGTTGTAAACCATCGTTCATCCTTCGCCAAAGACTACCTGCGAATTATGGTTGAAACCTAACTGTTCCATGTGTCACGTAGCACTGATACTCTTCGATTGTTTTTCAACCTAGTCGCTTTTGTATACATAACAATGCCAGCGAGATTATTTTTACGACTAGTAGCCGCGCCAGACACTTCGCACGATTGTTCGAAATTCTTTATCAGTGTTCGAACGATTTCTTAATTAACACGTTAGCGACTGGAGGTTCGTTGTGTCGGATTTTTTTCCAAAAGTAATCCCATTCAAAAAGCGAACAATCGTTTCGCCAATTTTGGTTCAGGAAACAAAATGTATATTTCACTTGCCACCAAAGTCGTCACGGCTTCGATTACACAAAAATGTACACGTAGCCCGCAAATATCGATGAATATAACTCCTCAAACTTTGAAATTGATACCAAATCCTTAAAAATCGACTGGTTTACCCCGCCACGCGAAATAGACTCAACCAAAAGGTACTCTAGTCTTGAAATACGAAAAAAATTGAACATTTTTAAAAATTTTCTGTTAGAAAATAAAACTCCAGCCGTCAACCGTATGTCTACGTTCGTAAAATGGCCGAACTTGCACCAGAAGCAGTGTTTTTCTCGAAACTTCGTTTTGCAAATTAGCGGCCATGATATCTCAGGATCTACCCAACCGATCGACTTCAAATTTGGCACGTACTTTCAGCACACATCTCGCTGCAATCAGGATTTTCTTTACCGAGAACAATGAAAAATTAACGGGATTCCGACATCCCCAGCGGAAAATGCGAATTCTTCACTGAAACTCGGAATGTTTCGCTACAAAATTAGAGACAACGACATTGTTGACTTAAAACTGGCAGCAGCTGTCGCGACAAGTGTGCTGAAGGTACGCACACACAATTCGAACTCGATCGGTCCAATATCTCGAGAGATACCGAGTCGGGCATGGGTATCTAACGCTTCCTCGACGTTTTCGCAGAATCGTTCACAGCTACCTGAATTTCCACTGTATCGGTACAAAAAGATTTCTGAACACTCTCCGAATACATGATCAAGCACACACACGAAGGTCCCGCACCGATACGTATCCTAGATATACAGGGAGAAAATATCAAAGTCTTGTCGTAGGACTGCTGCATACCAGAGTACCCTTTAAGTGGAATGAGAAAGTGTGTCGACGTACAAGTGTACAGTCGGACAGTGTCTCATTATCTCGGTGTGCCGTCGGTAAACCGTTGATCGTTTTAATGATCTCGCAGAATCCACAGGCCCGGGTTCCGGCCGAAGGCGAAGTGTCTGACGCGCGCGACGTCGTTATCCGTATAGGACGTAATTTTCGCACTCACCTGATCTGGTCTGGTTCCTTCGTCGCTAATTAGACGGGGACGGGAGCATCGGGGGCCTGGCGGGCTTCGGTAAAGGGCTGGCGGCTGCGAGTGGTTGCAGCAGTTGACACACACAGACACACACAAAGAGAGAGAGAGAGAGAGAGAGAGAGAGAGAGAGAGAGAGAGAGAGAGAAGCGCGGACACACAGTGACGGGTCTCACACGCGATTCGCGAGGAAAGAAAGCAGAGGCATCGAGGGTGAGACGAACGTGTCTGGCAGCCGGAGGGTAGCTGCCGGGATACGAGGGTATCGAGCGGGACCCGGTACACGGAGCATGGTCTCACTTCCGGGACGGTTTTTCGGCTATCCTGTTCCTCGGATCGGCGCGCAGAGAAAGCCGAGATTGGATATCGTGCGACGTGTGCATCAGCCGGCGCTGTACACGACTGACTAGTTAGACTGTCCTCGCGGCCAGACCCCGCTCCCGCGAGAGTAGAAAGAGCGCGCGCGAGAATGATAGTGAGAGAGGGAAAGGGAAGATCGACGAATGAACGAGCAGCCCGCCGCCGTCGCCGATTTCACGGCAGAACGCCGCGAGAAGCGCCAACGGCCGCCACAGGATGAATGAAACGAGAAGCACACGTCCTTCGGGGCGCGTGCGTTTTCCTCTGGCTGAGGTGCCGAGCTGTTCGGCCACCGCACCGGCGAGGACCAGCCAGCACCGCGCGACGGACACGATCGACGACCAACGAGGTCCACCAAGCCCGCCGAGCAACCACCGAAACTACCCGCGCTGCGGCGCTGCTGGCTCGCAATGGGTCGCCACGAACCACACCGACCGGCCACGGAAACGCACGAAGCCTAACGCGACGGGAGCCGATCACCAGCCGCGCCAACCGGGTATGTACCTTCAACCCTTAACCATGCGGACCGACCCGACGGGAGAAGACTCCCACGGACGCCATGGATCGCCAGTGCTACGTTCCTCTCTGCTTTTGTGAATGAAACTCGCGCTGTCTCGCCGATTGTTTCCAACGGTTCCCCTTCTCGATGATACATTTGTGCTGTAAACGGCTGAGCATTCTCCACCATTTTTCTTTCCGCCGAAATTTATTCTCTACACTACGCTGGTTATCAAAAGTGACTGGTGTACGCATCATTTTTATTGTATCATAAAAACCAACGAAAACATCCCGTAAACAGCAGCCAAGTTCCGATGGCCGTAGAAAGTTGTGACTGATCAAACAAAATACGGCCAAGTTCGTTAGAAACACCCCTTGCAATACTGAAAATTCAATCAATTCCCATATGAGAACATAGAATTTTATTGTTATTTTCATTGTTAAATTTATTTTAGAAATTTCACATCGGTTTGTTTATGTAATCATTCAACGGGTCGAGCAAGAACGTTCAGAAAACGTTAGGTGTTAGTAAACCATTTCCTGTGATCGTTCCCCGACAATAATCATAAGATTTCATGAGCGGTACGCTGTGAGAAATGAAGACATTCGCATAGTTGTAATGTTTCAGCGTGTGGACCGTCGTTTATGGTGCCCGGTGTTCGTGTTCATTCAACGAGGACAAGATCAACGTGTAATGAAAAACACGTGAGTGTAATGCCTCGAGGCATTCCTTACGATCCAATAATTGGCATCACACATTTATCATCTACTACACTGCTGTTACGTCAACAGAAATATATCATCGGAACGAAGTAACAGTAAGTTGTGTGTGCGTAGTTAGGAAACGATGCCGGGAGAAATAATATTCTCGGGAAAAAATGCGAGACACGAAAGCTTTTACGCCGACATGAATGTCAAATTTTAATTGCATGTGATATTAATTTTAAATACTAGGAATTACACGTCGACAGCGTTCGACCTTTCGAAAACATAATATTCCGAAAATGATGTGCAGTAAAATATTATAATTGCACATCTGGCGAGAATATTAATCTACGATATATAGCAATGCATGAAAATTCGAAGTAACAATTCTCGTAAATATGCCTGTTGCAAATATCGAAAGACAACGAAGAAACGGTGTGTTTTTATCGTCACTGGGTCGCATATATTTCCATACCGATCAAGCGAGTCGCCGCTAAGATATTTAAATACGTATAAACAAATTATGCAAAGCGGACATTAGGCGGCTATACAAGTTGTTCCACCGGAATAATTTCACATATTTCGTTACTACAAAAAGAGGTGAACATACGGAAAAATATTTGAAGTACTTCCAGTGGTCGGATTTAAATGGGACCAACGTCGTTCGATCCAGCAGATCTTATAGCATCAGGAAAAAATTCATTGGAACCAGGGACGCAGTCCTTAGAATTAAGTGGGGCACTTCTAGTACTTGTATCGAGGTAATACGAGCGCTATTGTATTCTGCAGTAGCTGTAGCGACGGGAAAAAATTAAGCAGCCGAGAAAACTCAATGTTTCGACCCCATTGAATCAGGTGTAACATCCCGCGTATTGTCTTCGAGTCTCACTTATGAATACTGATTATTCGTCGGGCCGGTGTGGCGGGCGTAATTAAATTATGCTCGTTACAGTGAACGCCGTGATCGATCGATCTTTCAGCGAAACGTTCGCCGGCGATGGGAACACTGTTGCGAATTGGATCGCGGCGACGCGACGCTATCGCAAGAAAATTTATATTAAAGGAGATAACAATGGCGTCCGGAGACACAATGCGACAATCTCCTGCTCCATTCAGTTCGAGCCCGCGTGCCTCGCGGGAGCATCGGGAGGAAAAAAGCTTGTCGGGTAAGTAGATTTCAATTCCCGGCCGATACTTTTTCAGTTCGCGACGAAACTTCCGCTGCTAGCCCCGGGAGCTCTCGCTCCGAGGAAAGGCTCGAGGAATGCTTCGCCGCGCGAATCGGAAGCGAACGTTCCCGGATATTCCCGCGATTTCTCCCCTTATTCCGGGAGAGATTTCCTTCGGCCATTCTGCTGTCCATCAACGCGGCAATATGGCGCCATTGTAAAAATCTCCACGGGAATATTTTTCGTAAATAGAATGCGGCTTATCTTCTTCCAATATTTGGTCACGTACTGCAACGCCCTGGACACTGCCGCAGGGATGCACGAAGGCAACGATATCACGCGTCCATGTGCAGTTTCTACCATTACAATTTTTAGTGAAAATCACTGTTTTCAAAATATTTCCCTGCCTTCTCCCTTGGACTCGCTGCGCTTCGGAACTTTTTTCGAACGAACTAGACGACATTCCATTAAGTAACTTCACAGGCCTGTTTACGTATAGTTGAGTTATGCGCATACATTTTTGTATAACGATGTCGTGAAAACTTCAGTAATTACACGCCTAACAATATTCGCTTTGAGATAAGAGAGGCCCGGCATGGTCGGACACGTTTTCCTGTTAAATAACGTACGATAATGGAACTATACGTGCTTGTGTAAATATATTTGAGCTATGTCGACGAATTTTTATAGATCGATATCGTCAAAACTCCGCCGACTGTGCAGCGAAGAGTGTCAACTTCAGAACATATTTTGAAAAGCGATATAACACACGCTTGTCTGCACGTTGGAATTTTTTCAGCATAAATTGAATAACATAAAATTTACGAAACTCTACAGACTTGTTTGCATATAGCCGTGGTACTTTTTCCAATTTTTATAGATCGATATGCTGAATTTCCTTCCGAGAGAACTGGAATCAGGGATCGCCCGTGCGGTTTAACTCGCGAATTACGATTTCTGATGTCGTGGGAAACGATTAAGCTGTTCGGTGGACGAAGATTGATCGAGGAAATTTCTATCTGATCTCTCCTCTGCTGCACGTCCGACCTAGGTATAATGGAAAATCGTTGTTCTTGTTCGGGTAATTGAAACGCTGCCGTAGAAAAGTCCGTAGAGGGGCAGAATCACGGGAATTTCGAAAATGCCTGAAAAATAATCGCGAGAAAAATTGTTGGGGAGGAGAAACGGCTGGTAGAAATGTACCTGCGCCCTGAATCCCAAAGGAACGAATCCATTCTGGCCGGGAGTACGTGAATCAAGAGGAGAAACGTCCTACCGTGTAATTCTACTTAATGGCAATCGGAACCGCGACGGTTCTAGCCCGCGGCGACGCAATTAAAATTCATTTTAACGATAATGCATTCACATTCAACGAGGGCCGGACTAAGTTTGCCCATCTGCTTTCGTGTAACTGCCGTGGCTCTCGACCGCCGGAATAAAAGACCGAAAATTTCTCGAGCTATCTAATGCATAAATTACACTACTATCTACCGGGAACAGGTTCTCGAAACCCCGCCAACCAAATGTGAACGACGCGACGTGTGGCTTCGGTGTCGTCACAAAACACGATGCAATCAAGCTTTATCGTATTTCACGAAATTGAAAAGCAACTCCGTCGTCGACGCTTCAAATTCTGACACGGTACCGAAAATATCGGAGGATTATGAGCAGACTGCGGATCTTTATGCATTTATGAAGAAATCAACTGGAAGAAATATAAAACAGTGAAGAATATGAAAAATCCAAGAATTATTAACGATTAAATTTCTACTTTAGTCGTTAATCGCGACTAACGATTATCAATCGTCAATCGGATGACCGATTAAATGCCCAACTCTGTTCTCCGGGAAGGTTCAGGAGAAATCCGCATTCGGAAAAGTCCATTCGTTCAAAAGTTGTGACGCCATTAGTGACCAAAGACGACTTTTTCTCCCTCTTTTGGGCACGTTCCTGCTTATAACTTTTGGATTTGTTGTTGCATGTAGACAAAGTCGCGGATACAGCTGGTTGAAACTAAAAATGATATTTCGCTGCCGTGGGGAACGCAAACGCAAGTATCGGACTTGACACCGTATGCCGCGTGTGCGTAATGCAATTAATACGGTGCAGACATTTAATCCTATTGAGCTGTAACGGAAGAAAGGCGTCGGTCCTCGGCCGGTCTCGGTGACATAAATACCCCGCTGGCAATATTTGCATCTGTAGCAACAAGTTCAATATTCGCGCCTTCGTCCTCTCACAGTTAGCGAGTGTCGTTGTCCAAGTGTATTTCGTCACACCGTTCCACAGTGGTCTGGAGACCTTGTTTTCGTGGCCAAAATTCAATCTTTCAACTTTAATACATTGAAAAAAAGTATTTTCCTATAAAGTAACAACCCTTTAAAGCTCCCAAATCCAAAATATTATTCATTTTAGATAATTCTGTGATGTGATACAGATCTCGAACCGGGTGATCAGCGACGGTATAGTATTTTGCGGTCAGAGCTCCATAATTTCATGGCCAGCCATTTGAGAGTCAGCCATGCAGCAACAGCATCATGGACGGCCACCAATGGGCCGCACATGATTCCGAATAACTCATCTACACTCGGTTGCAGTCGACACGTGATTCCCGGCGCGCCGGCAGTGCCATAAACCCGTCGGCCGAGGAATCGTTTATGCGACAAGATCAACAACGATGAATGGGGCTGGCCAATAATCATGCCACTGATCACTTACAGGTATTGCTCGGCATGTGTGCGTCGCAATAAAAATCGAGTTCCTTCAAGGCCTGCGGACGCGGCGAAGAATGAGGCTGCGATCAATCTTCCGCAAGCGCAAAACCACCGTTGGGACTTTGTCCTGGAGACTCTCTCTCTCTCTCTCTCTCTCTCTCTCTCTCTCTCTCTCTCTCTCTGTGTCTTTGCCAAGGATCTACCGGAGAAATGCTTACACCCACGCAGGATTCGTTCGAGAGGTAACCGGGAGCGTTTGGCACGATAATTCGGCACTGTGCACCGCGTAATTAATATCGCGGCATGCGAATAATTATTTTCGGAATTCGAGGAAGCCGCGCGGGATATCTGGGAAAGTCTAGAGCGCCCCCCGAGACCCGGACGGTGTAACATTTAATTGCATAACACGTTAGTTACGGCCGGGAGACGTAATTCATACCCCGCGGTGTCTGCGCCGTTGTAACTCGCAGCATTAATTAAACGCTTCTGACGCTGCGCGACTCGCGAGCGCGCACGCTCCGCGAAAATGTTTGCAATTTCGGTCGCTTTTAACGAACCGACGGAATTATTTAACGCCGCTTCGAGACTCTGAGAAATTTGTATTGTTAGCGTTCGCCGCGTTCCCCGCTGTTTTATTTCGGCACAGTAGCTTTGCCGTCGACCGCTTTGAAAACACATCCAACGCGGCGGAATCTGATTTCACGGGCGAAAGCTGCGAGCTCTCCGGTGAGTGGGCTAGACACGCTGATCGGCCAAATTGAATCGCCGATGGGTCATTCGATAACTTACTGTCACTGTATGTTCACTCCAAATTGCAACGCCCTATCTTCATCAGAGATAGTGTAATGAAAATTCAGAAAATCGTTCTCAAAAATTTGGAACAAACTGGAAGTATAGCTAACATCGATACACGCGTTGGCGAATTTTTTCAGATTTTTAACTTCACGATCTTGGCCACAAGAAATGTCTTCATATGAGATTCTGGTTTCTCTTGAACGGAAGTGGAACGGGAATATTTGGTTCCTGGCTCAGTCGAGCGTGATTGAAACATCATCAATCGTTAAATAATTGGCAGAAGTTTCGCGTACAGCCCGAGGAGCTCGCCGCGGAATTTCGAATGTAAATGAACGTGTGGAACCGTTGATTACAATTTGAAATTATAATCGAGCGAAACGAGAAAAAGAAGCGTGCCGAAACTTCATCCCCGTCCCGCATTATTTATCATGTTGGCTCGCAGTACCCGTGCAAAATTCCGGAACGCGAACCGCAATTACATATTACACACAATCACGGTCGATTACATCTGGCGGCGTTACAACGATGCTAGGTAAATGCCATGAATGTTACGATTTTCCTAGCAATTATCTTCCCATCGATTAGCGCGCCGGGCGAGTTTACATATTTCGATTTAATTACCCGAACCAATGCGTTACACTCGACGCGGACGGATTTGCCCCGCCACGTAAATTTAAGCAGATTGGGTCGATTCGGAGCACACTCGAACACGCTGCGATTATTCTGCGCAATTTTAATTAAAGAGGGCGCCATTTACGCTCCCATTCACGAGTCCTCCGGTTGATTTAATCAAAACTGCAGATACCGCTGCAAACAGAACGCACTTAATTTAACCATTCTTTTTATTTCATTTCTCTCCGCTTTTGTTGCGGAACAGGAACTACTGGCAACTTTGCCAATTCCTTTTTACGCAACAGGTGAAAGGATCATTGCGAAAAAAATACTGGCGTGTTCCTCGATCCTTTAGTTGTACAGAAAAAAAATGTTCTTTCCCCAAAATTATGAAGGTACACTCCGGAAAGAGTTCGTCTTTCTAGATAGATTTTACATCGTTTATGTCGACTGTAGAAAATCATGCGAGCGATCAATTATCGGCAGAGTGAATTTCTCGCTGAGTTTGACGTTGCAGGAAGGGACGTCGATGCAAAGACGTCCAGTTCAATCTCGCGTGCGGAGGTTTGCAATTTTTCAGAACTGGCGTCGTCGAGATTGAACATCATCCCCGCGGAAATAGATTTTTCAACGTGGAACGATTTTTATTCAGGCGCTGGAAGATCGGGGGCAATCGTCCGTTCACGGGAGATTATTATTTCCGCCATCTCTTCGGCGACGCGCGACGTACCGGGCCGTTTCCGAATTTTCTCGTGACTTTCCGCCGTGCGGAGTCGACCGTGCTCGCGCCGCCAAACCGATAAACAAGATGACCGCGAAATTTCACGATTGGCAACACTTCAACGCAATAACTCGCGGCCGCGCGTCGGCACGAGTCGCTACATATTTACAAAGCGGCGCGCACGGTCAAGCCTCATCCCTCTGGCAACACACGTATACGGATAAGTTATATTTATATTTGCCGCGCGCGATGTATCGACGGAACACTCTTTTTATTTCCGAGTATCCGGTTCGTTAAATCCCGACGGAAAATAGAATCTCCATGGGAAAGCTCCGGCGAAATTTAAACAAGCAAGCCACTCCTCTTTTTGCGGATTTTTGACGCTCGGGGGTGAAAACATCCCCTGCATACTCGTATCGGAAATCGTAATCAAGATAAAAAGTTGAAGTCCGTTTCCATCGAGTTATGCAGGAGGAGATATCAAACAATTGGAGGGTCCGTTGCTTTTAACGCACTCGTGCATTTTATGTGACAGTTTTATTGCATCAAAACAGGATTAATGCAGCAGATACACACACAGCGATAACAATTTCATTATCCTTAATGCAATATAAAATTTCATACAACCATTTTGTTAAATTCAGAAGATCGATGCGGCAGCTACAACGGAATATAATTTCGTAGGTTTTAACGCATTACTGAATTTCATGTTGCATTGCGTTTTTAATTGGCTCGTTTTTTGGATCATGTGATATTGGAGGACATACGTTCTGCAGGAATGTTACAACTGTTTCAAAATTCCCACATTTTAATGGAGCGTCAAGGAAGTCGTGCATCTGTATAGAATTTGCATCCGCGGTTATTTACGCGCGAAATTAATGCGGAACCCTGTTCGCGGGTCGAATTTCAGCTCGTCACGAACGACCATGACAAACGACTCACGTGTCGGTTCAACTAATATCTGCAAATATCTTGCAGTTGGCAACCGCCCTGATCAAACAATTTCTGGACGCTATTAATACGGTGCAATATTCTACATAGATCACTCCGCGGATTTACAGACGATCGTATTAATCACGAGCATGCGAAATCAGTTTGGCTTTGATTGACTTTCAATATAGGTCAGAAGTTAATTATGTGATAGGTTTATGACTTGAATCAGGCATGGGCTAAACCAGCAGTGTAGTCTGAGTTGGAACAGCAGCACGATTATGACAGAATCACGAATTGTAGGTGAGTTGTGACTTGAGTCAGACATAGATCAAGTCAGTATTGTGATCTAGATGGGCATGACTAGATCTGAGGTGGAGCAGTATCGTGATCATGAATAAATCATGACTTGTATATGAGGTGTGACTGGAGTCAGACATAGATCAAGTCAGTATTGTGATCTAGATGGGCATGACTAGATCTGAGGTGGAGCAGCATCATGGTCATGAATAAATCACGACTTGTAGGTGAGTTGTGACTCAAATCAGACATAGATCAAGTCAATATTGTGATCTACATGGACATGGCTAGGTCTGGGGTGGAGCAGCATCATGATCATGAATAAATCACGACTTGTATGTGAGTTGTGACTTGAGTCAGACATAGATCAAGTCAGTATTGTGATCTAGATGGGCATGATTAGGTCTGAGGTGGAGCAGCATCATGATCATGAATAAATCACGACTTGTATATGAGTTGTGACTCGAGTTAGACATGGAACCAATTATTGTCGTGTCTCATCCTGGGTGGGAATGAAGCATACTTTAGGAACAGGTTGAAAAGTGGCTGAGCTCGCTAATGAAGATGCTCTGTCTTGAAAAAATCCGCGTTCGCTGAAGCTCCTCAGTCTGTTGCGGTCGGACCAGGTACAAAAGAACGCCGCAGGAAATTGCATTGCGAACAACCACGAGCTCTCGCCCTTTATGCATCGCGGCAAGACCTCGCGGAAAGGATCCCTGTTCCTGAAGTTTCCGACAAAGGATTTTAATGATTCACTCGATAGACTGTGCTTCGAAATTCCAGCGGACCGGCGCGGCAGTGGCGTCGACTGCGCCCGACTCTATGATTGCCGTGTCTCGTTAAAAGCTTCCCCGGAATTGTTACAAAAGCGCCGAGTCCTCGGTTCTCCTCGTTTCAAGTTTTAACGTGTGTGAGATAATGAGGACGTTTCGCGTTTGAGACACGTCGTCGTCGTCGTTGGGAACCTTTCTTCGGTCACCCCATCTGCTCAATTTCAGAATTTCGAGAACGACAGCCACGAATCTGCTCATTCAGCGAAATTGTCTGCTGCTGCTGCTGCTGCTGTTTACGAATTATGCGCCATTCTCGCCCAATTAATCGCGAACTTAGTACTCTGAAAACATTCATCTTCTACCGTTTCAATCTTCCACGCAGGATTATACGCTTTGAAAAGCAAATCAATTTCTCGACTAATTAGTCGCTGATCTTCTGGTTTCGATGAATTCAAGAATTTATTTCCAGGCAACGGGTGAGGGGATCGTTATGAAAAAAATATCAGCAAGTGAAAATTTTCTTTTTCGACCACAGTTAATTAACTTCTGTTCGTCGACTGACAATTTTCTTAAAATCCTGAACGAACATTAAGATTGCAACAATGTTCGAGGATATGCCGGTGGGTTTTTTTAATTACGACCAGTGAGATAATTTCCTCGTGTTCCATCTTCCACGCCCGCGCGTTCTACCTGAACAATAGCGGGTTGCATAATCTCCCGTCGGCGGTATCAACAAGCTGCCGGGTTCTTTTGCAATCCCCTAATAGGAGGAATGTTTACGTAACCAGCGGAGCCGGGGTGGCAGGAGGGAAAAATTCGTGCTTGCCGCGGAGAGAGAAATTTATTTGAGAAGCTGCCGGGTTGCAGGCTGCTGCGGCGAAATGTTATTTGTCCCCGCTGTCACGGATGCTGTACGCTCCACGGCGGAACACAGCATCGACATGGTCGGTTATCGGATCGACGAGAGGAATTCGCCGTAGTCGCTATTATAGCGAGGGTGGGTGTGTGGCGTGTCTCGTTTGGCGAAACGACGAAGGGATCTGCCCGTCGAGAGAAATTCGATTGGATTAGCCCGACCTTAATGGCCGGCCGAGCCACTTACAGTAAACATTTCTCGGTGATCTGGGTAAACTGGCGCTTCGAATAAGTTGCCTTTCTATACCGAGGGATTCGGGGAGGCTCGTGCAATTTCCACGATTCATTTTCTCCCGATCAACTCCCTAAAAGCAGCCTATCAGCCTCCTCGCGGCTGTAAACAGTCCTGCGTAATCAGAGCGTGAGTTTATTGACCTGTGACTCACTTGTTAGCGAGGATGGCGCGCGCGCATTTAGGTCAGTGTATTATTCAGCCAAGATTTTATGTGTCTCTCCGAGAATTGGGAGTTAAGTGTTTACGATTGAGTTGATTTATGTGGTTCAGAATTAGGTGGTCCTCGCTTCTGCGAAGTACCAGGTGGAATTATGCTAGGCTAGCTTAAGATGATTGGTGCTTACAGGATCGAGCTAATTAGCACCTTGAGGATCATGCTAAGACGGGCTAAGATCACTTGCATTTAGGGGATCATGGCGGATCATTGTCTGGAATGGTCTAAGATGATTTCAGTGTGGGAGATCATAGTCTAAAGTGAGGTAAGATGATTTTCAGTTAACTGATCTTGGGCGATGATAGTTTGGAAGGGACCCAGGTGATTTTCACTTAGGAGACCCTAGCCTAAAGCAGGTCAGAGTCATTCCCATTTTGGGTATGTCAGTTCTCAAGCCCCCTAAACCGATATCATGGTTCTACTATTCCACGAGCTACACGAAGCTCGTGTTATCTTTCACTAAGAAATCTCCTGGCTTTCTTCCTCGATCAGGTCCGAATCTACATGATCACAAATTGGACTAAAAATAAATCCTACGGATTAGGTAACATTCATTCCAAGTAGATGACAGTGCAAACAGCAGGTGTCACATTAACGTGTACCGGTGTTCGCAAAAGTGATGTCTGTCACTGACCGAGACTCGTTAAAGTGACCAACCAGACAATGGCGCTTCGACGTTGTAAATATCGCCGATAAATGTCAATGACAGCACGGTGTTGTTTGGAATTCAGCCAGGAACGCGCGTTTATCTACACTCGAGCGGCGGCGTCGGACATCAAACGAACCAAGACTGACGTTAATGCAGTCCGAGTCCAACCGAACTTTAGTGCATAATGCTTTTAAACTATCACTAAGAGTCTCTCGTTGAACAGACGGTGCTCTAAAACCTATTTCTAGATCCAGAAACCATTCTACGTCAACAAACACACTCCGACCTCCGCGGAATGACGTCTTTCTAGGTGTACCAACAATTGCTGGACAATTTATCAGGTTATTCCAGAGCTGGCCAGGGTATTTTCACTAATTTCAGCGTCGTCTCTCATCTCCCTTCGCTCAGGCTCGCTTCCAGGAATCTTAATAAGGGCGAAGCTTTCCATTAAGAGGAGGTGCGAGCGGAAGAATGGCCTGTCTGGCGAAACCGCGGGCTGTTAGTGTACCTGACCAACCACTTTGTTCGAGGACAGTACCCCAACGAACCTGGCCAAGACGCTTTCGGACAGTAATTCAACTGCTGGAATTGTTTCGAAGTTTGCGGCCATGGTATCCTCGAAGTTTCCCACCGCCAGACTCGTTCCCGTGGCTATCTTCAGCCTGGGGATCGCTATGAAAACTTTGCTTTGCGTCTAAACCGAGGATAAATTTTTTATTTTTGAAATTTTTGCGCGGGTACGCGTGTTGATTTAATTCTGGATAGAGGAGTGCGGGATAGAGAAGGCTGCGGTCGGCTGCAAGACGTGCAACAGTTGGCCGATCCGCGATCAGCCGCGATTTACGATTGGACACGCAGCAAGAACTGATCTCCTCGAGTCCGGGGAACCGGTTTGCGGGTTCACTGGCTGTGATCCGGCAGCATGATTACGCCGCTGCCACTTATCACCTCGCCGCGGCTCTGCGTCACTGACACCGCTGATATAACCAGATTCGTTTTAGCGGTGTGTGTTTGCTGGGCACCAGCAGATGCAACTGTGCAAACCGTGCGTTTGTTTGGAGCGAAACGCGACGGGTGTTTGAGCAACACGCTGTCAGAGGATGCAGAGAGCCGGTAGAGAGCGGCTAACCGGTTTATGGGACGCATTAACATCTCACTGACTTCGCGTTTGGGATGACTGGTTGCAGAAGAGGTGAGAGAAAATGCATGGTTCCGGATTAAGTGCTCCGAGTTTGTTCAGCGGACTCCGGTTCTGCTGCAAAAGTAGCCTAACGTGATTCCCAATTAGGGTACCTTTAGCCTGAAGCACTGAAAGATCTCTCTAGCTCTCCAACGGCAACATCCTCCACCAAATTCAAAAACAGCCAATTTCTGACACAATATTTATTCAATACCACTATCCATACTCGTTTAAAAAAAAACTGTATAAAAATCGCATCATTATTTACAACAACCGAGTAACGTATAACCAAAGTGATCCATGCTCAGATGCCTCTTCCAAGTTCACCAAAGGTCAGCGTAGAACCTGGCCCACTAAGGTAGCCATAACTTGTAGCATAGTTACAAGCTGCAGCCGAGTGTTGAAATTTCCTCTAAACAAACGACTATGAGTAAACCATTCAAGTGTCGCAGAGAAAGTCTTCGGGAGAGCTCCTCAACCCTAGCATCACCCTTTTCCCTCCCTTCTTGGTAGAGCTCGAACAAGTCCTACTGCCATGAGTGCTTCCAGACATCATGCTACCTGGCCTCTTGTCCTTGGCAGTCCTGTGACATCTAGCGGACTGTCTGGAGACAGAATCGGATACCTGAGAGTGATGCTTGCTGCAGACGAATGAAGGATTGCGACTGACGGACAGGGACATCCCACTGTTCCATTGTTCCTTGGCTAGCATTTTCATCCGAAGATGATCGTCCATGTCCAGGGTCTCGGCACTGGTGTCAGACACCAGATTATTGTGTCCGAGAACGTCCCTTTTCCTCACCATCACCATTCTGTGATTAGGTTTATCTAAAGAGGACCTGGACTTCGTGAATTTGAACAGAGGAATGCTAGGGGGCTCTGGCATCCCATCAACAAACAACACTGGCACCACCAGGACCTTCTCATCAGTCTTAGCTACCTCTCTCGTCTGATCAGAAGTCGAACTGTTGCCATCAGAGGGTGTTTGCTTCAGCAAACTCTCGACTGATCGTCTAAACACTATCTCCTTCTGATGATGGTACCTCAAGTTATACCCTGAGCATTGGACATCCAGGTCCCTGACCTTCTTCTTCGCGTCAGTCCTAGGATCCTTGCTGACCAGCTGTGTCTCCTCTGGTCTAGATATCCCAACAGCTTGATCCCTCTTGGAGATGATCAAGGACGTCTGACTGTCGACTCGAGTATAGTTGACGTAGTGGGTCTTATTACTGCTGGAGGACCCTACCAGCATCATCTGAGACACATTCTGCTTCAGTGGACCCTCTTTGAGTTCAGGACTGTTCTCACACTGTTTAGAATTCCTTGCTTCCTCGGGCCTGTCGTCATCAGCAATTATACGACCATAGTGCTTCTCCACTGTAGTGTTCACTCTGATCACGTGGACCTCTGGTGCCGTGCTAGTGGAGGGTTGACAAAGGGTGTTAGGCATGGCGTCAATGTGTTTTTCAGGTGCTGAAGGCAGTCCAGATCCACCTGGTCTAGCTCCATTGTCCATAATTGTCTCTTGGCATCGCTTAGGGTCGTCTAAAGCCCCACTAGACTGACACGTGTTAAACCCACTGGTCCCAGCTTCAAACTCAGGCTTCTGATAGTCAAACCTATGCTTAGGACACCTGTAGCACGAGCTGCTGACATTGGGGATCATGGAGCCTGAAGGATCCTTCTTGATACCGTCCGCAAACTCGAACCAGGAGTTCTTCATGCTGACGAAGCTGTTGCTCTCCCCGGCTAGCCAATTGCTGTTGGACACCTGTCTAGTTGCTATGAAGCTACCCTGACCCAAAACAGCATCATTGCTACTCGTGTTCCTAGCTGGACGGACATCGTGACTCAAACTGTTGTTTTCCTGTCGGACTGGTTGAAATGATGGTGTGGGAGGATTGTCAACGACTTTAGCCTCCCAGGAAGGGTTGCTGACCATCTGATGACATTGTCCAGCCACGTGGATGGGCTTGTTAGCGCCGTAGGTCTCCGTCCGATGTAGATAGTACCCAGACACGGTCGAAGACGTGTAATGTTCCGGGCTTAGCAGGGACGGGTTCGTGAGATTCATGGCGCGGAACTTGCCAGTGATCTCGTTCAGTTTGTGCTGGAGAGGGCCCAGCTCGCCATCGATCCTCAGAAGAGCATCCAGGTCCTTCTTGACCCGCCATTGGCTCGAGGTAGCCTCTTTCCTCATAGAGCTGGGTGGAATGTAGAACGATTTGATGGACGAGTGAGTGTTCTGAGCGATTTTGATCAGGTCTGCTCGCGATTCAAGGTCCAATGGATTCCCTGAGAGAAGGCTGGGTGATCTGTGACCCGCGTGCGATGATCCTGATCCTCTTGATAAAAATTGGTCAGCGATTGAATCCTTGGGGGATGGGTCTAAGTACGTTCTTGACTCTAATAGTGGATTCTGTGGGAAGGGATTGACAATTTTAGGATGAGGAGCATCCGGAAAATTTTTCAGGGGAAAGAGGAAGGTTAGAGTTCAAATCACACCTCAAGGACAGGCAGCTTGGTCGTAGACTCCATGTTCCTAGTTCTGTATCCCTCGTAATCCAGTTCTGCCTTCGAAGTGGCCGAGTTAGCCAAGCTCAAATTAGACCAGGGAGACAACAACGGCGCCATCTTTGCCACAATCACCTTGATCTTTCTCTGACAAGCTAAGGACGAGTCAGACGTCTGCACCACTTGTTCCAAATCAGTATCCTCTTCGTTAGAGGATACCTTCTGCAACATTGGCATCGACTCAGACTTGATCAGAACAGATTTTCCACTGAGGATTTTCGACGACTCTTCTTCGTCCGACCTGGATTCTAATCGACCATATTCCGAGCATAACTCCGCAGGAGCGATCACACCTTTCTCTTTGGAAAACCGAACGTGACCCTCGCTAGATGTCTCGTAGTCTCCGTCTATCCTCGAGAAATCATAATGCAATCTTTCTTGATCGATTGTTATAAGAAGGAACGAAGAGGAAAGTTTAAATGGTTTAATGGAAAATCTAGTTGCAAATACATAGTGGGAACACACCGTCAGTCTCCGAGGCGCAAGTGGTAGTGTCGCTGACTTTCGTCCCAACTGACATCGTACTCGAGATGGCTAGCTATCGATACTCCTGCATCTCGATTGGCTCTGCCCTCTGTCTAAGCCTAACTAATGTCCTCTGCAAATGGATCGCGTCTCCGTCTGGCTCGCCGGAAGCATAATTCGACGAACCCGTTAGGCTAACTGACGTTCCAGTGTTACTCGAGACGTTGCGGCGAATCGAACGATTGTTTTCTCGAGATTTTTCGACTCTGTCTCTTCGACCTATCTCGATCAGTAAATTATATTTTCGCGCAAAACATTTCCGAACGAAGTTCAAGTCATCGATTCCTTCCAGTCGTGTAAATTTATATACGATCATTGTCCTTGCTTGAAAGATTTTTTTAAAAATGTGCAAAATTGTCTAAGTAACGCTATAGAATATTTAGAGAAAGGAAAACATTTTAAAATTATTATCAGAATCATTGGATAATTAAAATGATGAATGTTTCGACTCATGTTCGATTATCAATGGCTCGAGCAATGCTTGATAAAGGACGGAGATAGTTCGATGAGTTAAAACAGAAATGTATTCGCGGCCACGTCATAAATCCGTTGTCTGCATTTTCTGCGGATATCCGCGGCGATTCGGTACGTCGCCGACGTGCGGCAATCGAAATAAATTTCAGTAATCTACGTAACGCGATCGATGCACCGATACACCGGACCCACTATGAAATATTGTGTTCAGAAATGGAGACAAACTTTCACGATTACTCGGCGAGAGCTTCATTAGCTCCGTGCACAACGAACATGAAAATTTTATGAGGTTCTACAGTAATATTCGCCGGGGACAAGTTTCGCGAGAGTTTTAATCATCGTGGAATTAAACCGAGCAATTATTTCTCGCGAAAGTAAAACATTCGACAACGCGAATTTATTTTAATTGTTTCAGCTATCCTTTTAGCGCGAATGTCTATCCAGAAAGGCGAATTATTGTCCCTATTAAAAAGTTGGTGGACGGAAGTAGATTTAGCAATTTTTCATTTTGTTTCGCAGTGAAATTATTATATCATATCCGCACGAATTATTCCAAATTGAAAAGCAGGAGAAAACAGGAAGAATTTGATAATTGTTTAACTTTTTTTTACTGTCAAGTTATAATACAGTGCGAGTCTGAATGAATAAAGTGGTGGATTTAATAATTGTTGAGTTTTTGGAGTGGCGTCGGTGTTAGGATTTTTTAGCGTGACTATCAGGTATCATTTTTACTGCGTAATTATGTATCAGCTATCTTGGTGATCCGAGTTGGCATATGTCCACCAGGAACGTCGCTGCGAAGGCAGCGGCCATCGGAGATATGAATGATCACCGCGATGCTGCACATAATTTTACGGAGCGTGACGTCCGAACGAGCCAAAATAATCGCGGGCAGCTTGTTTATGCAACTGTGAACACGGCCGAACGGTGACGTTGACAGATTTTCAGATTCAACTTTTTACCAGTCGATTTTCAATCCCCTCTGACCCCTGAGGTCAGTGAAATTTTTCAACAATGTCCGATGTTTGAGACATCGTCAAACCTCAAGCTCGAAAAACGTTGAATTTTTTAAGGATGTTCTGGAGGTATATAACAACGCAACGAAATTTTTGAAAATTTGACAAGATACTATTCTTACTAAATTAATGCACAATTACCAAAGTTTGGCTTCGATTCACTCTGCACCGTTTAAGAATTATAGCAACTTAATATTTGCACATTTTAACACGTCTTCTTATGGAGAATTCATAAAACTCCACTTCAAACCCTATTTAAACCTTGAAAAAACGCAACTAGATACTCCAGTTTTTTTTATATGTAGTAAAAATTATGTAATTAATTATGTTCAAAATTTATTAGGATTTACTAAACAGTTTCAGAGCAAAAAAATTATAAACTGTTATGAAACGTCAAATTTATCGTGTTGGCTCTCACTAGCATGGAAACGCGACAAGCGTAAGTTCAATGCAAAATATACTCATGAATGGGTTTCATTGCCAATATATTGATGGATTTCGAATTTCTTGTACTTTTGTCTCCCATTGTACCTCCAGAACATCCTTAAATTGAAAATGGTTCCACTATGCATACATATAAATAAAGTACGATGAAAAATGCAATGCCAGCGGGTCTAATTAATTTAAAAAATTTATCAAATCCCCGCATATCGATAAAATGATCGTGACAATATTTTTGTTCATGGTTCCCATGAAAATGCAGCTTCTCCTCTTGCGTGGTTGATAAATATTTTCGAAATCAGCGAATATTTTTCCAATCGCTCCGCCAATTTCCATTTTTCCTTTGTCTCTAGTTCGCCGGTACCCTTTTAATATTCGCAGTCATTTATACAGTCCACGGAATACTCGAAACGGATACACACTGCCTCGCGTTTTCCGCTCCTTTTCCCGCACGCTCGGCGATTGGTTTTATGCAAAGTTACCGAGGAATGCATCGAGAGTGGATCGACAAACGTATGCAGTTTTCTCCTCGGAAATTTCTTTGAAGCCGTGAGAGAAATATCTTCGAAATTTATCTCGAATCCCCTAGAATTGTTCTAAACGTTCCACCGCGAGAGAAATTTGCAAATAAATAGCGGAACGCGGAGTGGAATATTTAAAATAAATACGAATGTATTTTTTAACAATACCTCCATGCGAATATTTTTATCTCGGTCACGGAATATCAATTCGTTATTCCATCTGTTACTCCCACCACTTGTTGAACTCCGCTTCGCCATTGACTTCGCTGCCAATTGTCATCGAATTGGGAATTGTGCAGTCATTTTATTTGTAACACAAGCTCTGCGATTACGTTACATAGAAGCAGCAATAACAAACAATTCATTTGTGTTCTATAGAAAATTGTTTCGCACAGGGATGGAGAAATGAGGTATCGTGTGAACAATCGAGGGGGACAGCTGGACATCATCGTAACACCTTTCCCGGAGGTTTCTTCTCTCCGAGTCATTTGACAACTGTCAGAGTGATCGGTCTCCCTGGCGGAAATAAATTCTTTCGTCGCGTCGGACAAGTATGAATTCGACCGATCGATGCTGGACCGCGCGATAGCGGGAGGTAAAAAGGAGAAAAACTACTTGTTGAAGTCGCTTACGAAACTCTTTAAAAGTCGAACATCTGATTTACCAACTTCTTCAAACAGATATCATACATTTCCCGAAGCACTCGTGCTTTATACTCTCGCAACTGCACACTGTGTAATATTAATTTTATGCTTCCTGGAGGGTCAGGAGTGGGCCCAATTAAATTCCAGTACAATTAATCAGAGCTCAGTTGAGCGCAGTGGAATTGATCGTGCCTTAGTTAGTCCTCCTAGCCCAATTTGGGGCCATGTATTAGGTTGTCCCAAAAGTTTCTTCCGGAATGTGTTCCTTCAATGTAGCTAAATAAATACGAACAATCTTTATGTTAATGTTTTAGTACTTCCTAACATGAATTTGCATCATGTGCATGAATCGAAAACCAACTTTTGCAACAACCTAGTATTTATTTAGGAATATTAAAGGAACACATTCCGGAGGAAACTTTTGGGACAACCTAATAGAATTGATTAGGATTTGGTTGGGCCCTGTAAAATTGATTAGGTCCTGATTCGGACTTACAATTAGTTAGGTCGTATATAATTGGTTAGGTCCTAAATTATGTCTGGCATATAACTGATGATAGAACCAAGAATGTGCTCGGAACAGTAATTCAAGAATGAATGCAAATCTAGTTTCCCATTACTCTTATCACTCGAGTATTGGATCATCGACATGCACGGCGAGGAACTCGCGAAAAGTTGCATCGAAGCTACTTTTTTCTTCTCCCCAAGGCATAAATATGCATAAGCCGCACAGCTGCGAACTTTTCGCAGCACTTCGCAAAGTAAAGAATGGAGCAACACGTCGCGAGAAATTCAATTCGCGACGATCGAAGTCGAAAAGTGAAGTTTTGATCGATATTCCCTTTGACGGTAGTACATTGTCGCAGCCTCGAGTTTCCGATTGAAACAGAATTCAATGGGTGGCTCGCGGAGTCACTTGAATCAATTAGCACAAGTGTTCAACGTAGCGTTAAACATTTGATCACGCCTCTCTTAAAAAGCTCGAGCAATTGCGACCGGCGGCGGCGGCGGCAGTGGAAAAGCTGGTTAAAAAGACATGAACACCTGAATTCCCTGTCAGCGGAAACTGAAAAGCTGTTGTCCGATTAATATTTATGTCACGTCATACCTGCCGTCAGCCTGTTTTAACTTTTCATCGTGCATGCAGCTTGCAACCGGTATTCCAGTCATTTATTTACAAAGGTTACATCCCCCTTTCGCTGATTATTGACCAGGAAAAAATACAGCGAGCGGGAATCCACTCCGAGTGAACAACAAAGTTCTTCAAAGCTCACATTAACTCTATTCAACCTTTTGAAAATTTGCTCTGTTTCACGTTTAAAAATGCATTCCTCATATTTTTCAATGCATCGTTTGAACAAATGAATTTTGGTACGTACATTATTTTTCGAGCACCAGCAGTTCACGAGACATTTACCGGAATGTTTTCCCACCGTATAGAAAAATATTTTTCAGTCTTACGAGCAGCTACAGAGAAAAATTGACGATTGTCGGTTGCAGGTCGGTTAAATGCTCTCGGGAAAGTCGCTTTCGCCGAACGTCAACCGTCCCCGGGGTGCTAATGGAAATTTTTTCGCAAAAGGAAAAACGCGTAATGAGTCCTGTATTCGGTCTCAAGCGGCGGTAAACGTGTCGGGAGCGGCGCGAAATATGAAAGGAAACGCGCCGGGTTACCGGAAGCACGGAGCAAGTCTGCGCCTCAGCCATTTCGCCCTCTGATTTCCTCCGGGAATCCGTCCGAGTTTACGGCGCCGGCCAATATCGACGCTCCGATTGATTTATAGCCGCCTTCTCGAACCCTGGCCGCCTCTCCCACGGCCCTAGATGCTCCACTCGAACGTGAGACGTATTTTGATTTCTCGCGAGTGAATTATCAAAGACTAACCTCTCGGAGACATTATTCCCCTTAGAAAACCACAAAAACATAAAATAAACCTGACAACCCGCAGTTCAACCATTTTCTAATCCCAGTTGGGTTAATCTACATGCAAAACTGAGCCGGAAATGTCTTTGGAACTTTTTCTTACGGCGCTTAGTTTTCGAGATACAGTAAATATTCTATGGACGCAAGAAGGTGTCACGCGTTGCATGCAAAAAAAAATATCCCCTCCACTGAAGCACAAAAAAAATAGTGTCTGTCTACGAACTATGCAAACGAGCCTCCCCGAGGCCCTTGCGTCCATCGAATATCTAGGTGCACGATAGTGAATAAGAATAAGAAGCGAATAAGAATAAATGCCGAGAATAAGCGCAGCTTATTATTATTTCATTCGAATAACGCCCAACTCTGTGCTGCGAGCACGTGCGCGCACCCTGAACTTTGGAGTCCATTTTCTCGAGACCCAGGTCTTGAATAAAAAAAGTGTGTACCACATTTTAAAGGTGTTTTTTTTATGCGGAATCGATTAGTCTCTCGTTTGTCTCGTCAGCTGTTGTCGTTCGTGTTTTATTCGTGTACGAATTGTCGAGTTATCGAAATACGAGGGAATTGTATGAATAAAAATAGTCGAATCGGTACAGGAACGCAATATGGCTCGTTAACGGTCCACTAAATCGGTCGCAGACGAGAAAAAAACGGCGGACCCCGGTGAAAAGAGCCAGCGAGGCGTGCGGGATCCGCCTCACCTTCGCGGACTCGTCGAAAACTCGTCACCGTTTCACGGTTCGAACAATCGATGCCGGCGCGCGATAATAGGGCCGTCGTTTCCGTCATCGCGGGGCGCGCTCACGTTGCATTAAATTGATCGACGAGAACGTCCGAGATGACGTTTTCACGGGGGCTAACAAAACCGTTCCCAATAACGAGTCCGCTTGCCGGAAAATTAGCCCGACACGCGAGCTCGCCGTGACGAATGAACGTTACACGCGGATGAGATTACCGGCCCGGTTTGACAGTCCCATTGATTGCCAATCGGGTCCCGTTTCGGCCAATATTGCTCGCCGTCAATCGCCGACATTGTTAATCGTCGCCTGACGCGACTTCCGAGCACCTGATACATCATTAACGCCACTTTTACCGTCGTCCTGACCCTCTGTTAAACCGAGCACGCTCAACAGCGAGTCCGTTCAAATTGTACGGATTTTCTTTCTTTTTCATTCATCAAAATGAATGCCGAAATCATTCGGCAGGTTCTCAAGGTGGGTGAACTGGGATCACGAAATTTATTCGGCGACCCTAAGTGCGTGGTTTCACAGCAGATTCAGATGATGACGACCTCATGGAGAATCTTGGGGGTCGGCGATTTAAATAAAACGTACTTTCTAGGTAAGACGCGTCGTGAATATAAAGTGGCGGTCATAAACTCCGCGAGATTCACCTGGGAGCAGGATTTGCTTCTTCGCGAAGCCATTTCCCGGATGAGGAATAGCCAGTCTCGCATCGACTGCAAATTTTCAAGTAACCTCGACGGAGGAGCTCTCGTTATCGTTGGACGTCGCGGTATTCGGCTTTGATATTACCACTTCTGTGTCACAATTCCTGTGCGATTAAAGTTCAAGGGAGTGCTTGTCCACATCGTTAGCAAAAGGAATTATTATAAACATTAAACAGCTAGAATTAATAAATGTTTCATAGTATTATTTTGAATAAATAAAGAGCCTTCTGCTCTGGTTCGCTTTAGTTTTTCTCTTTGAAAGAAATATTGAGCCCGAAATAATAATAATACATCTTTTTAATTCTATAGAGGTGTTGCCCTTGAATAGTAATGGGCTTCAATGGGAGTCACTCTAGGGCGCTAGCGCAACAATACCGACGGACACCAAAATACATTGGATGTCAGGACTATTCCTATAGGTAAAAATTCTGCACATTGAGTCCTGTTTTTAAGGGAAAATGAACCAATCTGCAAAACTTTAACCGAATCCTATTTGACCGATTTACGGAACGTTAATCCTTATCTGCAGCAGATAAAGAAGTTCAGCACCAACTGCAGATAACATCGAGATCTGTAATCGATGTTGCAGGTTCCTACTAGCACCAGGCATATTCAACTGCTTTACCAACAGTCGGTTTTACAGAGAGAGATAAATCGATACCACCCTCGCGGAATAAACGAGAAATTTCAACCCTCTGCCCGTCGGTGTCGTCTGTGTATCAAGACGGACAATTTATGCAGAATTATGCAACTGCAAAATTAATTTCAACCCGTTCCCAGTGGAACATATAACAAATTCACTAACGAATTCGCTCGACCCTGCATACACATTAACATTTAAATCGAAATGTCAACAGAATCGTTTGCACAACGGCATCGGAGTTTTGTCAACGTTATGGTAATTTGTTAAATGAACAACAAGACTTACGAGCGCTGGTGTAACGACCACGCTGACGAGGCCGAGGAATGAATTCAGACTCACCTGGAACAGAAACGACGAAATTATTGGTCATCTATGACGCTGCAGCGAAACGGAATTGCGGTATGAATTACAATGGGACAAAGTGTACACGGTTGAAATAACATTCCTCCGGCGGAACGGTTATTCCGGCTTTAAAATGACGAGCAAAAGCAATTGCAACCGGCCTCGTACACCTGCTACCGGGTCCACGAACAAGCCTTGAAAGATATTCAGACGCTGTGGACGACGGTGTGCAGCGCCCCGCGTGAAGCAACCTACATAAAAGCCGAGTAATCTTCTTCCCCAGACCTCGTTGGCCGTGTTAATTACTTCAAAAGGCATCGTTGTTGTTTTTCCCCGGGTAAAGTTCCCCGGCGACCACCTTCTTTTATTAATATTACGGAAAGAACTGCAGTTTATGACTCGTGCACGACAATGCTTTCTTTTTTCTTCTCCGCCGGGGGCGGCGGGGGTAACGGCGAGCCCAGACATTCCCTTTCAAGTTAATAATTCAACGTGTTTGCGGAACTTTCAGAAACACACTGTGAGCGGAGAACTACGAATTCGCGGGACTACTGAGATTCTCGGAAACCTTGATTAAACGTTTTAAATTCTCCTGGAAAAGTGAATACGAAATTTTTTGCAAAAATTTCACGTTGATTTTTTTTTGTTTTTTTCTTTGCACTCCATAAAAATTCCCGACCATGGTGTAACTTCCCGAAGAAAAGCTGCAAAGGAACACGATCCAGTGTACGGTCAGTGAAAAGTTGTTCGAAATTTCCCACTTATAAAACATGGTTTTTCCGCGAGTATTCGTGAAAATTTTTCGGGGTGAAAGAAGAGAAACAAAGTGATATGTGCCAGTGTGTGGTCAGACAAACTGCGAGCTCATAACCACGGGAATTTTAATACTATCTTGCTGTATGTTTGCCTATGCATGCTGAAGCACGATTCCCGAGCGAATGCTCTTCGAAATTTAACGAGTTTTAATATTGTCGGCAACGTAAAAGTTAAATAAGATTTTGTTTGTTTTACCCGCCCATTTTAATGTCGAATTTTTTATAATTGGATGTACCTCGTTGCATTTTCGTTTCTGGAACATCGACCGAAATTAAACAATGATATCGAGCTTGTATTCTTTAATTACTATTTTGCCAAAGGAAAGTGTCCGGTGATTTACGAACGAAAGTGTAAACGGAAGAAAAAGTTGCTTATTTATATGCTTCTATGTTCTTTTTAGTGGGAGGCGAACCCGCTGCAGAAAACGTCGATCGATGCGTCTGCATATTTTATACTCGGTTACAGTTAGGAAAGTTTACGTACAAACCCTGTCTAATTCTCTAGCACAGTATCGACATTTCTGTCTCTAATCGCGATGCAAAATGGAGCCGCGTGAAATACAGATATCGAGGCACGGGAATTGCGATCCATCCGGAAAACCAATACAGGGTGCCTAGAAATAACGGAGTTAAACATTTCTTATTATAATTCAGAATTACAATAAGAAATGATTAACTCCGTTATTTATTGTCATCCTGTAAATTGACGCTCACACCTTTTTCATAATAATCGTCGAATGATAACAGAGCAGCCTGACGGCAATTAATTAGTCATGCGTTCAAGACTTCACCAACCAGCCGCTGGAGTAATTCCGATTATTAATGTAACCCGTTCGCAGAGCGATCATTAGAGATCCAACGATTTGC
The DNA here is from genome assembly GCA_028455765.1 of Lasioglossum oenotherae. NCBI lineage: Eukaryota > Metazoa > Arthropoda > Insecta > Hymenoptera > Halictidae > Lasioglossum > Lasioglossum oenotherae. Next base: position 13,782,064 of record CM052295.1, read on the forward strand.
TCGATTATTTATCACCGTCTGGCGTAGGGTGCATTAATTTGCCCCATGAGCAAATTCAAGCGTTGAACTCACGATCCGAATTATACCGAGCCGAAATTCCACAATTTTTAACCTTCTCTCCTGTCTGGACATTCGTCTGGATCAACGTAATTCCTCATGAAATTTTTTACACGTTCCCGAATCGAAATATCTGCTGTAACAGAATTTTTCTACCGAGTTCATATTTGAAATGGCCTGAAATTGTAAATTATTTTCACGTCGAGAGATGAAACATTTTACCATGCAATGTCCAAGTATTAATAACATCCTCAGAATTTAAATGGCAGTGATTACCTGTATACGCAGTTAAAAAGCGAAGAGGATCATTTTCGAACTTTCCTCTCGACTTCAAACTTTGTTAAACAGAGTCAAACGCCGTCGAACGTTCAATCTACTCTTTTAAACATGTCTAAGTGATTTTTACTGTTATCAATTGTACGATTAAAGAAATTTTGCTTGTCATTTCAGCATTATATGGAATTCATTTAGTGTTAAGAAACAAGAAATATATAACTTAAACCGCTTTCATAATTATGGGCATAATTAGAGACCTGGTTTTGATATTTTCCAGGAACGGTTGCAAACAATCGACCCGGTTCCCGTCGAATCGCAGTAAGTAGTTTAATCGCAGAAATTCTGTCTATTATTACCCGTATCTATGCAGTAATTTTCACGTTACGCATTAGGAACAACTTCGTTCTAGCCTGCAGCACCGACAAGTAAATGAACGGATCGGCCGTAGCGAGCTTGAAGGCTGGTTTTCTAAACGTCGCCTCGAGGAACTTCGGCTAAATAGTTCCATTCGGTTGCTACCTGTGGCAACTGGAAAACTTGTTTCCTCAATGCGAGATACCTGTAAGCCTTTAATTACACTGTAATGTCGGCCATTAATCACCACAAACTTATATATAATTACTAGATTTACATTTATAGGAAAATAGAGTGGATGAAATTCAAAATTGTTTAAAAATTTAAAGAATTGAAACTGCCAATGTATAATTTCTCCTCTATCAAAATCATTAAAGGAAGAAATAACTTTCGGTTTGGTTTCTATTTCTTGAAAGCGATGCAGACAATTTTTGTTTTTGCATAAAGATCCGCTGTCTCATAATTACCTCTTAAGTGTTGCGAAACACTTGTTATTGCAATTCCAAGTGCAATTTATTTATTCTTCCGTCAGTTATCAATATGCTGCCAAATACAGATGGGTCTGAGGGGACCCAGCGACCGGGGAGTGTAAATCAATAGCGCAAGATCAGCTTATAGAACCGACGATCGCCTGCGGAACCGTCTCGTCGAAGAAGCGAGACAATGCAAACGGCGGAGCAGGCGTTCCGAGCTATCAGTATCAAAGTGGAAATTAATATCAGCGGGGGGGCTGGAAGGGGGAACGCGTGCAACGTCGACGTCCATCCCGTTCTGCACCGGTACAGTTTTGCAATAACGTCCCGTCAACGGTGGTGCGTTCACTGTGAGACGGTTCTCTGCCTCGCGATTATTTCATCGGCGTACAACCGCTATCCTCGCGGAATTGATTGTCGCCGGTTGTGCATCGTCTCTAACTTTGCGCTCTCCTCGCAGGCTCGATCAATTCTGCGGTCTCTCACGACTCGAACGACAAACAGTCAAAGTAACGGAGAGGGATCGAAGAATCCCGTGTGGAAACTGGGTCGTCGATTCGCCCACGGAATCAATGTTCTAATTAATCAACGTTCCTCCATTCTCCTTTTTTGAATTCGCTGCATTCTGCAGAGCACGTTGAAATGGATCTTAAAGCTATTTAATATAGGAAATCTAAAAGTTCGCGTTTGATCAGGGATCAAAAATTTACGGTTTTTCTGAATGTAATATTACACAATTCGACGGAAAAATGATAAAGCTATGAATTCTCGTGCGAGGAATCCGCATTTGACAGGTGATAACGCTGCCATAATAGTGAGGACTAGGATTGAAAGACTATCATTTCTTCGTCGAATCGTATAACATGACATTCAGAAAAGTGGCAAACTTCTGGTCCTCCGAGTGAAAGTTTAACTTAACTAATTGCGTGACCGCACAGGAATATTAATAAAAAGACGAGCGAGCTGTCGAGCAGAGGTGAGAGCTCGTCAGTCCATCGGCTGCCCATCAGGCCATGAAAATTCCCATGGGCTGGAAAGAACGGTGTCAAAAGTGTTTGAAAGCGGGGGCTGTGTGCCCGAAGAAAACTCGATGGGCCAATACAGAGAGTAGAAGGAAGGATAGGGAATCGATCAGGTCAAAGCGAAAAAATTTCGAAAGGAATCAAATGACACCGTGGACATACCGAGGACCAAGCGGTGTCCATGGGAGCGTTAACGTAACGGCTGCAGCCGGTATCAATTTATCGCATGAAGTATCACAGCACCGACATCATACTGTGTTCACGTGTTAAGCAAGACAAGAGGGGGGGGCGGAAACGGTTTACTTGGAGTACTTTCCGCCCCCGTTCCTCGTCTTTTACGTTGTCAACGTGACTGCGCCGAGTATATAGAACTCGCCTGGCATCGTCACACTCTGTATACCCGGTGTGTCCAGAACAATGTCGTCAAACTAGTTCAAACACGGGCTGAAACACGCATGCACTACGTACACACGATTTCCTCTTCCTTCAGCGTGTCTCGCGCGTGCCTGGGTCCCTTTTGTTTCGGGACGTCTCTCTGCCCGACGCTATTTATGCAGAAGCCGCGAAGGTATCGTTGTCGTTCGTTCTCGTTCGACCGACGCGCGACCATTCAGGCAAACAGCTGCGAAATAATCGGAAAACTTTACAAAGGCACTTCTTACGACTCCATTCTTATTGACAGGCTGAATACAATTCGCTTGAAATTGATCGACGCGACGCGTTCCCCTTTCTCTGTGCTTTAGGCTTGCGCAAACTTTCTCAAACGTGTTTCCGAAGAACCACGAGGCCGAATGGAGCCTTTGTGTCATTTCACGTACGCGCAAACATCTCAACAATCTTGGCGACGACGATACTGAACCTGTGCACGCCTCACCTAAGGCAGTTTAAACCTGGTCAACAAATTGGACGCAGTGTCGAATACGCTGGCAAACATACATGGCTAGCAACAGATCCTTCTAATTAACGTAACCCAGACATACCCCTAACTCCAAGCGGGTTTAGCAAACAGCTACCCCCGTCGCCTATTCTACAACATGCTAACCCCAGAAATTCACTACAACCCTTAAAAAATCTTTACGAAAATCTGACTTGGAGGATTGAACAATTCGCTCCGTTGAAGAATCATATTTGCTTCAGTATTAAAACGCAATAATACTCGAAGCCACGTTGTAACAAAGGGAAGTGTAATTATCCAGGGCTGGGAACATCAAAGTAAACCGGAAGGGACCGGAAGGCTGGATATCCTTGGAAGCGCATGTTTTCCAGGAGTCGTCACTGGGAAGTATTATATTAGCGTTCGAGACAGCTTAATTACCGGGAACGAGCAGCTCTTCGAGCGTCGCTCACGCAGGACACGGGGTCGCGCGTTCGTGTGAGATTTAAACGAGTGTCCAACAAGCAAGCTCAATCAGCCACGGCTGATGAACCCTGGAACACTATCTTCTCCGTGTACAGCCGACCATTTCATCGTCGCGTTGCATCGTCGAAGGGTGTGCCCTGTATTATACGTGTGCAGGAACGCGCGTGTACATGTGTGTGACTGCACAGAGGCGATCAAAGAGAGCCAAGAGAGAGAGAGAGAGAATGAGTAGAAAGATGTAAACTGGAGGGAGGAGGACGTCGATGGTCAACAAAAAATGAACAAGGAAGCTGGAAGGAGCAGAACGTGGAAGCAGGAAGATGGAGGCCGGCGAGGATCAAAGCGACAGGATTAACGACCATGGATTCGCGACAGCGGGAGGAGCATTGTTAACGTAAATGCAGAAACAATGGGCCAGCCATGGGAAAAAGCCAGAGTTAAGTAAAAACTATCTAACTCGTGGAATGTTTAATCCTTTTGCTTCGAAAAAATTGTACATGTACTTCAAACACCCGTAAACATGTGTGCAAAATTTTTATTCGGAACGGTGAACAGTTTGCCGACGCAGCTTCTAAAGAACATTTGCCCGGTAAATGAAAATTGGAGTCGTGGCACGCGGAGTTAAACAAAGGGTGCAATTGGTACGGGACAGGTTAACAACTGGTAGCAATGCACAGAGCAAACGATGAAGAAATGTGTGACAGAAAACTGCAGTTCCCCCATTGTTCGGTTCTTGTTTCGTTTACTGCCTCGGAACGCTATGGAAACGCGAAAAATCCTGCAGCACCCCTGCAGTTACCCCCCGCTTTCCGCAGTCCCGCGTTCGAAGCTGTGAGTTATTAAAAACTTCGGGTCTGTTTCGCTCTGGAAACTAATTAAGGCGATACGCGATATCGCGGAAATTAGTCTGGAGGCTTCGACGAATTCTGTGCTCGGCATTCTTCGTTTTCGCGTATTCGGTTCCGTGCCCTTTGTTCGATTTTAAATTAGAATATTACCTCCTGTTAATTGCAGACTTTGTACGGTGATTTGTTTCGCAGTGAACGGGGCCTAACCCCTTGCAAGTTTTAGCAAGGTTTAGCTACCACCTCCGGTCAAAATGACTGGTTCCAAATTGTTTATTTTATAATTATTGAAATAATATAGAAATGACTGTCTAGATAGTTTTAGTAGCATAAGGGAACATGTCCCAGTTACTTAGAAGGCTCGGTCGGTTCAGCGTTGAAGGAATAAGCACAGAAAATTCCAAGTACAAATTTTTCTTGCGAAATTGGAGCAGCGTAATTTGGTTTTTCAATGGAAGAAGTTGCAGCGAAGTGCAGTTTCGCGAAGATGTCACGTTGCAGGCGACCGTCTAAACAAAACAACGCTTTAAGTTGCCCCCTCGTATCACGGGTGACAACACTGTTCGGAAACGAACTCTCCCGGGGAACCTCAACTATGTAATGCATTACCGCAGGCTGGAACCCGATAGTTTTCCATCAACGATCGTGTCCGTGGTCACAGAGTTCCTTTGTTCAGTGTTGCGCGATAACAAACTTCGCAACATGCATTGATGTCACGTTTCATTAAAGCCGCTTCGATTTTTTTTATCCGCGGACCTATTGGGCTTTCGAGAATTCAATTCTTATGATAGGATCGAGCGGCTTCGCCCTTCGTCGTGAAAATGGCTATGTCTCGATAATTTGCGAATTCAACGGTCCCTGTGAGGTTTAAAAATTTTTTTTACGAATTGAAATTGACAGGTGATTGGAGGTTGAAGTCTCCGCTTTGCAGCGAGACTAGAAAAACTGATTTTTTGCTGCGACTTCACATCAATTTGAATGAAAAGTGTGCCGTCGGGATTAGAATCACTCGGGCGTTCGGTGAAAAATTGCACGCTCCTCGTTCGAAATGAGATAACTCAGCGAGAAAAAATCGTAGATCACTTTTTCTAGGTTCGTTGGAAAGCGGAGATCTGAATCTACGAATCTACGGTAATTTTATTCACGAAAAAAATTTTTCAAATTTCGTAGAGTCGCTCAAACTTTCGAAATGTTGAAGAATGACCATTCTTACCTTTTCGGTCATTTTTAAATGAAATTGTATTTTGCATTGAGATATATATTGTCGGCTTTTTTCGGAATACAGTACTGCCTCGATACTAGTCCGCCAGAGAAGAAGCAGCGCACGCGTTAGGCGTCTCTTCGGTGTGAAATCTGAACGTGCCGATCGGGTATCATGATCTCCGTTAACTGGAAAATCCCACACCATTAAGTAATTATGCGAACGTGGCTTTCTATCGCATTTTCTTTCGCGAGATTAAAGGCTCTCCGCAGCGGCGGAAAGCAGGCCGGAAAAATTCTGGGCTAAGCTTTATTAAATTCCAGGAAACTCTGCGGGAAATTGCGAATTACACGGCGCCTGCGAAATTCACGGGCGAAATGGAAATCGAAATTGTACCAAACGGAAGGGGAAGTGAACCCTTTTTTTTATTGGATCGACAACCGTTAGAGATTTTCGTCGAACGTTGCGCGGCTTAGGCTGGAAACGCAAATACAAAATAGTAAAAATTCTCCAAAACACGTTCCGTCAGAAAATCAACAAATCCGATTTATTTATATTTTTACAACGATGCTGTTGGGAAAATAAAACTATCTTTTATGCTGCAAAAATGTCTAACTACATTGTAAAAGCATTGCGGAATTGCGTTCAAGTTCAAATACCGAAATTTATTCGAAAGGGAACTGATCTGGGCGGATTCACTCTGTCTCGCTTGTAATATCGAAGTTCCAGGTATCGAATCCCGCAGGAAATCTCGGCTTTCCTCTCGGCTGTGTTCGTCCGAGAAGCCCGCATCAAAATGAGCACCGTGATCCCGTGTTTTATCAAATTCTTCGCCGGGTCCCGTGTCTCGCATAACTATGATTTAGTCGTAAACTTCGCGGTGGCACGGTCTTTCGGGAAATCCGAAACCTGGAGGTTCCCTCGCGGTGCCAGGATTAGTCAAGATTCCAACCGCGGCGAGACAAATGTACGACCGTGATAATAACTTTGTTGTCATTTTTCTAAGTGAAATGCCGTGTGCAGAGTTGTTCGAAATTTATCAAGAGAGGAGGCAACGTCGCGCTGTAGAATTTTCGTATTACCGTAACGTTCCCGTTTCCGTGAAAGATTTATTTTGTATTTCGAAGGGATCCAGCTTGGGATCGACTCGTCTGCGAAACTAGATAGTAGCCGGCTGGCAGTTCTATCGACATGTTCGAGGATATAGTTGAGTCTAAATATATCTCGAAGTCTGTCGGACCGAAGACACGGAGACTGCACTCGGTACGTGAGAACTTACACGTTCGAAGAGATAATCGATCAGATTGTAACACTTTCCAGAGGGTGCGGGGTTCACGGTAACGAGACTGATAAGGAACTCGTGACGCAAGCAGAAAAGTCAATTCCCTGATACGCCGATGATCCCTCTACTCGCTTTGTTTCCACGTACCTGAAAAAAACCTACCGACCGGACTCGCTCGAGAGGGAAGAAATCGTTTTAATCCAGCTAGAAAAGCACTCGCAGCCGCTGTGATTCACTTTACTCCGGCGTCATAAAAATTCGAAATCGCACGCGCATCGGCTAGGCCAACTCGATTACAGTCTTTCCAATTAACACTGGAACCACCCCACACAACGTTATCCGTTTTAGTCTAAACATTTTTTCCAGCGGATAATCGATATGCATTCGAAGCCCGAACTTTCAGCTTCACAATGAGCCCAACAAAATTGATCTACGACTTTTTGTTGCCGAGTTATCACATTTTCAATGAAAATATTCATACCCAACTATTGCCTGGAAAATTGCATGCTATTTATTCAAAGCGGGATAACTCGGTAACGAAAAATCGTAGATCAACTTTTTTGGTCTCGTTGTAAAGCGACTATTTCAATCTACAAACCGCTGTTAATTTCATCGTTGCAAAAAATTTTTCAAGTTCTCTACAAGCTTTCAAATTTTGAAAATTTTGAAAACTTACTATTTTTGCGTATCAGTCGATGTTTACATGAAAAAGTATTCCGTATGCAAAATGGCTTGTGGCATTTTAAAGCGTAGACTCCGCGCTTCAAAATGAGCCAGGGTAGATAATCCAACGATTGTTGTTGAGAAAATGACGACAATTTGAAGAGATGGTCAATTTCTGGTAACAGAAATGGAAGCGGGCGAAATTGCGAATAGCAGATCGGGGCGCAGTCGAAACTCGGCTAATGAACCGAAGAGCGTTGGATCCGGCGGAAAGCCAATCAGCGTGGACCGGTATCCGCGAAAAGCAATTTGAAATCGGGCGAGCCGCGCATCACGAAAGCAAGTTATAAATCGTCGAATCAGATCGTCGCGCCGGCTTGGCTCCGATCACCGCAGTCTCGAAACCGCTAGCCTCTGGCTCTCGCCCCTGGCAGCCGGTTATCCGGGGACCGGTGCGCGAAACAGGAAGAACATTTCCCTCCGAAGGTCTCGATGTATCGACGGTCGTGCGAAGGGCTTGTTCTCAGCGCCCCACTTGTTGGACACTGCGGAGGGGGCGACACAGAGAGAGAGAGAGAGAGAGAGAGAGAGAGAGAGAGAGAGAGAGAGAGAGAGAGAGAGAGAGAGAAGGGGCACCGGCCACCTGATGCTACGCCACTGCGGCATCGATCCCCAAACTACCCCACCACCCGTCGCCATGGCTACCAGCTACCCTCACCCGACACGTCCAAGGAACCACGACCCTCGTTTCCACCCTCTTCATCTCTTGAACCGGCGGAGGTGAGTGACGTCAGGTGATAAACATTAACCGCGGCGTGAACGCCGCTCGTACGTGCACTCTGCAACCCCCGTGCAACCCCTAACGCCACTGGAATTTTTCACCAATCGCCGAAACCTGCCTCTCATTTTCCGGAAAGACCCACCACTGATTTCTCCTCTTCCAGATCGCGAACTCAATCGACAACCACCCCCTATAATTTAGGGGTGGCCTCCGATGTTTCGTTCCGAAAACGATGGGGTGGTCGGAACGACCACTGGGTCGAGTTTTATTGCCGACTCGATTCCTGCTCGATTGGGTGTTGATCTCTCTCTCTCTCTCTCTCTCTCTCTCTCTCTTCCCAGAGGTGTTTGGTAAGCACGTAACGCTCCAAGGGTGATTTCTCCCGCACCTAAGGGTCGCAGGATAATTTCGACCTGTCGGTGGATTCCTTGGTTAAAATTGAGTTCGAATTGCGGTATCGAAAGAGAATTGCGACGAGTTGAGAACCGCTGATCAGCCATTTTCGCGCGCGTACTTTACTTCGAAGATAATTTACTCGAAAACGAAGCGACGAAAAAACGTTGTATAAATTTTTATCGCGAATGCTAGAGAATTTCTAAATGATAAAAAATGTACTTCGAATGGCTTCTATTCCTTTCACGAGAGATTCATTTTTATCAAGAGAGTTGGAAGTTTTTCCACGTCCCACTTCGCACTATGTTTAAGAGATTAGCGATCCATTAATAAAATATCAGCTTTCCCAACGGTGTAGTAATGTTTTTAATCGCGTCGAGAGAAGGTTAAGCGTTGACAGAACGGCCAGTTCTTTAGCAATGTTTGAGAATGTCGAATGGAATTATTTAAACGGATGAAACACACTTAAAAAGATTTTCTGGCCGCATTAAACGGGGATATTTACATGACAGGAGCTCCTGATGAGGGAAGTGTTCTGCCGGGTAGCACGGAATTTACTTCGGCCCGTATTTAAAAGTATAATTTACCTTGCGTCGCGGAGAGGGTGCTGTAGAACAGGCAAAAAATTTCATAAAGCTCGACAGCGTATAGTTACGCGAAATTTATAGCGCGTCCGAAAATTTACCAACCCAATTTGTTTAACGAATAAATCTTACATGATTAAAGCCCTCGTTAAAATCTTAAGCGCGCCGCTTTAATAAAATCGCGGCTGGAAGTGAAATTTATTATAAAATGTTTCCAACGTACTGATAAGAGCATCACCTCAGCATTGTCCACACAAATCATCATCCTCTTAAGAATATATTCCTTGGTCTCGTGAACTAGGTTACCGTCAGCTATCATAGTTTATGGCTTATAAATATGTCCGAATTTTTATTGCTCCGTCCCATATATACTCGGAATAAATGCGAGATCATATTTCCCGGTGTTACACGCTAACCAATGCATTTGTCTTCAGCTCTGCGAAGACTCGTTGCATTCTGGACCGATACCTTTGCATCCGTCCATGATTACGTAGGATAGCCCCATAAAAGGAGACCATCTATTTTTATTGTCGCGGACATTGTAAAGCTTCGAGATATACGACGAGTGTTTTACATTTGTAACCTCGACGTTTACTATCCTACTGGAGCCGTTCACTATTTTTCCAGTCGACAATCTCAAACTCTAGTTGTTCACGGGCAACGAAATATTCAATAAACAATTATTCGACTTTCACGTAAGTGGAAAAAGTCTGGAAGCAGTGGGGATAAACAGAAAATACTTGAATAAATTAAAGAACTAATAAACGATGCGGCAATGCCGGGCCCACGTTGTTAAAACGTGAACGCACAGAAGTTTTCGAATGGACGGCAATTGAAAATTATGAATGTGGCCAGCCGTGGACACGTGTTCCACTATATGAAATCTCTCCGAGCAGCAAGAGAAAAACACTGGAAGGTGGGGCGCGGATATAATGGCGCGAAATCATGAGACGCGGGGCTAAAATGAAATTACACATGCACGAAGCACCAGCCCATTATTAATAGCGGTTGCACGGATCCGGCGTGTTCTGCGGGATCCCGCTTAGAATTCGCAATTTCCTAGGCAGTTGCAGGAGCGTGGATAAAACTAATAATGTGCACACACCGCGATGTCCGCTATCTTCACACGATCGATCATCGGTTTTGCTCTCGCGGTCGCCCCGGAATTCCATAACTAACCTTTCGAAAAATTGGATTCCGATCACCCCACCGCTTCTTCTTACCCCGCCCACAATATAGAACAAAAATACCTCATCCTAATTGAATCGAGGCTATATTAAAGATCAGCGCTGAATCGAATGGATGGAAAAATTCTTTAAAAATTGTAAATTGTACACTCATATAATAATTATATTGCCTTTCGAAGCGATCGACCCTGAGACCTGTCTGCGAGCACACAGGTGCCCCATAAATTACATTTTCAATAAAAAAATCGAGCGAGTGGAGGAAGAAGATAAAACGAAGGCATGAGAGTCGAGAGTAAATCGCGGAATCGTGACCGCGCTTCGCTATAAGCTCGCGGGCGCCCCCTCGTACAGACAAGGTAGCAGTTCTTCACGGACACTAAACGTAGGAATATGCTATCGGAGGATTTCTCACGCAATAATTCGCATACGAAGATGATCGAATCCGTCGGATTAATTGCTGCCTGCGGCTCCGATGAATTTTTAACGACTCGGACACGTTTCCATTTATCCGGGGAGTCGGGACGACGAAGTAAATCGCGTTCCCTCGTTCACGGAGCGCGGGATAAAGTCGCTTCGGATGATGTTTACATTCCCGCTTATCGCGCCGCCTCGCGTTTCATTGCGTAAAATATCTATCTCGTTTAATACTTCCTTCGCAGCCCCAGAGAGCCCCGCTCTCAGTGTCCTGAAGGACTCTGTAATCCTAAATGTAATTGGACACTCGGTGTAATAAAACGCCGTCATGTTCTTCCCCCGGCCTCCTTGAAACAATAAAAAATTCATCTCGTCGAAGAGGATCTGAGGGAATCGGGGGTGGGGCAGGGGACTAAGGGGGGCGAGGCTACCTTAACGAGAAACGAACTGCCTCAAAGCCCATCCCCTTTTCCATTAAAAAGATTAAGAATCGTTTCTTTCGTACCTCGATTATTTCGAATTCATTCACCCCCGTCAACTGAATCATTCGCGACGGTTTTGTTTGGCGAACGTAATCGAATAACCAGGCTCGCTGAGACGTTGCTCGCACGCCCAGGGCAATTCCTGTTCGAAGACGAAATTTTATCTAGCCTCTAATCGATATCGTTCCACTTCGAGAACATACAAACTTTTTGAACTGTTAAAAGAATGTTTTTTTCTCCCTAATTACACGACGCTAAAAGAACACAGTCGAATTTTTATTTTATGGCAAAACTTTCGCTCGTTCCGTTTCGAAAAATTCCCAGTTGGCAGAATCGGCGAACTAGACAAAGGGACAGCAGTGATTCCTTTGTGTTCCGAAATTTGTAGAATTTCATTCGAACTCTGCGCGTAGTTTTGTGCACTGCGGAGGAGAGTTTGTAAACGTCAGGACGTTTCTATTCCGACTAAATGGCTCGCGCGGAACTGGTACAGCTGCGCGCAGCCGGGTAGTCAGGCCGAATCGAATTCTCCTCTTTAATCCGCCACGGAATAAAGCAGAGAAACATAGAGCAGCCTCTCGCGCGCTCACCCCAACGATCCAATTACCGAAAGAAATTCCAAGTAGAATGAGCCAACCAATGATCCGGCGATACCTGATTCCCAGTATTCCCTCTTTGATTCGCCGGCAGAATGAAAGCAAAACAAACGACGAATCCACCCTTGAATTCGCAGGCGGGCATATCGATTCGATCAGCTAATAAAAGCCCCGCGCCGGTTAATTGAAAACACGAATCAAACAGTTCGGCCGTTATCTCTAGCGTCCATGCAACTTCGTTTATCGGAGACAACGCGCGGCAGTTGTTTCAGCAGACAGGCAGTCTTGGATCAGAAATACTTAGCCGAAGATAGATGCCACTTATATGTAGGCCAGGTATGAATGAGGCTGAGTTATATCCGTCTTTGATTTAGAGAATGGCCACGTTTTGGTCTATCGTAAAGGTGCTTTATGTCTGGCTTAGATTTATATGAAGATGAATGTGTCTAGAAGAGGCCATTTGATCTAACGGAGTCTGGTCTAAATATGGTCCACCTCTAGGTCATATGGAAATTATGTCTACGACAGTCTGCACACGAACGAGGCAGGAACAAACGAGATCTGAAATTTTGTTAAGGGTGCATTTATAGTGGAGCAGCTAGGCGAGCTGTGCGGTGAAAAAAAAGAAAAACAAAGAAAATACATATGTACTTTTTCATTAGTATGTGTCGAAATGTTGTCACGAATGTTGGTTTCTTTTCACCGCGCCGCCCTAAGATCTCTGCTCTGATTAAGAAGATCACTTTGGACTTGACTCGGCTGTCTGGGGTCCGTGCTAAGTCCCCTTGGACTCGTATCAGGTCCTTAGAAACCAGGCGCGAAGCAAACTCAGCACTCTAACTATCCTATCCGGAAATGTTACAACCTGGGAACGTCGTGGCAGGTAAACGAGCATTCCTAGCCGCTATAGTTCACGCTCGGCGGGCTATCGATATCACAATCGGACATGCGCCGTTTCTTGCTTTCGCCGGTCTATTAGCATAAACGCTTGTATGAATGCACATGAATGCACCGAGACACGACGGCGTGTTCGCGCTCGGGCTTGCATTCGAAATGGGATCGAATCCCAGCACGCCGGTAGAATTCACGTTCCGTCGGGCTTAATACTCATAACTTTTCCGAGCGCTACACTGCACCAAGAGAGCGCGCGAGAGAGAGGTCGAATAAGGTATCGCGAGAGGGCTAGTAATATTTGATACCACCAGTCAAACTAATAGTACTTGGGTGAATTGCAAGTGTTGCTGTGTCGCGAGCCTGAGACGTGCCCGGATTATTTATGAACCATTGATTTCGAGACCTCTCTCTCTCTCTCTCTCTCTCTCTCTCTCTCTCTCTCTCTCTCTCTCTCTCTCTCTTCGTTGTTTCCGAGAGGAGCTCGTATCTCCTCCGCATCAGTCGTCGGATACGTTCCACGTTTCGTTGAATTCAACTCCACGAAGTCAGTTAGCTAACGAGTCGCGAGATTATGCGACTGCTCGATTAAACTTCCCCCCGTGGATCCTGGCGGTGTTATAAATTTTATTTCTCGGGGAATCGAGTTGGTCGGCTTACAAGACGGAAAGTTCGGATCGTCGAGGCGACATTCCAGCTCGGTAAGAAGTTGCGTAAATCGAGGTGGAGGGTAAGTTGGTCCGCGTGATTGGTCGCTTGAATACCTGTTTCGAAGTTTCCGTCCCCGGCGGGAGGGGAGACGAAGTTCCGCTCCCCGCGATTCGGAGAGTTCAACAAGTACTAATGAATCTTTAATCAACACGCTGATACGGTTATCGTTGCGGAAGTGTTGCGAGGTTCCGCTGGAGACGTAAAGCGCGAAGGAAGCCGGGACCGACTCGATGGTTTACCGGCATGTCCGGGGACGAACAAACCCGGCTCCATTACGATCATGCAATATTCAATGCTCGAGTTTGGAGAGCGTTGTGGTACGACAACGGTACGGACCATGGGTAATTCGCCGCAATTCCCGCGCGCGCGTCGTAATCCGCGGAACACATGCACGTATCAGTGACCAGGACAAAGTAATATATATGACCAATCGCCAGTGTAGCTCTCCGAATTGCGCTGTTCCATTCGAAACGTTCCTTAGACTAGCATACCGCTGTCCAAGGTATGATCGAATTCTCCAATCACGCTTTAATTGTTCGATTAAACCTCAGATGCATGCGTCTTCCTGAATCGAGACTAATGCGGAGCTAATGCGATTGACGCACCAGAACGTGATTCGCATGTAGCATTGAGTATATTAGGTTACAGCTTCTGAACACTGGATATGCTCATCCTCATGTAGATTCAGCTACGAACCAATTTAGGATACAGATACGAGGCTTCGCCCCTTTGGCCTGACATTAGCCTAGCTTGGCTTAATCTGAGATAAGAGTTGGTCCGGCGGCATGACGCTTGATCTGGAGTGGGTTACGTGGACGTTGGCGTCGTCTGGTCCAGTTGGGTCTAATGGGAGTCCAAAGACAGTTAGGGTTGCTAGTGTTACGAGCCGAGGTTCAGGCAGGGATGCGGGGACCGAGCGGAGTTTGGATTTAGAGATTTTTGGGTCCAGGTAGGGAGGGTACACGACAACAAGAGTCCAACAGAAGCTAACGTGGTCCAAGGGCCTAACCTATGCCCAATCACCGATCCAAGAACTCCAGATTTGTGTCCTAACACACGTCCAGCAAAGTCCGGGTCCCCTCTTTTCATCCAATAACTTCACGCCAGTGGTTTTATTCGTCAGTTTCCATTCACAGGCTGGGAAATAAGATTTGGAATGTCGGTCTGGGTTAGGTGTGGGTTACCAATGGCGAAGGTTCCCTTTCCGCGAGCTAGTATAACGTCCTCGTTCATGCGACTCAAAGGGAGGGCACGCTGGAGGGTTTTAAAGCCTAAAAGGCATTGGGCTTCGCGTGCACTTCCCGTGACTGGAAAACGAATACGGCGACGAGTAGAGATGTACCCTGGGACGTAAAATGCATCGGCAGTTACGGTAACGCGGCGCGTGTATCCCCGCTGAAAGAAGCCTCGACGGCCATTATGCAGGCCGCGGCCGCATCGGAATCATTCCTTCTCTTAAAGTATGTAGGTTACCGGTGACGTCACCGGCCGGCTCGTGACGTGTGCCCGAGTGAAATATGCAATGGTGCAGCGGAGGTCTCGAGCGCCGAGCGGTTCATTGACGTCGATGCACCACGCGCGCACTGCCGCGCAGCACACGCCACCGCGCCGCCTAAATCAATTCCGACGAGATCGAAAGTCGAGTTCGAGAATCGGGCGTGAAATTTTCTTTTCTGCCCGAGCTTCCCGTTATGTTTTATTCAGCGGCGTTCCAGCCCGTTTTCAACAACCATCCACTGAAATGCACTACAGCATGCCGTTCGACAATCGGAATAGCATTTCCCGGACGAGCGCCTCCGTTTTCACGCTGCCACGTATGAAGCGTGACATCGGTTGCTGTAAACAGCAGAATCGAGTCTCCGCAATCGAAATCACTAGTCTCTGAATTTTTGCAGACTTCAGTCTTCATGGTGGGGATAATCTTGAGGACTCAAATCATTTTATTTCGGACCAAGTGGCAGAATTAAATGAACGGTTCAATTTTTTAAGGATTCGTCTTCACGGTGGGGATGACCTTGAGGAGTCAAGCAATTTTATTCCAGAGAACGAATTGTTGTTGTTGGAGAAATAAATGAACGCGGTCTCAAGAAAGACTGTTGACAGCTGCGGATCCAGCCACGACCTTGACCAATGAATTTCGCAGCATCTGTATAATTTATTTCCCGGCGTGCACCAATCGAACGTCAAATAACACTCAGTTTATATCGGAAATTGGAGGATTATTAAGAGTGCCCTTTGCAGGGCTGGGGCCACGGTAAGAATCAATTAATTTCGTTCCAGTTGCAACCGAAATTCGATTCTCCTGCGACTATTAGCCGCGACCTTTCCCCGACATTTTGCTAATAATCCCGGGGTTCCGTGCGTCCCCGTCTTCCTGAACGCAAGCAATTTTCAACAGCAATTATTCTAGGCCAAATAGTCGTCGTTCCTCTCTCCAATTACCATGCAATAACAACCTGCTTGCCTGGTCTGTAGGCTCAAGAAAAACCTCGAGCTGGAAGTATATGTATAAATTGGACCGAGTCTCTGCCAGTCGCGGAGCCGAGGAAGCTCGAACGTTTCTGAAATTTTTAACGATGCACGGGGACGATGTATTCGAAATTGTAGGAAACCGAGAACAGCGTGGAGCGCGACAAGGGCGGGGACATCACCGATTCCGTGAATTGTTAACGAAACATTGAACGATGCCTGAAAATTGCTGCCACCGGCAGCCGGTACACGCGAAATCATATTTTGCAGCGCGAGGCGAGGCGAGGCCAGGCGAAAATAGTTCCCGCGCGTCTGAAATTGAAATGAAAAACAGTCTGCGGGGCTGAGTCAATTAACTTGGCAGTCTGAACGCGCGCGCGCATCTCCCTATTGAGACTTCAGACTGCACGCTCGAGGCCGTTAGGCAAACGAGAATTTAACGAAGATACGAGGATCGCACCGAAGAACGAAACACGGAACACCGAAATGAAATTATTCTCATAACTTGGCGAGCGTAGGTCCCGCCCTCCGGTCGGCGCAACTTATTTAATTACGAATCGGAAACTTCGCTTGTCTTTCGGGCCCGAATGGGGCCAATTAACGAGATATCAAAGTCCCCGGGTAATTAAGAGTGATCGGAATTGTCAGCGTTCCGCTTCGCATTTCTCACCCAATCTGACGCGTGCAACGCCGAATCCACCATTTATTTTCTTTGATTATCTCGCTCCGTTTTTAGTGCAAAAGTATTTTTTCCTTTTCCACCTGTTGCGTTAAAAACATGTCTTGCATATTCAACTGAATATTCGATTTGTTAAAACAGACGTAAATATATCAACAAAATGTGTGTTTATTCTTCCGAGTGTTTCAAACTTGCCTCTTCGTTTGAAAAAAAAAAACGAATTTGGTGCGGAAGTGGTGGACGCTGAGGCAGGGTCTGAGATTCAATTATTCAAATGAGTCCATCCGAGTCGTATTACACCGGGACATGGAAGGTGTCGGACTTTCGGAAACTTCTTAACGAGTTTCCCAGCCTGGGGAACTCGGCGTACAATTTTTAACGATGCACCGAACGCCTGGTGGTAACGGTTTTCCCTCCATTCCTGTTTCCGGTCGTGATGCGGAGGACCTCGTTCGTCTTCCTGCGGAACTTAACACCCACAGGCACCCTCGTCGGGGATCGATGATGTTAACCACGATCGCAGACCTACCGCCTCTGCCTCTAACCTTGCTACAGGATCTTCGAAACCAATCGCCGAAGGGATTTCTACGTTGTCTGACAAATTGCTAATCAGTTCCACGTCGATCTACCATTTTCAGTCTCGGGGGAGTCGCTGGAGAGCTTCTGCTCGCTTGGGTTGGCTCTCAGGTGATCATAGACGAGGTTTGCTAATGTCGTTTCATAGGTTCAAGAAATATGAACACATTGTTGTGGTGCAAGAAATATGAACTCATTGTTAACGTGCAAGAAATATGGACACATTTTTAATTAAGTGCAATAAATGTGAACACATTTTGATGGTTCAAGAAATGTGATCACATTTTCAAGGTTCGAGAAATACGAACACACTTTTAGGTTTCGAGAAATATTCCTTACGGCCAGTTAAGACTAGTTTTCTCCTCGGGCTCCAAAGCAGAGGCTAAGCTTTTGGTACAGCGTTCCGCATTAAATCCGCTCAGGCTCGCGCTCACGACGGAATGGTCGAAACAATTTTGCAAGTAAGTTCACCGCAGCCCATCGCATCGGCCGGATGGGAGCGGCGTAACAGCTAGCTTCCGGCAACTTGCACGTTCCGTTAGCGTGTGAACTTTCGGCTCCCGGCTCGGGTCAAACGCGGGATAAACTCGGTACACCGATACTATTGATTTTGCGACAGGGCCGCAGAAAGAAGGGCGGCGGAGAAAGTGGAGGATAGGTGAGGTCAACCCCCTTTTCAGGCAGGTTAGCATTAAACAGGCTTATACCCGGATTATCCTTTAACGTTCCCCGTCTGTTCCGGAGAAAAAATCGATGTTCAACTATTATTTCCACCCTTCCCATCTACGACCAAAATGCGATAGAAAAATCTAGAAACGTGACCTATCTCCATTCCTAATTAACCTCGAATAAATCACAGTCCAAAGTTCACAGAGTCGTAATCAGGTTCGCCTAGTATTCCCCGATGCAATTTAATAGTAAATTTTGTGTATATTCGCAAGTGTTCTTATTCCCAACTGTCCTGTAGTCAGCTGTGAACTCGAAACTGGCCGAAACCTGGTCTAAACTGAGCTTATGGCTTAATCCTCGTGGCAGAGTCTGAAGATCCAGGATAAGTCTGCTCCATTTTCAGGATTGCGTGTATCCTGGTCATCTGGGGCCAACTGCTCATCTAGCTAGTTTAAATTAACCACTGAAATTGTAATTACAGGAACAGGAAGCCCGTTGCGTGGTTACAGGGAGACATTTTCTGTGGAAGATCATCTTGAACATACGAACCACTTGATAATACTGAAATTCTTCTGTCTTGAGCACGGTGTCCATTACCGCCGCAAGTCATCCGACTAGAATAGAGCGAAACGAGCCGATCTTCCACCCATAAGTACCTGCGTGATACACGAGAGCAACGCGAGAACTCCCGCGAGGCTTCACGTGCCATTTCCAGCGACCACGAAGAGGTCTGTCTACGAGGCGTACTAAATGAAAACACCCCTAGAGAACTTGACCGCAATTGCCGTGGACCAACAGCCGTGCAATTTCTTTCCAGGCTCCTGGAAATTGCACGCAAGCGATAATTAAACGCCGTCCGACGACAACTTCGGCTTCTACGGGTTCTTCGCTCAGGAAGACCCTGAAGAAGACGCGTCGCTCGGGACGCGACCAACGATAGCTCCGCTTTGAGAATTTTTTCTCACGTTAGCAGCGAGCGGAAAATTTCGAAATTTTAGAGATACGTAGCGCCAATATTTACCTCGCCACAGCAATTTTTAAAACTTGAATATGTTGCAAAATGGCGGAGTGATACATTATTTACGTAATCCCCCTGAAATACATGTATGCTTCCACATTGTGAATTTTTTCCCACGTAATTAGTGAGCGAAGAGTTTTTGAGTTTCTGGGAGATGTAATGCTAACATTCAGCTATCGTGAACAATTTTTAAAAATTGAATATGTTGTAAAATGGCGGAGATATGCCTTTTTAACTGAACCCCTTGTAGCTGCAGTTTGCGAATTTTTCCGTGCGTAATCGCTGAATGAAGGATTTTGAATTTTTTAGAAGATATGAAGTTATCCCTAGCTAGTTTTTCAAATGAAAATGTTACAAATTAGCAGAGTTATACTTGTTTAATTCTCGCAGAGGCGAGATAACCCAGTTGGAAAAACAGGTTCGATTTACTGGAGTATATGAATTTGAAAAATTTCGAAAAAATCCAACGATTCCAGTATCGAGATACCGCTGTACGAAACCGAACTACATTTCTCGCGGAACATTCCCGCAAAGTTTTCTGGAAATCGCATGAATAGTTTCGCGGATTTCCCGCAGCTAAGAAACGCGGTTCCGTAGAAACTTTCGCGGCGACGTTTTCCCGCTTGAAACCGTGAAAAATGTAAGAGACTCGGTCCCCACGAACTATGGGAACGGCTAGCACATTTTTTCGACAAGCTTGTTTCGTTAACGAGCGAGCCAAGTCCCCTTCCTCCTCGGCCTAATGACATTAAGTGTCTCATCGAACGAAGAGAAAGCGGTTGTTCGGCACATCGAATCCCGAGATTACATCATGGCATATTGTAGGAAATATCAATTCCAAATTCCCGGGGGTAATTGGAAACTTCCCGAAGAATGTTCCGTCGGGAAACTCGGCTCCGAAATTCATATTTCACGTGGAACTCGCGGCCGACAAATATTTTTCCACGATTCGCGGTTGTGCGAGAAACGATCGATCGATCCGTACATCGAGTCTCGTATCTCGACGGTTCCGCCGCCACTTTCAACTTGCATACATAAATTCATGGGTTAGACGGGAATTGCAGCGCGTTTCCGATGCATTAATCAAATGACTGGTTGATACTGTTTCCGGGGTGAGAAAAATTGACGCAAGTCTCCGATACTATATCTTCGAGAAAGAAAAACCATCGGAAGGACACACCACATGAAGGATAACCTGAAAAGTTCGTCATGGCGGACGATGACGACCAGGAAGAGTTCTTGGACGTGGAGGATCCTGACTCTCCGGGTTCCCCTGTTAACTCCGAGAGCGTTCAGGCGGTAGAAGGGCCGAAGACAGGGTCTAAGTCGCCGTCGTTGAAATCGGGAAATGACGGATCCCCGGACAAATCTATCAGTGAGATTCCAGGGCCTGAAGAGGCGAAGGCAGGGTCGAGGATATCCGGAAGTATTAAATCAAATGGACCAGGTAGTAAAAAGAGTCGTGACTCGGTGGAGGAGACCTCGAAGAGTCACGAGGTGATCAGGAGGTCTCAGGAATTGCCGCTGTCCGGGAAGCAGAGTTCCCTGGATCGTCTCAGCGAAAAGAAGGACACCGGTCAGAAGACGAAGATCAGTAAATGGCAGCGACAGTGTAATAGACAGTTTCGTGACATTATTGGTAAAAGAGAGATGAAGAACGAGGAGCTGGAGAGGCAGCAGGGTGACCTTCGTCAAAGATTGAATATCCTGGAGTGCTCGATGCCAGCTGTGATGGTTTGGAATATCTGGAGGATGACACAGGGAGACAATGCTCCTTGTCTTCAGGAGGTCCTGGAGAAGCAGTTCCAGGGTCCAGCTTCAGGTGAAGTGTACTGTCCTACTTCTCCTAGTCGCCATTTTGATTGCAGAGTGAGGGAAGCCGAGGCGGAGAGGAAGCAGGCCCAGAATAGAATAGACGAGGCGAGAAGTTTGTGGGCTGAGAAGATGGCTAGTTTAGAGGATAGGGAGAAGAGGCTTCAAGAAGCCAGGAAACTGCAGGAGGAACAACAGAGGAGGATCGAACAGCTGACCACCGAGGTGCAAAAGCTGAGAGAAGCTAGGAGCACTGAGGACGAGGGCGCCTGCGAAGCTGGTGAGGTGATTTGCACTCTATTGTTCTTCGGGGTGGTCGAGCGGTTAATTAGTGGCCCTTTGAACGGTCCATAATGAGCGGAGATTTGCGAAAGTGTACTTGAAGTGACGGAATGCTTCGGGGTGACCTTGACAAGTGAAAAATATTCGTTTTTTCGTTAGTTAAAAGCGCTGGATAATCAAAAGTCCCATTTTTTACGTTTACCAGGCGTAATTTGCATTATACGGAAGCACACAGCTGCGTGTGTAGCTATTTCCGTAAAGCTGCGACAGCCACATGCTGCCGAATAATGCAAATTACGTCTCGTAAACGTAAAAATAGGACTTTCGAGAACGATTGCGGTCTAGAGAAAAGAGAAGGCGCATCCCGCACACTTGCAATCCTGGAGACGAGCCTACCCCCTTGAAGCGAACGCTTCAATCTGCGATTTCCTGTTGATTTAATTCTCGAAAAGAATTTTTTGAGTTCCATAGAGTCCTTCGAAGTGCTAAAGGACTTTGAATAAGAAATGACTTGAAGTATACAAAATGGAGCCAGGTACCGCAGGCACTGGTGCTAACGCTGGAGATCTGTTTCAGGGGAATGCGGGGTCATAGAGTGCAGAAAGAAGTGGCTGGAGAAGGTGCCCAGCAGTGCTTCGATCCGCTCGACGGACATCGAATGTCTGGAGAAGCTGCACGAGCTGGCGGAAGCGGAGTTGTGCATGAAAAGGCAGATCGGCGATCTAGAGCGTCGCGAACAGGCTTACATGAGGACCCTCCAGCAGGCGGACGAGCTGTGGAACTGCCTTGAAGGGGAGGCGGCCGCCGGCACCATCCAAGAACAGCTGGAGACGAAGACCGAGCGCATCACTGAACTCGAGGAAGAGTTGCAACACCTTAGATCGAAAATGGCAACTTGCAGAGAAGAATTGGAGAAGCATATGAGCATAGGGAAGATAGAGGCTCTGATCGGAAGAGATGACGACTTTGCCAGCGTCAGAGACACGGAAGCTGTAGCCGCGGTTTCCATGAGAGATGAGATTTCAGGACGAGGAGATGCGGATGATGAAGTTGATGGGATGACTTCCAAATTGTCAGCTATCAAAGATGCGTTAGGGAAGTACATCAGTGCGGAGGAGCTGGAGGCTATAGTAGGAGATGACGAAAAGGATATAAGCTCGAAATTGTCAGCTTACAGAGACGAGATAGCGAAGTATGTCAGTGTGGAGGAGTTAGAGGCTATAGAAGGTGGGGATGATAAAATTGATAGGATGACTTCCCAATTGTCAGCTTACAAAGACACGTTAGGGAAGTATGTCAGTGTGGAGGAGCTAGAGGCTATAGCAGGTAAGGATGTGGAGTCTGCTGCTGACGGAACCGCGAAGGGTATTGGATACAAACGCATGAGACCTGAAGGCGTTGATGTTGAGGAGTCAACTGTGATGGATGCTCAGAAACTTCTAGCACAGATAGGATCTCTGTCAGAGTTAGACGGGCCTGGCACTTTCTGTGCGCCAGATTTTGACTGTAATGATTTAGGACTGTCGGGGACTGGGCTACCTGAGGAAGAGAGGATCGCTCTGGAGGAGGATCGTGTCACTGCTAGAGAGTTGTTAGAGAAGTATGGACTCCTTGAAATAGCTGAGCAGATGGGAACTACGATTCCTGGGGGAGTTATTCAATATAAGATGGCTAGGAAATATGAAGTGGAAAGGACTGAATATGTCGGGGTAAAGGAGACTAGATCGGAGGTGGAGGAGGTAGTTGAGAGGGAAATTGCTTACGATGAAGAGGCAAGAGAACATGATAGAGTGAAGGAAGATGAGGTCAGGGAGCAGGAAGATGAAGTCGGAATGCAGGAAGATGAGGTCAGAGTGCAGGAAGATGACGTCGGGATTCAGGAAGATGAGGTCGGCATTCAGGAAGATGAGGTCGGCATTCAGGAAGATGAGGTCGGCATTCAGGAAGATGAAGTCGGAATGCAGAAAGATGAGGTCAGAGTGAAGGAAGATGAGGTCGGACTGAAGAGAGGTGAAGTCGGCCTGATGCGAGATGAGGTCGAGGAGAAGCGTTCTGTTCCCTCAAAGAAGGCCGAAGGTGTCTTAGTGCCGATGGACCAGCTGTCTTCATGGCAGGATCGTGTGCATGCTGTTCGTTCGAAGATTTCTGTACGTATTTCATGAAAATAATCTCCACTTGTAAATACCAACCCGTTGAAAGTTGTAGTCCTGCTTAAGTAAACGGTTTTAATTTTATTCTCATTTAGGAGTGTCCAAGTTGCGAGACCATGGATCGGGAAGCTAAGATCGTGGCCGACGAACTCGCAGCGTACACAGGCGTAATTAATTGCATTCCTTATTATTTAACAAAGCCAGTGAGGCGCTTGATGTTTCCCGTTTAAAGTCATCGAGTTAAAATGAAAATTTCATTCCGCAGAGAACGATGAAACTCGAGGCCAGAGAACGGATTGCTAAAGGCAAAGAGTCTTTAGAAATCGAGGAAGAAACGATGGAGTTTGCTGAGGGAGAAGATGAAATGAAATTCGATCGAAGGGAGGATGATAAAGTAGAATTTGTAAAAGTAGATACAAAAGTGGAAGATGATAAAGTACAGCCTGTAAAAGTAGATGAAATGAAATTTGATCGAAGGGAGGATGATAAAGTAGAATTTGTAAAAGTAGATGTAAAAGTGGAAGATGCTAAAGTAGAGTCTGTAGAAGTAGATGTAAAAGTGGAAGAAAGGATAAAGCGAGAACCAGTGGATGAGGTTGAGCCTGTGGAAAGGGAGAGAGAACTGAAGCCCGAACCTGAAGAGTCCGTCGTCGTAGCAAGAACACCTGAAGATCTGCCCAAAGAGACTAGAAGAGAACCTGAAGAAGTTAAAGAAAAGGTCCCAGTCTCTGCTGCAGAGATTAAATCGGAGAGACCTGCAGTAGTGGACGAAGTGAAGCCTGCGGAGAAGGAAAAGGTAGTTGTAGTGGATAAAGAGACAAAGAAAGAAGAAGAGGCAGTGGCGAAGGAAGAGAGGGTGCCTGAAATGAAATTAAAAGAAGAGGCACCATTAGAGAAAAAGGACGCTGGAGAGGTACCAGAAATAGCGACGGTCAAAGAACAAGTGGAAGACAAAGAACTCGAAAGAAAGGAACCAGAACCAGCAGTGAAAAAAGAACTTGAAGAGGTGCCTGAGAAGAAGCCAGAAATTAAGGTTAAAGAGGAAGAAATCAAACCTGAAGAAACAGTGTCAGAGGAAGATGAAGTAGAAGAAGTTCCTGTAGAACGACTGCAAGAGTTCGAAGTGGCAGTTGAAGTGGACGTAATTTCAGTGGAAGAGGAGGCAGAACCTGAAGAAAAAGAAATAGTGCCAACAGAAATAGAAGTGGATGTGGATCTAGTAAAAGAGGAACCGATAGAAGAAAAAGAAGCACCAGAGGAAATAGCTCCACTGAAGGAAGAACCAAAACCTGAAGAGGAAGGAATAATACCTAAAGAGGAAGAAATAATACCTAAAGAGGAAGAAATAATACCTGAAGAGGAAGGAATAATACCTGAAGAGATCGAAGTGGAAGAAATCCCAGTGGAAGTGGTGGCAGAGCTCAAACCAGAAGAGATCGTACTAGAGGAGGAAGAAATCCAGGTAGACGTGATTCCAAAAGAAGAACCACTGAGACTTGAAGAGGAAACGATAGTTGAGATACCGGTGGAGGAAGTAGGAGAGGAAATCAAAGCGGAAGTGCCTGAGTTGGAGAGGGTAGAACTGGAGGTGAAGGTGTTAGAGGACGAGAAGGTGGCCGAGGTGGATGTCGAAGTTGAGATAATTGCACCTGTCGAAGTTCTTAAAGAAAAAGATGAAGAGATTCCCGAAAAACCGGAGGTGCTTGAGGTCAGCGTTGACGAAGAATGTACTTGTGATGAATTCTATGATGTGGAGTACCTTCTCCCTCCTGTTACCGAAGAAGTCGGAGAAGAAGAGTCTGTTTGCCAGTGTATTGCACCGGATTATCCTCCAGAGGATGCAGAGAAGCCTGATGAGTGTCAGTGCTCGACAGAAAATATACCAGATGGAATAGAAGAGTCTGCAGAATGCCAATGCATGAAAGATCTTCAAGACCAGGCAGAAGTTACTCCAGTGGGAAAGGAAGATTCTGATATTTGTAAATGCACGTCCAAAGCGCCTTCGGAGGAAAAGCCACCGTCAGTCAAAAAAGAGGATTCTGGTGTCTGTAAATGCACGTCCAAAGCGCCTTCAGAGGAAAAGCCACTATCAGTGAAAAAAGAGGATTCTGGTGTTTGTAAATGCACGTCCAAAGCGCCTTCAGAAGAAAAGCCACCGTCAGTGAAAAATGAGGATTCTGGTGTCTGTAAATGCACGTCCAAAGCGCCTTCAGAGGAAAAGCCACTGTCAGTCAAAAAAGAGGATTCTGGTGTTTGTAAATGCACGTCCAAAGCGTCATCAAAGGAAAAGACTCCTTCGGTCAGGAAAGGAGATTCTGATGTCTGTAAATGTACATTGCAACCTCCAGTCAAAGATACTCCAACAGTTAGTATCAATTTTTGAGCCATTATAAGTTACCGACCTAACACAATTTAATTGTCCTTTCATCTTCAGCAGATGGTGTACCAGAAGATGGAGATCACCCAAACATCGATCACCCAATTTGAGGCCCAGAAGACCATCATCCAGGCAGTGACTCAAACAGTAGCAGACGTAGGGATGCAAGCACAACCACCCCCTAAACTGTTGAGACAGCAGCCGAAGGGCACGGATGCAGAGAACTTGGAGCGACTGACTCGCTGGAAGAGGTCCCAGAATCCTGCAGGAGCGGCCATGGTCGCTGTCACCTCTCAGACGGAGAAGTCGAGCTTCCTGAGGATTCTGCAGACTCTGAAGACTAGCGGAGTCTACTCGAAGCTGGAGCCTGAGAAGGAGCTGAGGACAATTCACTATGGCAAGAAATCCGACGATGCTGAAGGGCGTTGCAACTGTTGTCTGTGTGGAAAGACAGTGCAGGACGCTCTTCCGGGTCCAAAGACTGCGGTGTCCACTCTTCCGGGCACTTCGACCTCGTCTGTGGTGAAATTACTTCAGGCTCTGCCTTTGATGAGCAAGACAGGGCCTGGAGTGGATCAGGGTGTCCAGCACGAGTCCTTGTGCAAAGAATGCAATGTGAAGGGGCTCCAGAGGTCCGCCAAGCCTCAAGGTCCTAGCACGATGGAGCCAAAGCAAGTACAGACCACCAACGACCAGGCGGTCAGCGTCTCCAAGGCATCCATGAAAGGACTAGTCTGTTCCAAACCGAAGAAACCCGGTCCGCCGACCATGACAATGATCAAGGTTCAGAAATCGGGCAGAAGAAAGCCACCGTCGGAGAAGACGAGCGCCCTGAAGAGCCAGCCAGAGCACAAATTGGAGGAACGGAAAGAGGATGAGGACATGATGGAGTGCATCTGCAGTTCTATGGGGACTGGGGTGAAAAAAATCCGCTGCGCTTGCGGTGATCCTGACTGATCTTCACATTCGGTCTCCCAGGGGATGGCGCTGGCAAATGGAACAGAACTTTCATCGGGGATTCTGCCTCCGTGAGTTGTAAACGCGTTTTACCATAAATCTCTGCTTATCGGAGGTTTATTAATTCCTCCGTGGCGTTCTGAACGTCTCACTAATCATTCATCAGACGTTAAATCCTTGTAAGAGGATTCAGCGATTCTTCGAGCCTCGGAAATTACGATTTCCGACACGCGGGAAATCTCGATGTTTAAAATGCTTGTAGCTCCGTCGGAAAAAATCGTGCAATAACGTCTCTGGGCTCGTTTAAATGCGGACACTTCAACGTTCCTATTCCTATTGATTTAATACTCGAAACAAATTTTCAGTTCCGTAAAGTCCTGCGAATCGGCGAAATTTTCAAAAATCGACATTTTCGCTTCTTTTGTGGCTGCTTTGAAATGCGAAAGTGTTTTGAATAAAAAATGACTGTAGAGTATTGATAGCGGAAGCTTCGCCCTTTGAAATGAGCCCGGGTAGACCGTTCCCCGATTGTTTTTCACGAAGTTACGCTAGTTTGAATAATTACTAGATCTTGGGTCGGAATATACCCAGGCATCGCTGGCTAGGACTAATGCTCGTCGAGTTCCGCTTCGCAGGTGAGCGGATAGTATCGTGAAAGGGAAACGCAATGGATGGGAAAAAAGGCCAGCCTCGAGAGTATCGCTGGTGTACAGAAAAGGCTTCTGACCGAGTGGACGTTGGAAGATAGAATCGAAGATATAGACGCAACAAAGGAAATGGTATGTAATTTCCAATAATGCGGCTGTATGAATGGTGGCCGTCTCTAAAATCAATAGCGGCGAGCCATTGTACAGTAGAATGGTCGGGCCTTTCATGCGACGGATGCGTAATAGGATCAAGCATCGGCATAAAATTAAATTTCAGCTTTGGCTCAGCCGAAAATCGTTCGCCGCGCAATTGTCTTCTATTTGTCGACTGGAATCGAATTGTGACTCTGTAACGAACTTATACGTCCTGTGTAATACATGCGCATGCAGTGAAAAATCGTTTCGCAATAAAAAAGAGAAAAGCAACAATGAAACTGGTCACTCGTGCTCTACGCGGAATTTCCATCTGCGTCCAATCGGACGTGATCGATCGAATTCGAACTTCGGAATCGAAGACCAAAACGAGAAACGCCGCGACGGAATAATATTTCATTCCGGCCGCGTTTCCTTGGACACTATCGCGATAGAACAGCCCCGGCACATTAATAGACGAACACTCGGGTGTCAGCGTCTCCGTGATTCACAAGATTTCGTTACCGCGTAGATCATACCTCCGCGATGCTCGCTTGGCCACCGGCCGATTATAATTTGTCGCCAAATTGAAATAAGAGAAATCCGCGACAGACGCTCGAACGCGCCTGAAATAATCGGACAGATCGACGAGCAACCGGACAGTGAAGATTCGCATGATTCATCGCGATTCCTGTCCACCTGCCTTCTATTTTTGGTATGCGGTACCTTCGAGCTTCAAATCGCAGTTGCATCAAACTCTCTAGTTATTTTCATGCGATTTTTTTGTGCACCTGAAGAAACACCATGAATGGGAAAAAGTATTAACATATTTTTTAAAGTAGTAGCAGAGTTTTCAGAAACGTAAAATTTTTAAAAGAAGGGGTGGGCTTCGTTGATTAAATTGTCTGGCATCGTCAGTATATCATCGTAAATGTGCTGGAAGAGAAATAGCAGTTTCAAGTTCGCCTGAATGGTAAGTATGAGAAACAGCGAATAAACGTCCTTGTTGTGCAGTCTCGTTGGACATTTGACTGATCAATAATGCGAGCAACAAGTACCCCACGACGTTAGCCACCACAATTAATCATTTCACAACGGTTGAGCACAATCTGGGCTGTTGCTTATGGACTACTTAACACTTAGTGCTCATAATTAACTCGAGCAATCTCGAGAGAAAGAGAGATAGAGAGAGGGGGTGGAGGTAAAAAAAAATGGGTAACAAAGTTTGAAACTTCGTCCCCTTCATGGAAAAACTTGTACACCCATTAATCTGGCTTTTTGTCAAACTCTGATCGTACCTAACGATCATAAACATGATGGGAGATTCCATTTAGTAAAGTTTGACGTTAAATAATTCTTCCCACGAGATATTTCTCCACTTTAGTTTATTCATTTTCATCAATCAAAAAAATAGTTGCTTGAGATTTGTCGTGCTCGGGCAAACTGCGAAGCTCTAGCGTCAGGAGGGTTGCCATACTAAGGGGCGAACATACATTACACATAAAAAAACCTGAATAAAATGTTCGCGTTATTACATTCCATAATATTTTCTCTTATTACACTTCTCTCCATTACAGGAACTTCGTTTGAATTATTTTAATAATATTACAATTTCAATCGAACCTAAAAGATTTTATTGAAATCACCCATAGATTAAACCCGAACCTCCAGCGAAAAGAGGATTGTCATTTTAACGGACTAAGCCGCACTATACATAAAAGAGCGTCAGTAAATTTCTGACTCTGATATTAATTTTAAAAATACCCAATAAAATGCTACCCTTTCTCGCATTATTACATTCCATTCCGTTTTATCGATATTGCCATTTTAATAAATCAAAAGGTATTTGATCAAACTTGCGTTTGCACAGACTAACCTCACAGCTCCAATTTCAGGAGGGTTGCCACTGTAAGGGGCTGACATACTCTGTATGCAAAAATCCTCTCACATTATTTCACAATATCTTTTTCGATTACGTATTCCTGCTTTACAAGAACTCCATTTGAATTATGCTGCTAACACTACCATTTTATTCGGTTAAAAAATATTTTATGGAAAACATCCTTGGCTGGGTTGCCGTTCTAAGGGGTCACGATATAATTCAATTATCCTCATACTCTGGTATATTTTCTGTACATTATACCATTATAATGACGTGATTTCATTTGCTTTTCAATATTAAACTATGCTCCACCAATCCGACCATCTTGAAACTGTTTTATATGTTAGATAAGCAACGGAACATTGGACTTGAATTTTTTGGAAGTGGTCACTCGAAGGGATTTTTTTCTGCCTTTAATAATTTGATCACAATGGTGAAAAAAAATATATGATATGAAGGAGGTAAGTTCGAGTATTTTCCTGTTTTTTTTTTTATCTGAATATCTTAATTAACAACCGAGAAAAAATGATACACTTATACGAAGGGTTAGGGACTTAAAATTTTAGGGGGTTATCTTCCAACCTAAAACCATTGTTTTCCACACAATATCAATAAAAATTGTGGGTAGGGCCGCTGGACCAATCATAGTCCGCTAGACCTGGAAAATTTTGATCGACTTACTCACCGAACGTTGGCTAGCGTGTGTCTCCGCGATCTGAGGTTGTGGTACCCTCGCAGCTCGCCGATGCTCCCTTGCTCGGCCTGCATCTTGGCCTGTGCAGTCGCGGCTGCAGTGGCGATCACGTGGTGCTGGTGTGTACCCGGTGCACCGGATGTTGTGATGCTTCTGCGCGATCGCCAACCCGTTCTGCTACCGCCGCCGCTGCTCGGGGTCGGCGATTTCTTCTGGCAGGGCCTGGAAAATCCAAAGTCACCCGCCGCCGTTTTCACTGCTGACTTTTCAGCCACCTTATCACCCGGACACCCGTCTCCTTTATTCTCGCGAGACTGTCCCCTCTCAATCGGCCTGATCCCTTTGTGGTCCGCATGACATTCTCAACCGGCTCGAGTTTGTCTAATCGTGCGGAGAGGCTTAATTAAAGAGCGATTAGGCCTGGGTACACGGCAGCCGTATTTGATGAGGATTTCCGATGATTAAGACGCCCAGCGATGGATATTATACACGATACCAGATTACTACTCGAGGAATTGCTGATAATACTGATCCCTGCTTGGCAGAACCGAATTGGTTCTGCATGATGCCCGGAATTTCAGGATCGAGTTAGCTGACCGCAATTGCTAGCACTTTTGCCAACCGAGTGGAAAATTCGATTTGGGTGGAACTCGAATGGATTGTGGATATTGTGGACCTTGGGACATGTCCTAACTTCATTCAAGTCGAGATTGACCACCGAGTCTTAATTGACTGTTGGAATCGGGGCCTGTTGAGTGCTAGCTAAGCGTTGAAGCAAATATTGAGGATCAATTTCCTAGTTGGTCCTCGTTTAAAATAATAAAGTTACTAACCTAGAAGAGGTACACTAATGTATGCTGACAACCTCGGGCGACGTTCTAGATTACTCGAAGTCTACACGAATCCCTAACTTCACTGAAGATCGTCGTCAGAGCTACTTGTAGCTAACGGTAGAATTCGGAACGAGCAAATGTCCATTCTAATACTAATCCACTGTTCTCCAGGACCGAGGAGGGTGTCCATTAACCCCCGACAAGCTCCGCGGAACGTGTCAGGTGTTCGTACCGATCCGAACAGAACGAATGCCGCCGTGAAAGTAATTCGCAAACAAACAGTCCAGTCGGTGGCCTAATGAATGCCAAGCGAGAGGGCTGTTGAACAGGGCCGAGATACTCGTTGATTAAAGGATTGTCCTCGAGGGCACGCCGATGAGCTCTGCCCTCGGATGAAATATTCATGAGATCGAAGTGCGGCCATGGTGTATCTTTCGAGGTCCGTTTGCGAGCGTTAATGAAAAGCGTCGAGTAATTTGCACGAGCGGACACTATCATTCACTATTATTTCCACTCTGTAACGGTGTTCAAACGTAGAAACGGTGAACTGTTCCCTTGGGAATCACACTTTCAGGCTTTGTTCACGATCTTAATAAATATCGAGAATGGTTCGACACGGTTTGGAAACGAACATAGATGTAATCGTGACGTCTGGAGGAACGCGCGAGCTTGTACACAGCGTAAATCGACCGCAAGGCCTGGCATCGAACTCGCTCGGCGAGCAGTTGGTTACGTTCTGTGTAAACACACGCGATCGGAATCGGCGGGGATAAATATTTTCGTTACGTCCCGTTCCCACTCGAGCCTGCCTGCGCGACTGTGTACAATGGAAAACCGGAGACCTAATGAGTGGCTGAAAACTGCTGGCGGTCGGCCAAGTGGCTACGATTCACTTGGAGATCAACCAGATCTTTGTAACCTATGCTTCTTGAATGGTGGAAGTGGTTGTTAGCTAGGGAAACCTAATCCGCGACAGCGAGTGTACCAGCGCTCTTTCAACATACCCCATCTTAACCCTTTTGCAGTCGGTGCTGCTTCAACTTGAAGATTAAACATTTCTTCCGACCTGACAACGGATTTTATGCGTTCACGACAACAAGGAACAGGTGGAATTTAAAACTGTTGTATTATTTTCAGCCTATTTTCAACATATTCAGAAAGAAAATTAAATTTCTCTGATGGTTTTGTAATAAATGCATAGAATCTATCGATCAGATACCAACATATTTAATCATGAATCACACGGCGTCAATGCGAATGCATCGAACGCACACCGTTCGAATGAGAATCCGAAAAATAATACTTCCACGGAGTTTTGTTTTTGTTTAAAAAGAGAACCGGCGTCCCGTGACATGGACCCGGTCGAACTTCGTGTTTCGCCGGAATATTTCCAAATTTCATTTCGCGAAATACTAATCCCCAATGCTGTTGTATCCCACGCCACACCGGCGAAGCCTCTAATTGAATAGCGAATGGAAATGACGTCGAACTTTTTCGAGATGTGGCCTGCGGGGTGGGGAGCACGGACGTCGCTTTCAAAACGAAAACTCAGTCACCACCGCCACCGTTGTCGTTGTCGCCGCCGCTGTCCGATAAATGTGGTTTTTTTCACAGCGACAACAGCGCCAGAGAACTGTGTTCCCCACGGTGATCGAAAAAAACGCGGAGAAATGACTCGCCGGTCCAGTAATCATCGACGCGGAACACTTTTCATCGATACTGCGCCGGGACAATAGACGGGGAGAAATGGGCCGAGAGGGGGAGAGACAGAGAGCCCGAGGAAAAACAACTACGACTTCCTGATCCACGCCGGGAAACATCAGTGAGCCGGACCGGAAGTGACATCGAAAATCCATGCGCGCGTTACATTATTCGCGGAGCCCCGAAGCGAGCATCAAGTACAGACGGTTCCATTTAAAGTGGCCGTTTAAACGTCTCCTCGAATTATAGTCATGGGAAAAATGTTTTTCAAGCAGCGCGAATACTATATTTGTCTTCCGAGGCAAATTTCAAGGTCGTGGGAATTTTTTCCACTGTTTTGTAAAAGCGTAAAAAGACAAATACAATGAGAAATCGCAAATTTTAAGAAACTTCAAAGAGCATAACATCGTCGCGAGAAGTTATGAAAGTATTTATTATCATACTTTGTTCAGAAATGTATTTTGAGTTGCGTCACTTTTCGAGTGAACGGACGATATTCATCGATCAGGAAAATTTAGGGAATCGTTCGATTGTTTATTGCCAGCAGGCTACGCGGATGGGGGATGAGCAAACAAGACAATGCGAGGGCCGGGGCACAAAGCTTCTGTTAACACGCAATCGATGATAATCCTTTGTCCCGCTGCCAGACGCAAGGAACGGCAGGAGCGGGGCGAACCTTCGAAATTTCGGTTCGGCCGCACGTTCAGAGTCGACTGAGTAATGCGGATCGTTAATTTCTAAACCTGCCATGGCCTCGAGGTGCCACAGGCTGAATGGCGAACCCGGTCGTTTGCGTCAACAGAGGAGCATAATGCCTCTGCTAACGCGTAGTCGCTCCCTACATTGTCGGAGGCTGTGCTATCGTCGTCAGAACGATGCTTTTCAACGCCATTATCCGCGGGTGTTGCAGTCGACACAGGCTCCGTCTTCGCCTAACGATCGCGTCACCTCAACGATGTCGACTTGAGAGTTAGAGCTCAGTCTGGCTGATGAACTATGATACGTCTTCAGCCTCTCTTGCGAGGAATGTCTACAGCAAACAGCTTCGTAGTCGATATTTTCAATCTGGATCGAGTATTGGTTCAATCATACGCAGCTACACTTGGCTACACTTAATCTAGGCGTGGATCTAGCTGTGTAGACTCTATGTCCGATAATGGCTAGCTAAAATTGTCTGGGAGCTGTACTAGTCTGTTTATGGGTAGCTGATTCTCCAGCTGGATAATTTTAGCTTTCTACATTCTCGTATTCATCTACGTTATTTGACGTAAAACCAATTTTTTACCATTGTGGAATAAGTTTTATGGCCAGACTGCGGATCTTTATGCATTTATAGCAAAATTGAGTGGGCGGAATTCAAAATTGTTGAACAATCTCGGAATTGAAGATGCCAATGTATGATTTCTCCTCTGTTAAAATCGTTAAGGGAAGAAATAACATTGAATTTGGTTTCTATCTCTTGCAATTGATACAGACAATTTTTATTTCGCATAAAGATCCGCAATCATTTTGTTCCACGATCTCTTGGAGATCTCGTAGAATTTCTGTTTCCTGTTAGCAAAAGATTGAGTTGTATGACTTTTTACGAGTTCATTTGACATGCGATTTGCACCGCATCAAAAATATCGAAATCCCTCGGCTTTGATCAATCGATCAAATTTAAAGCTCATCTTCAAACGCGGTAGGAATGATCGAATGCGTGGTCATTAAACGCGATGTAATGAATGCCCGGAGGTGTTAACAATTCCGAGAGATTAGCATCGGGAAGAGCGAGACAAGGAATGGTGGTGCCCGCAAGAGCGTTTCCTTATCGTTGCGATCGATCTTTCCTGGCGGTGTTCCTGCCACGAATCCGCGGGCCGAACCGACATCAACAGGTTGCCCAGCGACGACGTGAAACAAGTCGACGACGGTTCCCCGGCACGAAAGCTCAATATGTCTGCGGACGACCGGTATCAGTTGCAACGGGACTCGTTTATTACATAGAGATCGTGGGCGGCTGTCGCGGATTAAATCGTCAAAAATAACTGTTCGCGTCTCCACCAGCTTTACGTAACGTTATTAAAAGTGATTCAGGAATACATGAATACAGGAATGTCACAGCTTGTGAAATTGATGACGCGCGAGCCTCGAGGATCAACATTGTCACATGACGGTCCCACGAGAATATTTTCATTATTTCGATCGTAATATTTTCGTCGAACTTGAATCGAAGATCGGTTAATTGCGAAGGTAACGAGTTTTGAACATTCCTAATCCGTTTTTAATGGAACGCTGAAATAATTCCGTCAACAATCGCGTCCGTGAGTCAGGTCCAATATTTCAGAGGTAGTATTTCCGGTGTCGAGCGCCGCCAAAAATTCGCCGCTCACCAGAAAGCACAATCGGAGTAGTGCGACTGGTATTGCGCGCAGCCAGGTTTATTCCTGCGAGTCCTGGCCCCGGGCCGAATAAAACTGTCAACGAAGAATCCGATATGGGATTTTGCGGAGGAGAATCCGTGCCCACACGGAACCCCCGTCGCGCGGAACAAACGAGCCGGCATTCCGGGCAGGTGAAACACAAATCTGCCGTAACGACGAAGGAAATGTTCACTTCGGGCCCCATTCATCTGCCGCTCGGCGAATTTCGCGCGAACTTGACGCAAGTATCAGTCGCGGGGCGGGTTTGCCGACTTCGCCGGCCGGCCGTGTATACACCAGCTCTAATTATACACGTTTCGTTTCAGAATTAGACAGCCGTGTTGCATTAATAGCGAGAAAGGAAAGCGGTGTCCACCGCGTCTAATAATAGGCCTCATTATTTATAGGAATGCCGGTTAAAGCCACGCGTGTCGCGGGGGAATTCGAGACGACCAGATTCGTTACTGTTCGAATTGTCGTGTCGCTATCCGGACTAATTATTCCTCGCGAGAGTTGTTGGATCGTCGACACGATCAGGAATAATCAATTAATAATTTCGTTTGGCAAACACAGAGAGCTTCGCAACCTCCGCCAGTCGTGTTTAAATATATTCCAGACGCAAATTCATGTACACGAGACCTAATCAAGGCTGAGACTGCACATTGTCGACCTAAGCGAGACGGAGCACACACTAGAATGCACACTAAATGCAGGGTGTCCCAACAATCATCTCAGGAATCGTGAGGTGCAACATTTTTGGGACACCCTGTATGAAACCTATCCTTCCGAGCGTTTAAAAAATCGAAGAGTGCTCTCCGCGGAGAAAGATCCCGAGCGAATCGCTATTCAAATATTTCGAAAGTAAGCAGAAAATATTTAACAATGTAGTTCCATAAATTCACCGGCGAGTAGACGCGGGTGCACAACTGCGCCCGGGACGATGCACGCGTGGCAAGACATTGTCCGACGGTTTTCCATGCTGTGAACATCGGCGGCGTTCCGGCGCCGGCAATCGGGACGCAAAATTTTCGGACACAATAAAACGCCGCGGCCGCGTTTAATTACCGTCGAGTGGCGTCAGAGAAAACCGTGAATACCGGCGGTGTTGGAACACCGGGCTCGCGACAGTGACGCCTGCGTGCAGAAAATTGCGAGAAACGAATATGAACAGCTCATTAATTATCGGCCCGGTTGTTGTTCCAGGGGACTCATCGATCTCACGATGATCGATCCCTGTTTCTATGGAAATTACCCGGCGACACAACAGCACACTCGGACGTATTACCTGTGCACGATGGGCTCCTCTTCAACTGCGAATCAATATTGCTACAATTTCGTCTCGGACGATGTTTGCTGTTGACGACGCGAGTTAAGTATGGACATCCAGCTGGGTTTACCTTAGGGGTAGCCGGCGTTTACATTAGCCCGTGTAATGTCGATGTTAGAACCAGCTTAGGATTGCCTTTCGGATAGTAAGCCACTTATCAGAAGATGACTCTACGAGAAAATTAACTTTGAGGAGAAATTCCGGGGAAATGTCCATGTTTCTATTTTCCGGAACGAAATTGGTTTAGTTAACAGCCCCCAATCACAGAGTTGCAAGCGCGTCGATATCGCGACGTCTATATTCCCCACGTCAAACCACGTCTCTCCACTCGATTTTTGCACACTTTTTCACGTCGGCACCCTTTACAGGCAGCTCCGCGATATAGGAAACGTGTCACCATTCTGCCGCGGCATAATAGGAGGCCGCGCGTCGGAGATATTTCAAACTGACTGACGACTGAAAAACGATCTTCCACCGACGGGAATCGGCCGGCAAGTTATCGCGAATCAATGGGAACGTCGACTACAAAGTTTGCGGAACTCTCGAGTCTTCTGCTCCTTCCCGCGAAACTTTCTCGGACCGCTGTCTGACACCGTCGATACAATTACTCGGTGCGAACCGATACGCGCGGACAGTGTACAGTTCGACTACGATTTTCCTGTTGACCAGGTACTCTAGCAAGGTGACCTATACTTTTTCACGTAAAAAGCATTTTTCCAGATTTAAGAATATGCGAACATGTAGCTCACCAAGTACTGAGAAACTTTTGTCTAAAACATTGTTTAATTACACTACCGGAAATGCCTAAAAAATGGTGACATAACTTAACGGACACACCCTGTACATTTAGAAAATTCTGTAGAAATTATTCGAGGGGCAACGTAGTTCTAAAAATTGAGTTTCCAAGCCTGCTGAACTTTCGAGTACCGTC
Organism: Lasioglossum oenotherae; assembly: GCA_028455765.1. Taxonomy (NCBI): domain Eukaryota; kingdom Metazoa; phylum Arthropoda; class Insecta; order Hymenoptera; family Halictidae; genus Lasioglossum; species Lasioglossum oenotherae. The sequence continues at coordinate 13,819,174 of CM052295.1, forward strand.
GGACGCGAGACAATGCAGGGAGTTGCAGTCTCGATTCTCTCGAAGGTGCTCTCATTGTGCTGAACTTCCGGCCGCGGCGCGGCGGTGAAATGGAATTCGAAAGTTGAAAAAATTCAAAAGGGCGAAGTTGATTCGATCCGACTGTGACCCTCGATCTGACGCAGAACTTCCCGTCTACTTTTCCCGTAGTCTGTTAAAGAAGTTACCGTCGAAGTGAATCCTGGACGGGAAGTGAAAAAATTTTACGAGCTCAGGTAATGCGTCTCCGTCGCCCGCGTCCCGGGGACAGAAGAAAAGCATTATCCTGATTCCGCGCGAGCCAAGATTCAACTCGGCGGAATTACGGTTGCCCAGGCAAATTTCAGGCGAGTCTCGAGGCGGGACGAGCCGCGACAACGATGCGCCTTGTTTTCAACGGGGAAAGAGGAAATGTCTTTGAGAGGACGTCGTTCCGAGACCCGTCATCTCGAGGCTCTCGTTTGTTTACGGCGCCCACGGCTTATCGATGGAACGATCGACGCGCCGCACAGTGGGCCAAATCGACGAAATTTCTATGAAAATCAAAGAACTTTCGATAGAAATGAGGTAGAGCGATGAAATTTTTTCGAAAAACCACGATTTTCTCGAAATTGTGCAAGTTTAACGAATTTTCTCAACGTTAAAAAAACGTTCGTACCACAATCTCCACAATTATCCCATATTATGCAAAGTCCCACTGTGCGCCTCCGCGCCGGTGACGCAGACCCTCGAAACGTGACACTAACGATACACCCCGATGGAAAAGTTGCGTGATCAATCGCGATCACCGCGACACCCGGCCCCCATTACATAATATGCAAAGAACCGCCCCTGAAGCGTCTCGTTACCCGCCTCTCATCCCCTCCTTCATCCGTCCCTGCGTTTACGAAAGTAAATAACGCGCGAACAAATTTCTGGCCGTCCAATTTGCTTGACTGTTTCTAAATTAATTTTAAAGTAAATTCCGAAGGACTAGACGTAACATACCTAATTCAAAATCTAACTATACGCTGCTAATCTCAGTCCTAACCAGTCCTAAAGTGCTAGGGTCTAAACTGTTAGGGTTTCAGGTGTCAGGGCTTGAAATATTCCTGCGCCCCATAACCCGACTCCACCGCCGGCCACGTAAACTTAATTCCACCTATTCTAGTCCAGGAAAGGCTAATACGATTTAAATCTAACCGACACCCAAGCAAAGCTGTAACTCAATTTAAACTTAGCCTGCACCTACATGAATTAATGTAAACTCTAACGTGGCCTTAATCCACCTAGCCACTAACTTCCCAACAATGTAAACACACAGCGAACGATTTAAATATTACGTTATTTTCTTTTTCCTGATAGAGATCAATCCTATCTTGTCCAGGACACTAGGGATAGTTCTCGGCTGCAGCACTAGGTGGCTGCACAGCTGATCCTCGTTCCCTCAGCAAACCCCATCGATCCTTATCTACCAACCTTCTTGTATTCGCGGGATTTCCCACTGTCAATGAGTTCGCTCTCTTGGTATTCCAACGTGAAACAAATTTCTCGAAACTTCCCCTGCAATGTGCCATCTATGTATAGAATTCAGAGAATTCCCTCCGCCGAAAAATTCCAATTATCTCTTAATTACTCTGCCGTATCCAAGACGTTCCAATAATCCAACGTATTATATTGGACATCCGACGCCGATAACCATTAACGCAAAACCGATACCGGATCATCGTTACACGACCGAATCGAAGCTGGCTGCGAGGGTGCAGCCATAATCACGGTTCGGGAAACGATACAGATCGATTCGCCAACAATTCGAAGGGGAGCTCTATTTCAGACCACTGGAGATACGGCAATATTCCGACATTTTTTCTAGAAAATCACTGGGGGATCTCTGAAATTTTTATGACCATTCATCCCATATGCAGGGAACATACACGAATATTTTGGTGCGTCTGCACACCAACATACACGGTGTGTATCGGCTCTGTCGCAGCTACAGTGTAAAGAAGAAACGAATCGCGTGGCTAGATATCACTATCGATCGCTGACGTTTCGAGGGTGATCGATCCGGATTGGATTTCGGCGAAATTAGGCTGTGAGACCAGAATGCTTAACCTAAGCTGGCTTAGGTCTACATCACTGCGGCGTGTGTTGACATCGGGACGGATTACGTCTACGCCGAGTCGCAGATTACGAAATTAATTCAAGGATTATTTTCTTGCGTTTGCAGCTGAAGTATCCCGATTCGTATAATCCCGCTGAAGAATGGGGATTATGCTTGTCGACCAACCTTTCGGCCCCCGGAAATCGCAATCCCGTTTAACGAAGCGGCTTGTTAGGAGCCAGGTCCTTTTTTACAAACCCCCGTTCCGCAGCACGCGTTCCGCATGTTTGACATTCGATCGAACCTCGGGGAGCAGAGGGTCCACGATGGAACTGGATTCTGCTGGGAAAGCCTCGTTTGCCCGGAATTTCTTTTTAATTCCCGGGCTGTTTATCTTTCCCCCGTTTGCCTCACGGTTCGCGTATTACATAATTCATCCGCCGAAAGGAGCTCAGGCCGGAAAGAAACAATTTCGACGCGGCGAACCTCCCCCCCGTCCAATGGCCGATGGGCACGCCCTTCGAATTCGGAAATCCCTTTCAGCCCCTCGAATATAAATTCACTCGACTTCGAGGCCTCTGTACACTAAATAATTCATCGGCCAGGAAGCTCACTGTCACAGAGACCTCAAAGGAACCTGCGAGACATCTCTCCGAGCTATCACGTCCCCTAATGAAATTTCGGCGTGCCACCTCTCGAATTTTTTCTGAAGAATTAGCTCGAACTACCTAATTGAAATTTTACCAAAATGTTTTTTTCATTGCCGTACTTTGAGAATTTTCATGAGTCTACGTCGATGCGAAAACATTTTATCAACCCCCTGTTGCCGGCCGTTATTTATTGCTACAAGTTTTTCCATGACATAAATGTATCGGACACTTGTCACACGCTCGGTGACACTTCTGCTCGCTTTAAATCAATAAACCAAAGTTTGTTTTACTCGTTGCGAATGGTCGGAGCTCGAACCATTTTTTAACAAAAAAAAGTGATCGTTGAAATTACAAGTGAAAAACGAATGAAAAGAGGTCGGCAGCTAGTCGGTAAAACGATTCGTGTTCGCGCGAATAGATCGTGGCGCAGCGTGGTCGAAGACAAGGTTCACGCCCTCGGATGTTTCCCCAGCTTCCTGACATTTATACGCGATCTGATCTAATTTAGGTCCGGCCAGAAGGCACTATCCCATCTATCATTCGTCCCTCTCCCTCCCTACATGGCTTTCATCCCGAGGTAATTCGACACGCTCCATTTTCCCATCCATTTCGAAGGCAAGCCCCCGCGTAGCCCTCTTTATTGCGTTCGCGGTGCACGGGCGAAGGAACCGACGAAAAAACAAAGGGCGAATGAGAGGGCGGTAAACGTGAGGACGGATATAGCCGTAAACAATCCGCGACGAACGTCGCCCGTCAAGTCAGAGACATCCTGGAACGTCGTACTTCCGAACTTCTTTGAACTCACTCCCGTTTATCGATGCTACTCGGGAACCGGCTTCCGCAAAGTTCAGGATTCCGACGACGCTGTCAGCGGATATTGAGTGTCTGTGTGCGACAGTACAGCAGCCGTTCCCGGCCTGACGAGCATTATCTCACATCCGGGACGGTTCCAACATCGTTAAACCTCGTCAAACAAAAGTGTACCCAAGGTCAGAACAGCTATCACGATTAGAAAGACTAGAGGTACCTAACCAGACACTTATCTGTCGTCGATTGACTATGTGTGAGATCAACAAATTAATTATTACATTTAGAGTTAGAGGATGATCGAGAGACCAACGATCCCGTAAGCGGACCGGAAAGTTGCAAGAGGCTAGAGTGACCCTACACTTAGAGACAGGGGTAGTCTTTTAAGAGGAGTAGTCTCGAGCGATTGACAGAAGTTTTCCTATTAACCCAGCCGGGAGAGAATGTCGTTGACCCCGGGTAAGTTTCACCATTCCGATTGATTGAACTTCTTTGGTAAAAGAACGGGTGTGTATACTCGATAGAACTAGATTAAACTGACCTCTCCTTAGTATTACGGCCCTCCTCATCGTCCTCCTCCTCGATATCGTGCAGCCTGGGGCTTAGTCGGTGCTGGGTGCCCTCTTTACCGTAATCCTCGTCCTCCGTCCTGATCAGCTCGACAGTCTTTTCGTCGTCCAGATCGTCGAGGTCCTCGTCAAGGTTGCCCAGAGGCGCCAGCACGCGCGCCTGCACCTCCGACACCTTCTTCTTCTGCTGTTGCTGTTGCGGTTGGATCTTTTCCTGTTGCTTTTCCAGCAGCTTCTGGTGCTGCTGTTGGCTCGGCTGCTTTTGTTGCTGGTACTTGTGGCCGGTGGAGCCCTTCTTGGCCTCGGGGGTGGCCCCCGAGACAGCTGCACCACCCCCCCCCCCGCCGCCACCGGCGCACGGCAGGCAGCAAGACCACGCGCCCCCCACCTCGGCACCCTAGCGCCACTTAGCGTCAAAACATCCAGGGCCGGCTGCACCAGGTTACCTCGCACCTCTCTGGAACGATTAGAGATCGATGCCACACCTGTCCCAGGCGATACCCTAGGGCTACATCGTCCTAAGCACCTGCTTGACTCGGCGGACCCTTCTTGGAGACGCACCGAGACTCAGGTCCTCTGGATCTGCTACCCCTCCCGCTCAATGACATCAGATACTTCCTACGTCGAGCTAGCTTCTTCGATCACCTTTCTCCTGATCCTTTAAACCCAGGCTAGCGTGTCTGATCTCTTCCCTTCATATTGACCTGGCCCTGATCGTCCTCCTTACTAATCCTCTAAGTGTTCCAAGTAAGTAGACTCAACCTACAGACATTTTTCTTCATATTCTCCTTCTTCAGCTAATCCTCCATTCAGACTAGATCCAGATTATCGACGTTCACTTTCCTGATCCTCCAAGATTATCCCAATCACTGATGATCCTCTTTGAAGCTCCCTCCTCCAGGCTTGTTAAACAAGGATCTCCTGCTTTCGTCGACCATGTATGAACCATCCAGCCCCTGGATTCTGTTCCACTGGCCTGACCGTGGGATCTGCTCGCTTCTCGGGCTTATCGAATTCGGTTCGGAGAAGTTCGGGAAGCTCGGAACCTTCCTTTTTCGAATTGAAGTTCCGCAAAGTCCGCTGCAGTTTCGTCGCCGGAAGTTACTTCGGCAAATCGTTCCCGATATCTTCGTGACGCTGTCCGATCGACGTACGTTTCGAGATTAGGCTTCGGGGCTACCGATGATCATGTTTCAAGATCGTGTACAGCAATTTTTCCGAGGTGGTTTTACGATCTTCGATATTACAACAGCAGATCAGGGCTGATGGACAATTATTCTGGCCGCGAGACAGTTTTTACGTCCCCTAAGAACAGTTAACGACTTGCTGGCAAACTCCGAAGCTACCACGTCGTCTTTAATGCTTCTTTAAGGTCTTTTGATACCTTCCTGCTGCAGTTATAGGTCACCAAGTTCCGAACTATGGTTCGGTGCTTCTTTTGCGTATGCGGGATGGCGAGTTTCGTGACGATGTCGTATATAGGCCCTTTTGCTATTCGCGTACAAAATTTCAATGGCGTCCGAGGACTTTGATGAAGAGTGAGTTGATCCGATTGTCAAAAATCCTTGGTGACCACTTGCCGATCCTCTACGATTCACTGAACTGCCAGGATCGACTCGGGAAGTTTAGTCCGAACTATCCTTTGAGACATCCCTGTCCCTCGGGAATCGTTCCGATTGATCCCACCGCCGAGGTTTTCTGTTGTTGAAGGGATTGGGGGCTGCGGAATATTTGCGAACCCTCAGCTGGACGTTGCTCATCGATCGGGAGACCAATGCAAACACAGATTGATTGGATCGTTAGTCTAAGACACGCTATAGTTGCGATTTCGATGCACAAACACGATCAGCACTCGCAAGTGTCGGAGGATCAACTTCGGCAGCGGCTGCACTGTGCTCGCACATGCTGAGGGCTCAGTTCCTTCGGAAAACACAATTTTAGAAATACACTCGACCTCGGTTCACACTGTTCGAAAGCGTTTCACACTGTCTGCAGTTGTTCAACTCTGTTTGAAGTCGTCCTACACTGTTCATAGTCGTTTGAACCATCTCCGCCGACGCTGTCTATCCAGTTGTACGTAGGCGCATCATCGCACGTTTAGTTTAACCTGCTTTGAGATTTGTCCTCCTTCAGTTTTTTCGGAAACTCGTGAACATTATAGTTGCGAAGCAAGCCGCGCTTTTTCCCTGGTATAATCCCCTCCTTCATCGGGTAATACACTGCGAATCGTGGAGCGAAACACAAAACTGTCGATGGTGGATGGACTCTGCCACCGCACTGCGATCTCGCTCGCCACTGACGATGCTTTTGCGACTGTTCTGTGGAAGGACTTGTTCACTAACAACACTGCATGGCAAAATAAATTAGTGAATATTTCGGGTAGAGTGGAAAAAAGAGCGAGAGAAACAGAGAGAGACGAGATAAAAAGGTTTGAAAAAAACGATAGGTGGAAAGTTGTGATGGGTCCAAGTTAGGGCGAGGATCGAATTAGGTCCGGGCTAATCTGGTATAGTCATTTCAAAAATTTCAACTGAGAGAATGTGTTATCAAGAACCAGGTTTAATCTAATGACCATATCCATGATCAGCTTGAAAAATAATTGAGTTTCCTGTGCCACTACTGTCGTTAACAGGACCCGATTTCTTTTTTCGAGCGAGCCGTGATGTATGTAGGATATGACAGTGTTATGCTATTTACCACGCCCCGATAATTCCCGTGACGGTAATATCAAGCTTCCGTCGTTTCGCGTGTAATATTTGACGCCCCTCCGAACAGGAAATCGACTAGTTCGGTTCGAGTATTCGATATTAGGTGAACAGAAATCGATATTCGAGGGTTGTCATCTTCGGGAATCAGAAAAGCTACGAGATTTTGATATTTGTTCGCGTGCACGCGCGTTCGTTGTTCGTTTCCGCGATCATGTTCCCATCTCCCGTAGCTCGCGATGCAATTTATTCTCCGATTTTCCCCTGCGTTGTTTAATTAAATATGATTTCATTATCCTCCGCTTTTAATTTCGTTCTACAATGCTTCGTGGATATCGCGATTCAATGAAACGCCGAATACCGAGATTAATAACACGTGTTTATTCGCGGATCGTTATCTCGGAAAATTCGAATGGACATTATTTTACGGGAGCGTTGCTTTGATACGTATTTATCGGATAACAAATGGTAAGACTATTATTGGGCAAAATTTCGTACACTGTAGAATACAAAACTTCGAAACACTTGACCTGTGATAACCTGGCAATTTTTTATCTGAAAGAATTGCCTGAAATTGACAGCTCGGGACGGGAATACTTCCGTGACAATCGTCTCGTCGAGCCGGTACAACGGGAGACGGAACGTGGAATCTACATTTCAAAAACGGCTCCATTGAAATTGACAGAGGCGCGGTTGAACGGCGGGAAAATTTAAATAATGTACCCTGTGGAATATAAAAGCGTTCCCGTGTCAATGTCAACAGTCCAACCGGGGCCTGGTAGGTAGTTCGACTTTCAGCATTCGAGTTTCGTGCCGGTGATGTCGGCGAGAAGCGCGTCGAATAATAACAACCGGCTGGAAAAATAGGATCACCGAGTTACCGCGGGACCCGTCGGGCAATCTAGCAACGACGATGCTGGAATTTTTAATTTCCCCGGCAATCCGGCCCACTTTTTATTAACCATTAACCGGCAAATTGCTTGGGAAGTGCGGGCCGACGATCCTTCTGGATTCGGATTGGCCTCGAAACTCCTCTTTGCCACTTTTTCCACCCCCCCCCCTACGGCTCGTTGAAGTTCTTCAATTTTGCGTGAGGGGGTGAGAGAGGGCAACCCGACCTCGAACTAGGAAATTAGATCCACAAAAGATCAAACGTAAAGAGACCGCCGCCGTGCGACGACATAATTCAATTGGATGCGACTGGAGACCCGGGCAGTAAATAATGGCAGAAATGGACGTCGGGATATCAAACGAAAATTTGATCAACCAAATATTTGTGAATTTAGGGAAGACAATTAACTGGTTGCATCTTTTAGTGAAAATTCGGTTGAGGATGTTAGGTCTGGGTTAGTTCGTATGATGAAAAAATTATAACACGCGTAGATTATCTGACCATTACCGGGCTTTGTCTCTACTGTTTTCCATGTTTCTGCGAACTTTTCAATTCCGCGCGTAATGAGATTCATTATCCTCTGATTTTCGCTTGTACCCAGGTTCAATTTTTTTAACTATCTTTCCCAAGCATTCGTTCACCATAATTATTCTTCCATGTCCATTCTCCTCTCTTTAAGGGGTCTTTTACGTTTCGATAATTTCATAAATTCCACCTCTAATGAAGCGAAAGGAAATTCTGAATGGGAACGGAGAGCCCGAGGAGCCGTACGGTTTCCGGGCGAGAGCTTTTGCATCGACCTACACCTACGTCCCGTTCACTCGGCCATAAATGTGATTTATCGCGGCGACTACGATGAATTTCCTCCATTTTTTTTTTGTCGTTCACGGCCTTCCCGTCTCCGCCATCAATATTTTCCTTCTCTCGTTTTTCCCCATAAGAGAACCCGGGAAGTTAGATTTTTAGTCGCAGAACTCGGTTTATTCCGAAGTTCATTTGACAGCGATTAATAGTTTCCGAGACACGCGTTTAACCATAAATATTTTCGTGTGTCACATTCTAGAAATTCAATAAAAGCCTCTTCAGTGTCCGACCGTTAACAGGACGTTCCCCTTGCCGCATTAATCGGGGAAATTTCACCATTATAATTCCCAGCATAATATTGTTCCCACTATTATGCCGAAACTCTATTTTCGCTTCTTGTCGGTCGCTCCCGCCACCAAAAATACATTGAAATTTCAATGAAATAAATTAAACGCCAGAGCCAGTGGGAATTGACGGGGACGGTTTAATTCGCCGCTGATTGCTTTTATCAATTATACGCGGATTTATCGGCGACGCGACATAGTTGTCGAAATCAAAGGGTCGAATCGCCAGCCAGACACCGAGGTTTCGTTTAAACAGAAATTAATCACCGGACTGCCTCGCGCCGGAGCCGGCTGGCAGATTATTGGCTCCGAAAGGGGCGGAGAAGAAAGTGTCGCCTAATGACATAACCTAATTTCCTGTTTATTCGATACGCCGGAAGCCTTTAATCGGATTCCGAAGAAAATGGAATGTCCTCCGCCAGGGAAAGTAGTTTCCCGTTCGATCGTGAAGGGAATCAGTTTCACCCCTCCCTTCCTCTCTCGCACCCCCCTCGACGATGCGTCGAAGAAATTCTGATACGTCGTAAACTTTGTTTTCCAGCAGGCTTTACGGGCAATAGGCACCGCGATGCGGAAAATGAAGCCGGTTAATTCAGACGCGTCGCACTTACCCTCCACTTAATACTCGAGCAATTCTATTGTTCTGTCGATCCTCCAATCGACGCGAACAATTTCTTAATCTTCTCGAATTGCCGATCAACCGGAGCTGGGCTTAATTGATTTTGCAATGATAATTCTAATTATTAGTTACATTGGATAACAAAAGTAAGTTAATACTCATATTTTCAATCATGAAATCACGATAACAGTAATATTTATTCACTTGTAAAGATAAACAGGTTCATTACATATTTAATGGTAATGTTGAAAACAAAATTTATCGCGATTATCACAGTGATTTGAAGATTTAGCAAGATATTGATCTTTCTATACTAAATATACAAAATGCGCTGTGGCAAAAGTAAGTTTGTATATTAAGCATAGAAATTTTGTAATTTTGCATATTTAGTATAGAAAGATCAATATCTTGATAAATCTTCAAATCACTGTGATAATCGTGATAAATTTTGCTTTCAACATTACCATTAAATATGTAATCAACTTGTTTATTTTTACAAGGTGAATCAATATTACTGGCATCGTGATTTCATTATTGAAAATATGAGTATTAACAACTTACTTTTGTTATCCACTGCATTCTAATTACTCTAATTATTAAACTACAGATTTGGGGAATTTGAAAAGAATCATTTTTGCAGTCTTTTTTTCGAGAAGTGACACTTTTAACAAAAAGTGGTGCCATTCCTACAGTTTTCGATTTTACTTTTTGACACTGATCCTGTCAATAGCGAAAGTTTGAAGCCAATCGTTCGACGCGGAAATTGAACAATTTCCTTCTTCGTCGCGAATTCATAAAATCGTCCATAACGAGTGCAATCTTTATTCTTCCTCCGGCAAAAAATTTACAAATATTGTTGAAATATGGGTAAAAGTGTACATGACGGTCCTGTAGAGCTGCGTTTAGTAGTCGAACAATAAAAAATTCGTTTAGTTTAGTGGAGGTTCCCGAGCCGGACGATATTTCTCTCGACGTCTTCGCGGAGCGTTGCGAAGACAATGGGAGATTTCGTTCGGAATTACTGGCACGTTTTTCACGCGGGTGTTTCCGGCATGCGACTTCATTATCGGAAGGCAGGCTCTACCATCAATTACGCGAGGGGCGTGCGCGCAATCGATGATCACCGGGAGGCGTAATCATCGATTGTCAGTTACTGACCGACGCCCCCGCTCTCCCTTTACCGCCCCTTTCACGGTTGCCCGTCGTTTCTCACCAAACCCGTCCCCCCTCCCTTCACTCCGAGAGCATGTGTCAATTAATCGCGGCGTACGGTTAATAGCACGGTGGAAAATAAAATTATCGACGGCTCCTGAATCGGCCGTCAAAGGAAGCTTTCAATGAACCCCAGCCCGGCTGTTTATTTTTGTTATTACGTAACGGAGCGGAGGTCTACGGCTCCGGCAACGGGATCCGGGAAACTTGATTCGAGCGAGGGGAATCCGCCGGTAATGGTCAGACAATACGAGCTGAACGCTGCGGGTGTTGCGCTAACGACGGCTAATTTGTGCAAACGACCACGGTATTCTGGCATGTAGGACGGGGGGCTGATGGTGTGTCTCCAGAAAGAGCACTTCGATCGACCCTAGCGAAAACAGCCCTGCAAAAATTATCGGAAAAATGATTGCACTTTCTCACGAATGTACATATTAAATCATCCACCAGAAACTCAATCAACACTATCCAGAAAATTCACCGGAATAAGTCTCGCGCGACCTGTGTTATTTTTATGCTCAGGTCAGGTCAATATTGTACCTCGAACAATTTGGAAAAATTGTATTTTTATACGCAACCTTCCACAAGATAGGTATTGCGTGTTTTCCACCTCTGTCATTTAATTCCCGGTTGTTCTCTGCCTGCTGCTATGATTATCGTCATTGTGTTCGATAAAAACGTTATTGCCATTCGATTTGTTGTTCCCCATGCAGTCGACTCTATGGTTATTGTTACGTGCAATCTATTCGACGATTCCGGGATAACCTGTTCGCGTTGCTCGACAATCCAGTGATCGTTGCTCTAATTAAATACAACCACGCTGATTGGTGTTCACTTTTCCAGAATCGATTTTACTTGTGCCAACGGATAGTGCAAAAGGGTTTCGCGATTGGTGAAAGACAATATGACATTGCAAATATGTACGTATATCGTATTGAACATCGAATCGTACAAAAGTTGATGAAACTTTTATTCGATTTATTTCTTTTTTCACTCGCGGAATGTTTAATCCTATATCCCCCTTTGCTCCGGTGTATCATTAAAATTCAATCGTGTCCCGATTACTCGCACTGTTATACTTCTACAATCGCGCATTGTCCGAGTCTCGCTGAAAAATCTGCTGTTCGAAATGATCGAGTAGAATAGGTCGGCACTGGAAATAATTTCACCGCGCCAAGGTAACGTTCTACGGAAATAAAAATAAAAAAATTGCTTCGATCTGTTCAGCAGTAGTGAGGCAAATTAAATTCCAGGGAATCATTTCATTAGCAACAGCAGTTCCGGTGCTTCGGAAAATATAAAGCCGTACCGGAAGACTGCGAGATATATACGGTGGCCAAAATTTCTATAAAATCATCTTTATTTTCATAGATATTTTAAAAATAGCACAATTCTCGATTGTATAATATTTGAAAGTAAGACAGAAAATACGAACAATCTCGTGCGAAATAATACATGAAGACAACAGCGGAAATACTGGAGTAATTCCTGTAGGAGTTCGCGAGGAGCCGTGGTTTTTTTGATCGGGGTAAAAATGGAGGAGAGTAAAGAGTCGGGCAAAACACGGGTACGATGAAGGCCCTCGTTTCCTGTTAAATTTATCATCAGCACTTTCATCACTCGACAAGAAAACATTGCGCATTGCAGGCTTAATTGCGAGTACCTCTTTCACCGCGGTACACGCTCGCGAACCGAGCAGCGGCCGAGCCTTAATTAAGTAACGCTGAATAGGTATCACCCTTTTATCAGTTGCCTCCGTAACGCTGAGCAGAAAGAGCGGGAGAAAGAGGTAAACAAAAGGAGAGAGGGAGAGGTAACAACAATCGTTATTGCACGAACGAATGCCCCCGAGGTTGGAGGAACACGTATCTCGAATTAAAAGCACTTTCGCAACAGATTAGACGCGATAAGGCACCCCTTTTCAGGCCGTATTTAAGGGAATTCGAGCGTGCTACTTTCACCAGCTGATCCCCTCCCCTAGACGACCCACGAAATGTTCTCTGACGCAATCCATCGCGAAAAACACGAAAAAGAAATATTAATTAAATACGCCCGCCTAGAAACAGTAGTTAATATTTTAATTTACCAGACAAATAAACAAGGTAGATTAATTTTGGTTCCTATAAAGTGAGGGTGGTTAATAAATGAAATTCGGTTAGCGGGAATTTTCAATTTTCGAGGGGATGGATTTTTCAGTGTTACGTGCTTGTTGATTAAATTTGTCAGATTAACAATTTACTATGTTTTGTACAGTGATGCTCCCCATGCTGAATAACGACCATGTAGCGTACAAAGAAGTTTGAAAGTGGCGAGGCGAAGAGGATCGTGATCAGACAAGGAATACGTGCCCGAAGCTCGCCTTTCCCAAAGATTGTCTTACAAAATTCCCGATAACCACACTTCGCGTTGATCGCGAGGAATGTTTTTGAAAAAGTAATTTTTGCGAGGGATAAGAAGATAAGACAAAATTGGAGTTTCGACCCGCCGGAGACCCTTTCAAAATTTTTTCATTAATGTATCGTGTCTGGAATACGTGCAGAATTTGTGAAATAAGTTCTCGAAAGTATGATGAGATAAGAAAGAATAAAGAATTTTTTTGTTTAAGCCCCTTTTGCGGAGATTGTTCTGAAAATGCTCGTATTCAAGTATTTTGCTCCGGTGACGTTCTTGAAAAATAATTTCTGCAGGAAAAGGCGACGAGGAACAAGCACTTCTAGTTTCCATGATCGTCTTCAGCTGTTCGAACTTCTTGATGCATGCAGGATTTGGAGAAAAGAGGAAAACAATTTTTAGAAAGGTCAAGGAGATGAGGTTCGTCCAAATTTAAACGTGCTCCAATCGAAAACATTTTCATACATAAATATATGTGACATTTTGTTTGAAAATAAATTTGTGACGTTTCGCGACCGAACGAGGAATAAGCATTTTCAGTTCTCTCGAGGGATCGACTTAAGCTGCTCAAAAACAGTGACATGGGCATCTTTCGAGGAATGCAATTTTTACAAAAGGCAAGAAGACAAGTCTGGTCCATGGTGAGACGAGCAATATTTTCTAGCGGAGGATGAATCGTTGAATAAATCAAAGAGCTGACATCGAAGAGATACTTCGGTAGTTCCCGAGCAACTTTGACATATTGGGCACGTCAATACAATGATCTCCCAAATGCCACAGCTACTCGGGCCACTAATTAAATCGTCTCTCTCCCGCTGTCACATTTCCAGAAAATTGTTGGACGTCCAATTCTGACTATTTAAGTATGTAAACTAATTTCCCGCCGGGTCTACCATTATTTATTTATATTAGAAGAAGCACCGTTCTCGCGGCCAGTACTGTCAGAGTGCTGTCGAAAGACGCGTTGGCAGACCGCCTTGTCGCTGCTCCGTTCCCAGCTAAAACTGTGTTGATAGACACTGTCAGATTCACGTAATTGGTTTTATAACAGTTTCCCATTTATACACCCACACATGTGAAAAATCTCTTCCCATTAAAAATGTTTCGAACTTGAATACCTCGGAATGACGCTCGTTCCACTAACATTTTCGCAACATGATCATCACGTTTTTAATCCTCCCATCAACCCAGCCGTGTATGCTCGCGCATGTGGCTGACTACACGCTCTCTCATTCCAATGTTACCGAATCCATTTCCAAGCACTAATGCTTTTGTTAATTCCCGGCCCGGCGATTAATTAATAAATGGAATATTAACACAACGGAATTAACAAACCGTCAAGATTAAGTTCCACTGATTCCGGATGTGGCAATTAACGGACAGCTACTGAACGAGAATCTACATTTACGGTACGTTGAATAATTCGAATGGGCGCATCGCAATTGCGCTGCAAATTAAATCAACTTTCTAATTTACTGAGTTATAACCGGCGGCAAAAACAACTCCAATACTCGATGTTCGAGGAATCAAAATTGTCCGAATTATTTTCAGAGAGGACCCAGAGGATCTCTCGCGTAGTTCGAAGGAATATAGCAGCGTTATCAACAAGTATAGCAGAGTATAGCAGCGGCTCGGACCAGCAGCCAACCCCTGAAATCGAAGGGAGCCCCACCCGGGCGGAATCACTGCCAAGATCACAACAGAAGCCCACGGAACGGGAAGGGAGCGGCGGCGGTGGCTCGTCACACACACAGACACACAGGTGCAGCCGCCAGATTTGCATGAAAAAGTTTCTAGCCGGGGATACTAGACAACAGGTAGCATGTCACATGACACGCGACCTGTTCGACTCGCCGGGGGTGGTTTTCTGCTCACTGGATGTTTTGAGCGACTCGCCCCGAGCCCTAGTCACTTCCCCGATCACGATTCACCAGGACACACATCCCCACACACCGACTCGGTTCACTAGGATCCACACTGGCGCACGTTCATTCACTGGGCTTCATTGCAAAACGTTTGAACAAACAAGGACCGAAACATTCGCCAGGAATTATTTGTCAGAAGCAGCGGGAAAATCTGTTCGAGCATGTTTGAACCGGTTTGAGATCAAAGATTGATCTTGATCGAGCCGGGTTTGTCAGAGTTTGAAGTTTCTTAATGGTTCATGTCAGACAGGAAGAGAAGACATCGACGAAAAGCTTTGTTGAGTTTGTCTATGTGTAACGAAAAGTTTGGAGATGTTCGACTGCGACTTTTATAAACGATTTACTTGGAACATAATATATTGAAGCTTGGAGTGCACGTTTTCGAAAAATTAATTGAAGAAAAGAGGAAAAACGGGGAGAAAGTTTAGTGAGAAGTTTGAAGGAGTTTGACTGAAATTTCTTAACGATTTACACTCGGAGCAGAAGACGGACTCTTGGAGTGCACCCACCGACAAGATTAATTAGTAAGCACGGAGCAAATAAACGTAAGGTTCTACTATGTTTGATTTCTTTGAAACGCGGAGAATCACTGGAGTGTGTACACTTCTTAAAGATCAATCAGTGGCGAAAGAAGATTAAATATCGGGTTTCTGCTGGCTGGCGTTGAAGTTTTAGGGGATCTGCTCCGAAAAAGGGGTGGCCGAGTGGCAGCTTTGTGTAAGCAAGTTCAAGGAGGTACGTAAGAAACACCGAGACGGTCGTTGTTTGTCTCATTTTAGCAACCTGTGAACGAAGGAGCCGGCTAACGAGCATTAATTCTCTCGTTGGAAAAAGGCCGCGAGTGTCGCGGTGGCTTTTTGACTTCCCGGCTGCCATTGCCAGCGCAATCTTTCAGCACCGGCAACGCAAATAGACGACGGGCGATCGCGAAACAATTGGGTCACGAGTAATTAGTCGTAAACAGAGATATAAATTAACAGAGAAGTTGAATTACACAAGACAAACGGGGGGGCCGGCGAGTTTATACTCCATTTTCGAACCGGTCAAGGCAGTGAATTATACCTGACCTCTGTGCAGTTTTCTAAAATAACAATCACGAATGCGTTACTTGATTGTGGAACCGAGTGGAACGAGGTTTCGCATTATTTGGAAACCCATTCCGAGTTCGAGGAGGGTTAGGTGGTTCCCGTGGATTTAAATACGTCGGAGCGGTGGCTCACAGTTGAAATTTTGTTGAATAGAAAACACGATGGGAAGCGAGGCAGCATGAAAAAGCACTTTTCACCGGCGCCACGTGCTTGCAGAAAAAGGGCCACTCGATTTTGCACGTTCCTGGTGCCAAGACTCTCGTCTTCGGGGTCACGTCTCCAGGAGATCGAGCGCATCAAAACAAATCCAATTGGCACGAGAGCACGCCTCCCGTATAGACCAGGGAATCACCTAACCAAAAAGCTCGACGCGTCACGAACGTCACTGCACTAAACAAATACGTCACTGAAACGTCCAGAAAGAACCTCGAAAGAGAGGGGGTCGGGCTCACTGGGGCAAAATCAAAACAGACAGGTACACCAATGGACTGTAGACCCACTCAGACAGCTTCGAAAACATTCGAGCATTTTTCACCAAATTTTCTGACACAATGGGCGAAGCCTAACCAACGAATGGGTACTTTCTAGAAGGGCTAGGGACGCGAGGTCTGTCGTGCACTGTCACTGAATATGTCAAAATGCCAATGGAGACGTGGAGATCGTGTGACAGCTAACTGTGCAGAGGTTTCAAAGAGTTTGAAGTGCTTCGAAAGCGGAGAGGACTGGCAGACTGTGGAATTCGACGGAGATAGAGGAGGATAGAGAAGAAAGTGATAACAATTTTGCAAAAAAGCTGATACCGCGAGGTGGCTCGGTGCTCCCGAGCCGAGACGATGAACTCGTGCGCCGTCGTATTGACGTTGACGGCGGCCGAGACCCGACTGACGGAACGATTCTCTCTCCGGCGTCGCTGTGGCACAGTAACGTAGCATCCGGAAAACCAGAGGGTTTCCCTGACCCAGTGGCACCTCTGCGACGACGCCGAACAACATTTTATTGGACCCTGTCGGTCATTCCAAGATCGCTATTAATTGAATCACGCTACGATCAGTGCATTGCAGTCGAGAGGGCGCTCCCGTCGACCGAGAATTTTTAGAAATTTTTTCAGAAGAATCATTCAAATTTCTACACTAAAATTGTGCACATGTGTCTATACTATCAATATTTTAGGATCTTGGTATATTTAGCTGTTTCTTCTTGGATAGCTAGTCTCGCAATCCTGCAAAATACTGAATGTCAGCTGTAAAACACTGACTATTTATACTGGACAGCCGATTACGAAATTTGACACTGAGACAGGTAGAAACTGTATTGCTGGCTGTAAATCTGAGACATTGGATCTGGCATCGTAAACTTCAGGTAATCTGCTTAGAACGTAGAATGTAGATCACTAACTTTAGATCCTAGATTTTGGGTCGTGTAGACCTTGGATTCTGGACCGTGATTTACAGATCTTGGACTCTGGATCTTCGACCTTGGACGGTGTTCCCACTGCTCGGAAAAAAGCGACGAAAAAATCGTAATCTGCCACGTCACGCCTGACTTACCCTTAAACGCCCGAATTTTTGTTATTGATGACTATTATCGCAACGCGTCGGTGCCGTCGAGTGGTTTTTTTTTTCGTTATTCCCGCTTTTTTTTTTCATTTCGGAGTCTCTCACGCGAGTCGTCCGAGCGGTCACGCTATTTCGCCACTCCGCGAAAGTATTCCCCTCGCGGAAAATTGATTGCGCTAGTGGAATCGTCGCTACAATTGATAACCTTCGTCCACGAATCCCGGTTTTAATTCGAACATCGATAAATCGTTCACTTCTGTTAAAAGGCGGTCTTCGCAAAAAAAAAATAGAGATGAAGTGTCTGTCGTTGTAACTTGGACAAAAATGTTTCGAGCAATCGATGGTTCTCGAGCGTTCGAAAAATATTCATTTCGAACACCGGTCCGCGCGAAACCGGCGAATCTATACCCTTTCGGGGTCGCGCGCAGAAATTCGATAAAAGTGCACGCTATAAATTTGTTGCAATTTCTTTTAAGCCACGATGTGAGTCGGGGAGAACAGCGATCCTTGGTCCGCAGAGCATACACTGGTGTTCACCCCCGCGCACCCGCAGACCGAGAAGTCGGTGCAGTCTGCGCTCTGAAAATTTAAGGGACGAAACGGGGTCGTACGGTTTTATTCTTCCGAGCAACAACGCCGCTGGATCCAGTGATTTACGGTGCGTGCTATTGCTCCAGGATCGATTCACGGCGAAAGCGAGCAATTTATGGAAAATGCATAGGCGCAGGGTCTGTGCGTTCCGAAAATGCTCGTGATTGTTCTCGCCGATCGATGGAAGGAGAACACCTGAAATTTCCGAGCTGAAAAGAGCCTTTTTCGGGCGACATACAAGATCAATTATACATGGAGCTTAACAACGGAAGCGGTATCGACGAATCCTTTTTCGGCGAATATACTGAACGGCATGTTCAGAAATTTTTCTATATTCTTCAAGTTTTCCCTTCGAACAGTGTAAAATAATTTTTTTGAAACAATACAAGAGTTGGTAAATTTCGAGCGGTACGTTATCGTTTTCTAGATGATAATTACTTGGCGAATGCGTAACCGGGATAGACTAGAGTTGACGAAATTAATTACATCGCGTTAATTGAATTTAGCCAATGGAATTAATTAACCGGGGTCGGCGTGAATTTTCGAGGCAATCTGATACGTTCCTGAAATTGCGTTGACCTGCGTAATAGTTTGCAGGTTTCGCTGAAAAATTCATGGACTGTTCAAACGCACCGCGGCCCAGCGGCGGCTATCGATTTATTTCAATTTCGAATGATGCCAGCGTTAACAAATTTGTTTAATGGAATATTTAACGTTATCCAACCGCCATCTCTGCATTTATTCCGACCTCGATCACGGAAATTCTCGCTCGAGATTCTTATCATTTCTCACATCCGGTTTTGTGCGTTGCACAACCCGTTTCTAGCCAGTCGTGTTTTCCTTGATTTTCTTCCCTTTACCACCGGCCGTCTTGTTATCCAACGCCATTACATTGTTTGCCACAGTTCTACCTACTTGCACGAATCCATACCGCACAGACGCAACTATGTTTCCGCGGATGGCACCGACGAGACGGTTAACCAGCGTCGCGTTCCTTTCCTTGTCTTCCCGCGTAATGCAGTTTATCGCCGCCATTCAGATATTTCCGGCCCGTGTCTGCTACTCGTACTTCGCGTCTTCCATCCGCATACTAGCGCCTCGACCGTTGCAACCACGGAACACAGTACCCGATTCGCGTCATTTAATCGAAAGAATCGTTCGAGAAACGGGAATAGTGTCAGCATGACGCACGAGAGACTTCTCTCCTTCATGCTGCGCTGTACGACTTTATCCTCGAATCCAGGTGGAGCAGTGCTGGGAAAACACTTGGCGAGAAGTAGATCTGTGCCACACAATGCATAAAATTTTATCGGAGGTCGTTCAAAACTCGAGATCCAGGGTCCAAGAACCAGGCTTCAGCAATCAGGGTCCAAGATTCAGACTCCAACAATCAGGGGCCAACAATCCAGGCCAAAGATCCAAAGTCCAAGATCCAGGATCCAACAATCAAGGTCCAACATTCAGGGTCAAAGATCCAAAGTTCAAGATCCAGGGTCCAACAATCAAGGTCCAGTATCCAGAGTCCAACAATCAAGGTTCAATAACCAGGCTTCGACATTCAAGGTCCAAGATCCAGTCTCCAACGTACAGGGTCAATTGTCCGATGTCCATTTCAAAAGTTTCGCTATCGCACCAGCCTGAACCCGCTGACACCGAAGATTGACAGTACGCGATTCACGCGAACGGATCCGGCGAATAATCGTTCGGTCGTTCGAAATCCAAAGTGCAAAGGGTATGATGCACATGTTAAACCGTAATACATCAACCGCAGTTTACGATGACAGGTCCAAGGTCTCAGATTTACTAGGTGGGATTATAGTTCGCACATGCAACGTCAGAGTTTCGTAAATGCACGGTCCAGAGCCTATCGTAAATGATCGCTGTTTAATATCAGAGATCCAAGGTCTAACACAGGAAACATACACCTCCAACATAGTAGATCTAGTAGATTAAAAATAAATGTTGTAACAGGCAACTTGTGGGAACAAATGAAATATTTTTTCTCAGACGGATAGAGAACGAAAAAATTAATGAGCAAATGAATGGAACTGATGACATTAGAATCGGTAGAATGGAGGATTGGCCTCGTTCGACTGGTTTCTAGGAGGTAATAGGAAATGTTCTGTGTCACGACTGAAACGTGATCGGTTGATGGACTGTGCTCGCGGGGAAAAAATTAATGGACGGTTACATAAGAAAAACAGTGTCCTTCGAGGCACTTCACGCGCGAGTTAAGAGAGAATACGCGCGCCGCTCGCTCGCTCGCAAATGATACCAATCTTTGTGGGCAGATAGTCGTGTTATCATTCCCTGCGTCACACAAGTGGGTAATAGTTGGGAGCCGGCCCATTAAGTCTGTCAGTTCTACTTAAGGCGACACGATCGTCACATGACGCGGGTGATGGAACACGCGAGCCCGCCGTCGGACCGCACGCAAGTCGCTCGCTTATTTTCACCGGTCGAATGGGAAAGCAGCGCTGGCAATTCAGACAAATGATACCGACGTCTTCGGGAGCACGAGACACCGTTCTCTTCCTTGTCCGGGACGATTTACCGCCAACTAAACTTTCAATGGCAACCTGACAAGCCCTCCTGACACTAACATTAATTCTGCGTTCACTATTTTTTAACAAATATCCGACATTCTGACATCGTCACTGAATTAAATTTGGGATATTGGACTTAGGATCCTCGGACCCCCTTAGTTCTGGACTTGGGACTCTCGGACCCCCTCATTATTGGACTTAGGACCCTCGGACCCCCTCAGTATTGGACATAGGACCCTCGGACCCCCTCAGTACTAAACTTAGGACCCTCGGACCCCACCTAGTGAATTTCGGATCCTTGGCCAACTGTATTACAGATTTAATGCCTCACATACTCAAATATTGAATTTTCAGGCTTCGAAGATAGTTGATCAGCGTTCCAGCGAATTAATTACCGAATTTCTGTCGAGTCAACAGTTGCACGTCATCGGAGCAAACTCGGCTTCGTTTGTTCACGAATGGCGGGGGAAGTTCGCGCGCGTGGCAGGTCCAAGTGTCATTGTTTCGTCTAATGATCACAAAGGAAATCGACGGGGCAAAAGAACGAACGGGAGGTAAACAAGTACACAAATGCGCCATGAAAATCATCGTGTCTAGTGAAGGAGTGCTTCGGGACACACTTTCAACTCGAAACAAGGAGGAGCGAGGGAATCGCATGAAAGCTCGGCAAATAGCAATTAAAAAGCTGCAACCTTCCCTTTCGATGGTTCGCCGGACGACTTCTACGGAGACGCTGTTTTCCCATTTCGTCATCGATTGTTTTCATTCCGAGAATCTTGTTTTGATTATTGGTAACGCTGGAAAGGTTATTCCGTGGTGAAATGATGAAAGCAACATTATTCCGGGAATGTGAAACGCGCATTCGGGATATAAAATATTAATAGAACAAGACGGGAAAAGAGAACATGAAGATAGTACACGGGGATCACTTTTAAAAACGTCGAACATTTTGATTCCTTCGAAAAATAAATACAGCTCGCCCGGTATCCGAGTGTATTAATTAAATACGGCTAGAATGAATCAAACAGGCGGTAGAGCCACGAACAAACAAATCGTCGTTTGAACCACAGAAACGCGGACGATATTCGCGAACCCTTTATACGAGAACCGCGAGCCTGAATTCTATCGATACGTGACTCTGTATACACTGATCAAGATAGCATGTTGTACCGTCTAACTTCAACAATCCTAAAGCACACACCATCCCACGGATTATTTCATTTGATCCGTCGAAATAAAGGGATTCGAATATTAATCCGGAACCGAGCCTTTCAATAGAATTGATAAACAACCAGAAATTCTATAAAAAGATTCGAGCACAATATGCGTTAACAAAGGATGCTGGAAAATACGACAGCGTATTTTTAAATATGTTTGATTCGGTCCTGTGAATACCACGGATTTCAAAATATTCTATGTCAGAGGAAATTCTACGTTATTTTCGAGGGGTGGTTCCGATCCCTGAAATCGTACCAGGGCAAAAATTAAAAATTAGGTCTACAAAACAGTTTCACAATTTTATCATTGTCAATTTATCATTTATCATTTATTAAAGCAATGTTTATAAATAATTTAAAAATTCATAGAAGGGTGGAAACGCGATATATATTATCAAGGGATGCTATCTAACCCAGACGATTAGTTTTAGACGTTTTTTCACATTTTTATGAACGACACAAATTTCTAAATATTCCGTGAAAAATGAAATTCTAAGTTACGTTCAACGGGTGATTTCACCCCTATGACAGTGCTACGTCAAGAATAAAAAATAGGCTAGTGTAGCGATCGAACTACTCTACTTCCCAGCAAAGTTTCATAGTTTTCCCAACTTTCCAAGTTCCCAAGAAAAATGTGTATACCGGCCCGGATAATTGTCAGCGTTGTACGATTTCTTGGTATGACATTTATGATCGATTATTGATGTAGGACAGATCATAATCCGTTGGCTTCCTGTTGTGAAATATAAATAGTGTTCTTCTTTACTACAGCCGGTCCCGATGTTAGATCAATTGTAGATAGAGCACATTGCGTTCTAAGAATAACAGAACGGTAACATGTGTCCCGTCGTCAGGCTCTGCGATTCAATTTCGTTCGAGGATTCATTCTACGATTCGACGTCACATTTATGTCGCGATTGATTCCATGGTTGTTTTCCTCCCGATTTATTCTACGTTTAATGTCGCCGCTTTTGTACTGCATTTATTTTGTATTCCATTTCGAGTTCATTTTGCAATTTTCGCGTTCGATCGTCCGGCCGCTTTTCATGTTATTTCGGTGTGTCGGGTAATGTTTATTGCAGCGTGAACCGACGAAGACCGACGATCCCTCTCGGTGCTCGTTGCAGGGGTGGGAGGTGCGAGAAGATTACCTAAATTTATTTCCAGTCGCGGTTTGCCCTGGAACAGTGCAGGTGTGTTTTTCCCGATCACTGTCATTCGAGAAAACCGTTCGCAGCGAGAGAAGCGAGTTGACGGTAAAAATTGTCACAATTAACACCTGCCAGCTGGAACGCGAGAATTTAATTTGCAGCTAACAATATTTCACGGAAAGTGCCGGTCGAGCATACAAAATCTCCTGTACCTTCCAACACTCGGAAGTTTTGTCTTCAACATGGTACAAAGGTCTGAAATAAGACAATCAAATCAAGCTGGAAGCTTATATTCTTTAATTACCATTTTCTTGAAGACAGAAATGTCCGGTGATTTATGGACGGTAGTGTGCGTACATAAAACCACTGACCCTTATAAAAAAAAGGATAATTCAGGAGTCGTGGACAGAATATTCGGAGTGGCGCGACGAATATTTCTTGCGCGCGATAAAAATTTTCATTGTTCCCCCGCGACATAAAAATAAGCTTCCCGAAAGTTTTTGTCTGACCGCTAAAAAACCCAACGAAAAACCACCCCCACCCCAAAGCTCGGGTCGTAACGATTTTGTCCGTGAAGTCTTTCAACCGTGCAGACTCTCGTGCAAAAAAGAAGAGGAGCGAGAGAGAGAGAGAGAGAGAGAGAGAAAGAAAGGAATAAATAAGCAGCCCTTCGAGCGCGTCGCTCCCCTTAATAGGGCCCAGCCGACAGGCATCTATTTTTGCCCTTATTTACTCTTTATTATCGGCCGGCTTGGCGTAGCCGTATCGATGAATTGCGGAAACGAAGCGTCCTTTATGTCTGGGCAGGTCAACGGATAATCCACGGTGAAGGGTACCACCCTTCGGAAGCCCTCTCCCTTCCCCTCGACCCTTCTTCGTCTGCTCGCAAGTATCTTTTACTTTAAATGTGTTCGGATCCGGAACCTTCAAGGACGTACCCATTCTCTCTCGGTCCAAAAATTCAATCTCCTCGCACGCGATAATTTTCTACGATCCTTCCAGAACGTATACAGGGTCATCCGTTTTTAAACGGCCAACCGTTAAACAGCTGTAGAGGATCCCAAATGGAACAACTTTTATCCCCATCACTTTTTTTTGTTTCGGCCTTGATTTCCAGATAATTGCAAAAAACCATCATTTTATGTAAACTCAAAAATGGCCGTTTAAAAACGGATGACCCTGTAGATCGAAGAATCTTCCGGATATATTGAAAATTGTGGAAGTTACGTAAGCTTATATAAGTGAAAAATATTTCTTGTGGGCGTATCAACATGAAACCAACGCCGATCGATTCAGCACGAGTTCTACCAGCAGAGCCAAAAATAGAAAAAAATGTAAACCTGACTTTCCGAATTTTAAAAAAATTCTCGGAGCCATTCAGGGAAGCGTAGGAGGAAGTGAGATTTTTACGATGCACAGGATCGCTAATTTCTCGCGGTTGATGCGGTTAGATCCAAGTTAGGGCGCATAGTAAGGGTCGCATGTCTCCTCGGAATAATCAGATTCTGAATGTAAATAGCGAGCTTGCAGGGAACATCGAAGCAACGAAACTTCGTCTCGAGGAAGCGGCTAAAATCGATGATGTCAGTGCTGTGTGACACGGGGAATAAATTCCGGCGGGGTAGCACGGGGGGCCTGCAAATATAATACGTTAATGCAACGAGCATGCACCGCCGATGGAAACGAAACATTCTCATATGCTCTCGGTCCTTCGAACAACCGCCGCCGGCTGAATTTAATTACTAACTCCGAGTCTCCCGTGATCTTATATAGCGCGAGTATTATTATTAGATTCTCTCGGGCCCTTAGATTTTTGAAATCTTGGGTTTGTGGATCCTCGCGATTCGGAACCACACTTCTTACCCTTGGATTTTTATTATTATTGTTATTATTATACAGGGTATTTCACCTAACTTGATCATTTTGAATATCTTTGTTGTTTCTAAAAATACGTCAAATTTCTGAAGGACAAAGTTGAATGGTAAAATGGGGCTCATACGATACCAAAAAAATTTTTGTTTTTATGCAATTTTTTTAGAGATATGAAGGTCACGTTCATTTTTTTAAATGGAATGAGGTATTTTTTAACACATCAATCGATGCAGCTGGACATTCGTTATAAAAAGGTACTAACGTGTGTATGTCGAAAAGTTAGTAGTTCAGGAGATACTTAAATTTAAATAACTCTAAAATACCATTACTAGACTGCGGAACTTTATGCAAAATAAAAAAATTTTGCATTGATTGCAAGACACAGGAGCCAAATAAAAATTTCATTCTTCTTTTATTTATCTTACTAAGGTGAAACTAATACACTGGTGGCCTTAAATATTTTTACTATCTCCACTGTTTTAAATTGTACGTACCCATCTTTGTCATAAATGCATAAAATCCGCTGTCTAACCATTACTGTCATACCAAGAAGTTACACTAGTAAGTAAACACTAACATTATATTGTTAGTATCACAGTAATGGTATTTTAGAGTTATTTAAATTGAAATATCTCCAGAACTACTAACTTTTCGACATACATAGGTTAGTGAGACATTGGATTTTTAGAATTTATTGAATTGATTTATAGATCCTGGCATGTTCAAACCCTTGGATTTTCTACGCTTATTCAGCCTTGAATTGTTTAGCCCTTGGATTTTTTA
The DNA here is from genome assembly GCA_028455765.1 of Lasioglossum oenotherae. NCBI lineage: Eukaryota > Metazoa > Arthropoda > Insecta > Hymenoptera > Halictidae > Lasioglossum > Lasioglossum oenotherae. Next base: position 13,844,997 of record CM052295.1, read on the forward strand.
AGCCTTTTGGATCAACGGAGCCTTGGGTTTTTGAACCTCTGGACTTCCGGGATTTTCCGAAGCCTTTGAGTTCGAAACCCTCGGAGTTACGGACGCTCGGACGTGTTTAAAATCGAAAGTTCAAGGGCTTTTTCTACAACAGTCTCCGGAGTCCACGTAATTTGAAACAGGTCTGCTGCACACATGCATGTGAGTGCACACTATTATGCAGAGGGCGGGCGAAATGCATTTTTCCAAGCGGAGGCTTCAAAGGCTCCGGCGTTACACGGGAGGAAGGAGAGCAGTTCCCTTAATTAAAACCAGTCGCCGGTCGGTTTCTTCCGTTCCTTTCATGGCTCATCAATTCTTGTAGATGCCGTCGCGCGTAAAGATTTGTCGCGTGGAACGGCGCCGCATAAAAATGCAACGAGCGACGACATCTCAAAGCAGCCAAGAAAATTAATATGAATGTAAAGGGATTTCGTTTGAAGGCGGAACCGGGATATTCTCGCATTTTGTCGTGCCGCGGATAGGGACAAAGACGACAAAGGAACGAATGTAAGAGCGTCAACATGCCTTCTGAAAAATTCTACGAAATTACAGTCCCCCGACGCATCAAAAAAGCAATAAAAACTGTCTCGAGGGTCCACAAACGCAAGGATTCAAACGCGCGAGGATCTAAAAATCCAAGGTTTAAAAAAGGGTACACAAATAATCTTTCGGATGAATTTTCTTTGCGGTTTAACACACAGAAATGATTTTCGGGAGAGACCTTTATTTTCAATTGGCGAGCGCCGGTTGCGCTGTGTTTAATTCCGGCGTTGGATCCCCCAGGTGGAAATAATAACGGGAGTAATTATCCTAGTCTTCAAACAGCATTCAGAGGTATTCGCAGTTGGCGGTTCGTGGTAAATCTGTTTTAAACGAGGAACCTGAGATCTCTTATTACTAAACAGTTTATAATTCGAGTTATCTATAGCCTGAAATTCTAGACGGAAATGCATTACATGAGAAGCCCGCGGTTCACCGACAAGTTCTATTGACTTGGAACACCGAACGACCTCCGCGAGGCGAACCTTTTCCACGATATTTGCGAAGCTTTTCACCGCGGTATTTTCATATTATAATTAGAACGTGTGTGTCGCGATAATCCCGCGGAAAACAACGATAACAATGCGCATTGAATTGCAGAGTGATGCGCGCTTTCGACTGTGATAAAATTGTTCGACATTATTGCCAAACGGACTGGAAGCTTGTAGCGGGGGAGTGACACGCGTAACATTAAGCGAGACAATAATTGACAAGTGCATTGAGTTTTTGCTAATGTCCCAGTGATTATAAATTGTCCGGACATTAACGCGCAACGGATTATCTGTAATGGAGAAACAAGCTATACCTATTTCACTTGGAAATAACGCGGGCATTATTAGTACAATGTAATGCCGCGGCTTAAATTTCAATAATACGTCGCGCGACCTATGGCTACCAGCATCCGCGTACGCAATCTGCATAATATATTTTGGAACGGAACGAAAATATATTTTACGAATCACAGAGTTCACGGGTCTTTTAGTATGCCAATTATTTTATAATCTCACCGAACTTTTGTTACTGTTGAATTCCAACGTTCAAATTAATATTTCCCCATTTGCATATTTCAGAATCGGAATAGCATTTCCGAGCCGTAGCAAACGCCGCTCCTGTCCGCCGGATTAAATTCACAATAAGGCCGAGAGTGAATTAAAAATTGACAAATTAATACAAGTTGGCGGAACCGTCTTGATGGAGTACAAATTCCTCTTCGCTTTGTAGAGGAGCCGGTCGACAAGGCTTCATGCAATTTTAAGGACCGAATCGCTCGACAACAAGCTTTGTTTCGAGTCGATAGCGCTATCGCTTCGAGGGATGCAGAGCCTCGAGAGCTAAACGCATAAGATGCGCTCGCGATGCAGTCGGAAGCACGGGGAATAATCTGACCTACTTTTGACGAGGAAGTGCGTGCAATGCTTGGCGGTGATAAAATTGCGAAAATACTGCAGATACGGTTAGGCTTAGGCTCCTTTCGAGCGAATTTTTCCACGATCCGCTTTTGTCGAACTCGGGGCACGATAGCTCCGCATCTAGCCAACCGATTCACTTGAAATTTTATGCACAACTCCGGCAGATACTTTGCTACACTTTCGCAGAAATTTCAACAAAACCGACACGAGATTACGGAAACGGCCGTTCTTGTAAAATTGGGACAAAAAAATGTACTTGACGTACACACCGAACTTCAAAAAACAATCCACCCAATAAATCTTAGGATATTTCATTTCTGCACCAGCCACACTTATCGCGTCGCACGGACTCAATTTTTATTTTTTCTGGATCAAAGAAATTTGTGCACGTGGCCAAGATACGTGCAAATATATACCCGAATAGTTAGCAACGAAAGCTTTTCTAGTTTTTGTCGGGAAGAAATGGCGAAGTGGCCCCGAAGGGTCACGCTACACGGTCGACCACCCCCCTCCGGCAATCAATCAGTATCAATGATAGAACAATGGGAGAAATATGGCGCGGCGAATGCAATATCCCTCTAGCGAAGGATAAAAATGGTCAAGCAGTGCGCACGGGGTAGCAAGCTGGGGAAAGTTAATCGGAAAACGTGATAGATTACCCATCCAAACAATCTCTCTTCCATGGCTGACGGTCCCCTCGAGCTGCTGTGCAAATTTGCGAAACTCTCGTCTCGAGATAACGCCAAATAGAACGGCACGGTAAACTCGACGCACCTGTGCACGCTTTAACAAGGAAGTGTGCTCGTGTGATTAGCGGAATTAAAAGTCGCGGGGCTCTCTCGCATTGACAATCGTAACAACCGTTGAAAAAGCACCGAGTGGAACCGAGACACACTGTGATTAATAAATTACAAACTTTTCTATTGTTCCAAAGCTGCGCGAAGTGGCGTAGGTGGACAACATCCATCGACTTTACCAGGCTGCAATAAACATTCTGGATGGTAAGAAACCCTGTAAAACACGGCGCAGTCGATCGTCGATTTGGCACGTTCCTGGGGGCAGTTTTCCGTTAGGGGGTACACTCGTTTTTCCAGGATTGCAAGGGTGCGGGATGCGCCTTCTCATTTCTCGATAATACAAAGAGTGGCGAAGTGTCAGTAGTCAAAAACGCTAGATAAAAGATCAATCTAAGCATCAATCAATTTCTCTGTCAGGCTAGAAGAATTAGTTTAGTAAATGATGTCTAAAAAAGTCTAGAGAAATTGAAGTCGTTTGGTCCATTCATAGAAAAGCTATTCTGATTTAAAGTGTGTTGAATCAGTTATGTTCGTTAGTATAGCTATTTTTGTATTTTCATAAAGCTGCGACGGCTACATGCTGCCGAATAATGGAGATCACGCCACGTAAAAGTAAAAATAGGACTTTTGAAGGTGATCAAGGCCCCGTTTGATCTTTTATCTAGCATTTTTGACTACTGAAAAGCCCCATCTTTGCATTATCGAGAAATAAGTACGCGCATCCCGCACCCTTGCGCATCTGGAAAAATCGCGAGTCTACACCCTAACGACCGATAACTCACGATATTAGTGCAGAACAGAGGACGAAAGGCAAACCGCGCAAGCGTTCCTTCGTATATCGACCCCACGACTATCTCCGCGGGCTGCTCTTTCGCGGCTGGCAGCCTCGTCGACTCGACTCTACGATTTGTTAACGATTATGCGCCATTCGAGTAATGTCAGACCGTGTCCGCAACTATTCCGCCAGATTGGACAGCCATATCGGCTTCTCTGGTTACCAGGAATGGTCATAATCGACGGACGAAACCACTTCCTTCTTCCATTTCAGATTGCCAGACTCTATTTCATCTTGGCCACTTCCAATTTTCAGTCAATGCTGCAATTAGCGGACCCATTCAATCTTGCAGAAGCTTTTCCGAGCTTCAGGATCTGCAAGTCCCTTCCCGAAAGCTTTGATACCTTGTGAACTTTTCCAGCAACGTTTGGAATCTGCTGGATGCTGCGCAGCTCTTAAAATGCAACCAAGTAATCGAATACTTTTTATGAAGCACATACATCATTCGGATATCAAATATTTATAATATCAGGTGGTTTCGCGGTTCGAATTTCGCACTGAAAATGTTTCCGGGTTCATTTCCAGGGCGTTGTTGCAGAATCTGTTTCACTGCGAAACATTAACTTCAATTGAAATGCCTGTTTCTTGTTTTCTCTGAGAAAAAATGGTTAAAATGGTGCAGATCTCCCGTAGGTTACATATCGATATTAAACCAGGGCTCCGTCGGAAAGAGAGAGAGAGATAAATAGAGTTTTCGTTCCATTAGCTCGGCCAAAGAATCGTCGCAGCGTGGGGGGAGAAGTTAAATTAACTTTAAGCGAGCTCCACGTCCCGCAAACTCCTGTTTCTAACTAATGGTCTTTGTCGTGCAGCTGTCTTCGCTTACGTAAACTATTAAATTAGTTCGAATCCGCGTCAGCTTCAGTTTCCGACGCTTTTCCATACAATTTACAACGACGGCACCGAACGACTTTGAGTGCCATGATTTTTCCGGTGTTCGAATCGCTTGAATACGACATAAAAATTTACACGGCCCTTTCCTCGAGCTTTAGATCCTGCCTGACCCTTTTTCTGAAGCTTTAGGAAACTCAGAAACATTTAAGATTATTTTTATGTGTGCGTACTTGAACGGATCGACTTCGATCGTGGGAGTTCACTCAAAGAAACGGCGATGTTCCCGGTAAGATATTCGTCAGGGGCGTAGATGAAAAGCGTCGGAGCGTCGAACACAGAGCTAGTCGCTCCTGGGAGCTGGTTTTATCTAGTTAGGGGCAGGCTGGTGCATGATTCATGAGGATTTCGAGAAACCGAGCCCGGTTTCGCAGAGACCCGATAAGGCCTTTGATTATGCTCGGAGGTGTCTTCGTGATAGGTCAAACGTTATCGGGGACGCTAGACCATGAATTCAGAGATAGAGATAGAGCGCTTTCTGAAATGAAAAAGAAATTACGAGCACTTCAATCCCCTCGAAAAAGTTCGTGAGATGACATGAAATTACAGTGGAAGCTAGACAAATAATATCTCTCAATTCATTGAACGAAATCGTTCCGACAATTTTTGCCCAGACTACATTCACTACCACCAGCATACCCTAAACTATCAGCTGAAAGGGTTGATCAAGTTTAGGGATGAGGACATGGCTGAAGAAGACTGTCCAGAGCCAATATGGATGGGTTTCCGTGTGAAACACGAGCTTGATGTCAAGGGAGGGTGGATTTAGCTCTAACGCCTTACCAACCATCCCGTAGCTAAAACTGGCCCCTACAACCTCCCCTTATCGTCAGATGATACTTCTCCTAGCCAAGGTCTGTCGGACACTGTTGTCAGGGCCACCAGAACCATGCTGGTATCGGTCAGTGGCCACGATAAGGGATGAAACGCTCGGGGAATTTCTAGAGCGTTCGCGACATGATATGGAAAGTGAGAAACTTGAGGGATCCCGGGTGATAATGGAGCATAGAAATATCAGGGGAAATGATCAAAGGGGTTAGATCGGAGCAGAGGATTTTCTAAATTTCGGAATCGTGGTGAAAGTCTCGGAAAGTTTGGGGTAGACGATTCGGCAGCTTAGGAAAGGCTTGGAGACTTTTGAAAGTTGGATACCTGAGGAAGCTTTCGGAGCTTTGGGAACTTGATGCACTATTGGCAAAATTTTCCGAGTATTTTGGAACCTGAGAAACTTTTTGAACCTTCTAAAAGCTCTAGAAACTCGGTGCCAGACAATCTGAAAAAGTTGCTAAGTTCCGCTGAAGCTTTAGGAATCGTGAAAGCTCGGCACAACTATAGCAGTTTTGGAAACTCTCGCCGAAGCTTTGCTACTCTGCGTGGCAGCTGTACGAGCTTTCGGATTTGAAAATTCGAAGCTTCGTCGGCCGTCGAGAGTCGAAGAAAAGTTTGGATATATTTTCCTGAACTTTGTGGAACGATAACGGATGAGGTTAAAGCAATGCCGAGCACTTAGAATAACCGGGGGAGGAAATCTATTCGAGTTCCTCGGACCCGGTTGAACCGCGCGCGTGCGTCTGGTGCAGTAAAGTGAACTGAAATGAATTGGAAGTGCATTTCTCCGGTGAAATGGAGGAATCCAATTGGTGGGGTTGCAGGAATTGCGGCTAAGGAAAAATAAAATATTATCTATACAAAGAGAGAAACTGGTGCACGATAAAGTAATGGCCTCTATTTCTGGGATGGGGGAGGGGGGGAGGGGGAAATCTCATCTGTCCCACGGTACACGGACGCGTTAATACGTACGCTCGCCGTGGCAGTTTCAATATAGCGGCGCGGCTTTCCTCCTTTTTCTGCTTTACGTCGCGTTGATCGTAACCGCCAAAGTGATGACTGGTTTGTCGATAAAAATTCAATTACGGTCCCGCCGATATCTCCTCTTGCATACAACATTCGAATAGCCCGCGCGAGATTTATGGTGTCGCAATGTTATCTTTTGAAATGGACATCCCGTGTCCTACAACCGTGGCCGAATTTAATCAGCGTGGAATGATTTCGCCGTCGCTGTCACCTTAGAAACTGAAATTGTGGTTATCGTACATGTCCTCCCTCTCTCTCTCTCTTTTTCTGCGTGTGTGTACTTGTCACGAGTTTTACGGTACAGTAAGCTGTCTTCAGTATACACGAGACGCTCCTAACGCGCGGACGAGCCCATCACTTAGCGGTGTTTATCGTCTCGACGACAAGAGCTTATTAACCCGAGCTTTCGGACCGAAAGAGAACTTCAGGAGACGAGCTGTACGCTCGAACAGACACGTCCGACTATATACAGCCCAACGTCATTTCCCTGCATCACGCTTGACGGCCAGACGTCCGACAATTTTCTCCGATGCGCCGACAATGTCCCGGATATTTATGGAGACGTGCAGCGCTGTCGGAAAAATTTCAGGAAAATAACAGCGCGACTTTACGGAGCAGTTGTGAGTACGTACAAATTAAAAATTCTTCCTCGACCAAACACAATCAAACTCTCTGCAGACAAGTTCGACGATTAATCGAAGGGGGTGTACTCTGTATGTCTGCAGGAATTTCGGAAGACAACGGGGGCGGATTTATCGCAGGACTACTCGATACAGCTGTCCAAATAATCGTCGAAGGCGTCGATGTCCCAGGAGCGGATGTTCCGAATGCAAACAGCTCGCCCATGAGAATCGAACGAGCCAGCGGGGACACCGGGACAAACTTCTCAAGGCTGTTTACACAGCCCGGCGAGATAGCTAGCCGCGCGCGCCACTAGATGAAAAACAAAGCAACAACATTCGGTTAAGGTCGACGGAATGGCAGGCTACCGATCGGACAGCGAAAGGAGCGTGTGTGCAAGGTGACGAAGAAGGGGCGATGCATGAACGAGGTGGTGGTAGAATCCGCGTCAGGTGGCAGGGTTAAAAGCAACAGGCAGCCAATCAATAATCCTCCTTCTGGCTGGGCTACGTCTTTACTAACTTCGCAACGATGCGGCGCGGCAGCCGCGCATACACCATATCCGCGGCAATATCCGTGAGAATTCTATTCCGCTGGATCCAGGTCGATTCAGCTTTTGCGGTGCCTCGGAGGATTCCTTTGGCGCAGTTGCGGTTGAAAGGCGATAACGCCGGGTCCGATGCTCCTGTGGTGTAAGGGAGGATCAGATGGATCGCCTGGACCGCGTGGATTACTTCGATCATGCCTTCTGACCGGCCCCGAGCCAGATCTAGCAACTCACCTGAGTCACCGTACTATTCCACAAATTTAACCCTTTGCGCTCGGTTGTCCCCTCTGAGAGCGAGGAGCAACACTAAAAATTGCTGTACCATTATTCGAAATACTGTTTATTTTACCAATTTCGTATCCGTAAACTTTCAAAAATCATAAGGAATAAAAATATTCATGTTCAAATACATCAATTTTCATATTGACTTAATAATATTTCTAAATTCTATATAAAATATCTATAAATAATATTATCCCTTCTCAAATAATATTAGATATATAAATTTTCATATTAATTTAATAATATTTCTAAATTCTATATAAAATTTCTATAAATAATATTACTCCCTCAAACAATATTAGATACATAAATTTTCATATTAACTTAATAATATTTCTAAATTCTATATAAAGTTTCTATAAATAATATTCGAATTTGGTGTTCAAATTTGGAATGTTGATCATCCTGGCTACTTAGGCGTCGTACATCATCTTGTCTAGCATTTCGATTATCCTCATCGTCCAGGACACTTCTCAGAGAGCTTTCATTTATTTCCGAGCGCCCCCGCGACATCCCTGATAAACGTGACCTTATGACCTCTTCTTAGATCATTCCGCGAGTCATGAAGGTAGCTAGCAATCGATAACGGCAGGCTTCACTGCCTCGGCCCTCGCGCTAGCTCGAACAACGTTCAGAAACGGGGGAAACAAGCGAAGAACGCGTACGGTGACGAGCAATTAGCGAAGTTCTTTAAACTCACCGGGAGGGATGCGTCGATTTTGCGGCCGAGTTGAATCTCACAGGCCTCCCGGTGAAACTCTCGATTTGCGAGTCGTCGCTAGTGCCAGCGGGAGTGAAACTATCGATTTCCCGATTCGAGTGGTGTCGAACGAACGACCCCGAGCGTGGAAATTCGGCCGATAACGCGACGGACCCCGTTGCAAAAAAGGCTCACCTGGCCGCGCCGGTGTTCAGTATTTATAGGGGAATAGATTCGCCCGGAGCGATACGCCACGCGTTCGAATGATGGAGTATCGGGGATTTTCAACGCCCAGGTGTCCCTCGTCCTCGACCGGAAGCGAGCACCGCCTCATTTATTCCATGAGACTCCAATCATTCTATCCATTTCAACTTGCTGCTGCCCGTGATCGATTGCCACCCCAATCTACCTGTGTTCTAGCCAATCGAAAATTTCCCTGCTTCCTGTAATTCCTCAATTTTATTGTCGCCCGTTCCCACTTATTCGATTTCAATCTTACTGATTCCCTGGTGTTGCATTTCATTTCTATCGGTCCACACGTATTCACGTTTGTTTTTATTAAATTTCATTTTCTTCTATTCACAGTTACGGAATTTTATTCTCACCATATTTTATCTTGGCGATTTGATGTTTGCAGAATTATATTTTCGGAAATTGACGTTCACAGAATTTTATTTTTACCATAGTTCAGTGTCTGACTTTGATGTTACGTCTTGTAATTGTCAGGTTAATGAAAACTTGTAATTTAGTGGCAGCAATAGGATTTACACTCCGTTGAATAATTTATAGGCGCAGTTGTTTCGTAGTCTGATTTAGGACGTCCTCAGACGCTCGATTGAATCGCTCTTCGAGTAGAACTTACTTTGCAATTTTGCTGGCGGAAATTGCAATACTCGCAGTTTCTGCGACGACTACAATGCAGAACACTTGAGGCACAGCGCCGGCTCCTAATGGTACAATAGAATGAATTTTATCCAATTACAAGAACAGGCAAGAAACGCGGGTGTGATTAAGAGAATTCGTTAAACTTTTCGCTTCGGCGTTCCTCTATTGCAACCTGCTAATTCCAGGAATCCTGTTACTTCGAAAGTGTGTTCTGAGGGATGTAAATTAATCACTGTGACAATTGTTCGTCAAGAGTTTAATTCCTCTAATAAGCAAACTATTTCCTCTCAATCGTCTTAGGAAACTTTTGTTTCCCATTAAAATCCTCTGGTTATCGCAATTTCATAATTGTATTATTGATAAAATAATGTTAGCGAGCAATTTTTAGCGGAACGTGGCGGCTACGGTTACAAAACGCCAACGTCACTGGGTGAAAATCTCGTTTAAGGGCTTTCGCAAATGGTAAAAAGTGAGAAAAAATTGATGGCCGAAGCGGTATTATCCTTCGGCCAATATCCGACCCAGACGACTCTCTTTTTCTCATTTTGCTTCGGATTCTTTCAGCTAGAAGATAAGCCGGGATTAACGCGGAAACTATTTCAAGTGATTTCGCCGGGAGACCGGGGGCGAAGTGGTGTCGCAGACATAAGGTTACAAGGGTCAGATAAGTTCTTATTCAGGGGGTATTAAAAAAAATGAGCTTTCAGCGAGAGCTGACACCCTACGCCAATATTTTCCCTCAGGAAATTAACCAATTGCTAATCGTTTCAACATAAATCCACCAGAAATTACGGATAATTATTTTCTTTACTGTATTATCATAGAAAATGATCCTTAGAGCACAAGCGACACGGTCGAACACATAATCATCATGCAAACTTACCGATATGGGGTGCAAAACATTTATACAGACTGCCAAAGTTTCTCCAACTTACCTGAAACAGAAATCGACAAAAATTATTTGAAAATGTTCGTCTTTTATCAACGGTAGTTACAGTCGCTTTATGTAATATCTTATCAACTCGTGGTAAAAAAGAGCTTCGTTCTTATCATGTGTTGTACAGATAGGTCACTGTATTTGCTCTGTGCTATCGTCTGTGGTAAAACAGCGATCTGTACGGCCAACTAAGCTCTGGAATTGTGGTTCATCCTACCTTATCGGTCGAAACTAATATCGCAAACGAGATGTGGGGTTGGCCCAACCCCCTTGCGCTGTTTCGCGTCGCACAATCGAGCTGGTTCCGTCTGGCATGAACCATAAGCCAGCAAAAGGCGGGTTGAAATTAGACACGCGTTATTAGAACACCCTACCTGCGGGATACATAATCTTTCAGTTAGACGAAGCCGAGGTTGTTGGCGAACTCCATTTGGTCGCAGCTCTCGCGAGATTTTCCAAATTACAATTTCGAGACGACCTCCGAGGTCGAGCTTTTTGGTGGAATTTCACCGACGATGGGGCTTTTGTTATTAACACACTCGCCCGCACACACACGTGCACGCGCGCGCAAAAGAGGGTGGAACGTTCGGAATCAAGGATCACCGCAGCGTTATGAGGGATGCCCGAGGTGTTAGGGTGAAAGGGAAAGGGGAATCGAATATTTAAGCGCGACGTTTCACTGCGGAATTCCCCGAGCCTTTATTTATACCAAACGCTATTTTCTCCTTTTTATGCATTTCATTTCCCTGCGACAGCTCGCACAATATTTAATACGAATTGATTGGAAACTGTTCTATCAAAACATGTTTGTAACTCGCGTGCGTCACGAGCGAACACGCCAACACATTTATTCGCACACTTTCGATGTTTGAACAAGCTGCAATTGCACATCCATTCTAAAACTCTTCTGTGGCCGAAATTACGCGCTTGGAAATTGTAAAGCTGCGTATAAAAACTTTTTTACGCGTACGAATCATGCTCAAATTCGTCCCCTTTGAGATCCAGGCGTGCGTGCTGAATTAAAGATTCGCGTGATCGAGCAACTGCCGGCTGTGCGAAACTTTGAATTTCGAATCGAGCAAAAATTGCGGTTTGTATTAGGAAATGGGGAACACTCTTTCACTCGTGGAAAATAAAAGGCCGTTGTTGTACCGCACCGTTTATTTCATAATAATTAGTTTCCACTTGGTGGAATAGTCACGTTCGAATATAACAAGACACGCGAGCGTAATTAAACCGGAAGCGACAATATCGCGAGTGAGAATTGTTAGAAAGTGTACATTGCTTCGCGTGGAAATTTCATATCGTGAATTAACCGTTTCATCGAAATTGTAATTGCCAACAATTGTTGCGAGCGACAAAGAAGTCGTTGTTTAACTTGCATACCATTTACACGTGTCAATAATATATTAATTTCGGCTGGAACGCTTTTACAACATACTACCATTCTAATTGTATTTCATTCAGTGGAAGCAGACTTTACAAGCACTAGCGTCCTGGAGTGCCGGTAAATTTCCGAAAGCGTTGAAGTGTTTCTAAATTGCCTCGAGAATGTCTTCGTTTCTACGAGCGCACTTGGCAAGTGACCCTAATTATACCCATAATAATTCATTGAACAGTGAAATTATTTTGAAATCGCCCGAGTGCCGGTGAAACTTTCGTCGGCGGCAACATCATCGAATACGAAACTCATTTGAAAGTGATTAAAGATTCATGCAGTCAAGAGAATTCCATGGTCATCGAAACGAACGGGACCGGTGCGCCGCGGCTCTAGAAACGATTTGCAAAGTTAATGACGCGAGGAAGGAGCGTAGTTACCGCCGAGCACCGGCATCACGGGGTTAGCGCCGTGAATTTTTACCTGCGCCGCGAGGTTTGCCGATCAATTCTTAAGCAGGCGTTCACAATACACCCTGTGTGTACACGCTCACCTGCCGGCAGGTTGATGACTGCCGTGAAACAGGTCGATACCAAGCCGTAACTGCATTGCAGACAGGCTCGACCAGCCTATTCGACAAGTCAGCGGCTATCCGCGAGCTTTCACGGATATCCGGTTCTCTATCCGCCAAACTTTCTTCCTCGACAATGTCCAAGCACTTCCAACTAGAAATGTTTAACTGTACCAGAAACAGAACCTGTCTATTATTCCATAGACGCTGACCTACTGGTCACCTAAGCCACATCTCTGACATTTCCATACCTCAGTATGTGAACGAACAGACATAATTAAAACCTAACAGGAAACATAATTGACAGGTCTTTACACTGACTTAGCACAAGGTTATATTCACACCTGGGCAACGCAGAGCTACGAGAAATTCCAAAGTCACACACATGTCCGATCAGTGAGGCACCTGTTCCCCTCGTCTGAACTGTGACTGACCTGTTACCCTGGTCTACCTTGGCACTGACCTATTCTCCTTCGTATGCGATTGACCTGTTCTACTTGTTTGAATAATCTGAAGAACGCATGTCTGACCTGCGAAAGGGTTCTTCCACTTGTTCGTACATCCTCCACCTTCTTGTCTGGATATTCTGAACTGCATGTCCGACGCACGAAAGGGATCTTCCACTTGTTGGAATATGTTCTACCTGGTCCCTTTGTCTGATATAAGATCGTCTTATTCTCCTTGTCCAGAGAACGTTTATTTTACTCGTCCGGGACAAGGTCTACCTGTTCCCCTTGTGTACGAGCGACTCGTTCTCTTTGTCCGACTCGTGGAGGAATTGTCTGCTTGTCTGACTTCTGAATAGTACTTCTACCTGCTTGACACATGAAGGACTTCTCTTTATCCGACCACTGAATGAGCTGTTCCTCTTATTTGCACTACAATCGACTTGTTCTCCTCGCACGGCTTTTCCGACCTGCAACTTGTGCAAGGATATTCGTTCTCGATGGGCACCAACAATTAATTCCACAGCTTAGGTTATCAGCGTGGACTGCCTCTTCTTTTGTGCAACGCAAGCTATTTGGGAATTGTCCATTCCCTGCGGTCGTAGATCCAGCGCTGCCCATCCCGCCGGCCGGCGTTTTACGAGTACGTTTAATATTCCCGTTTATGACTGCACCCGTCGAATAATTTAGTGGCTGTTACACTCCGCGCTCGTTCCACTTTCGTTGACTCCACCCCCGGCAGTCGTCGACAGGCAGAAACGGTAAAAAATGAACGGCCGTCGCATCAACGTTGCACAGATTTTATTGGCGGCCCCGCGAAGCTTGTTGTGTTTTCAGCGCTGTCCACAACTTCGTTAACGGTACGGTTTTTAATGATCTTTCGGTGTAGATTGCCACTTTAACGGGACCGGAACGCTGGCGGTTCCTTCATTACCAAAGCAACTGTAATCTCGTCGTAAAATTAAGCCCCGCCATTATCAGCAGGCGGATTCGACGCAGGAGACGATAACCGGGTGGAAGAAAGATTGTTTCCTGCCGCAAAGATGTTCCAACAACTTCCTGAGAAAAAATCTCCGGGAACCTGACAATCTTCAACAGCTGTATACCTGCGAATGCCGAGGGTTAGAGGAACGGGACGAGCTTGTATGTGTACGTTGTTAGGTCTGCACCGTCCAGTCGACTTTTTTCCCGACGAAAAGTTTCCCGTCAGTTTGCACCAGCGAAGGTCTTGCTCGGCGAACCGGCAACTACACTTTTATCACCCGTGTTGCTGTAAATTTACGCGAACGGGCGGGGCCCCGTGGGAGAAGTAAAATGTCCCGAGTCAGACGACAGGAACTGTGGGAACGGGTGATTTCCAACGAACTGTATTCTGATAGAATTGTTCGAATTAACAAAATAATAGCTAATTTTGCCCGGAAATCGAACAAAGATCAATTACCAGTCCGGTAGAGTGGACGTTAGAGTTGGGCAGTAATTAATTACATGAGTATTTAATTACATGTGCAAAAGTAGACTATAATTATAATAAGAAAACGGTTAAATGGCCCAAAACATAAAAATGAATGGTTTAAAAGAACAATTACACTGAAGTAATTGTTAGACTCAATTACAAGTAATTGTTAAGTAATTGCAATTACTCCTTTCACAATTACTGTTTGAGCCAAAGTAATTGCAATTACCAATTACATGTAATTGTAATTTCTACAACTTCAAATTACACTAGTTGCTAAGTAATTGTAATTGTAATTGAAATTACATTTTGCACAATTCTAGTGGACGTACAATTCTTCAGACGAGGAGAACGGGTCAATCATAAATCAGTCGAGGAGAACACCTCGGTCATAGGTCAGACAAGGGGAAAAGGTCGACCGTGTGTCAGACAAACAGACCTTCATATTTCACTCCAGAAAAAAGATGGTGCCTAGCACTTAATAAATGATTGACTAACTATCCGGACCAACCTCCGCTTGACGTTTTCTTCAAGATTCAGGGAGCATGGTCGCATTGCAGCTTGATCATAAATTCAACAAATTCTTGACCTGAAAAGACCGTGGATTCTCGGGATACGAAGTAGAACGATCAGGTCGAGCATAATGGAAGACTGATGCAGCTTACTATGATGCAGGGATCAGTGTATTACCAGTAACCTAATCCCTATCCCTGGGTGTCATTTATCTACATCTAAAAAAAAAAGCGTTCAAATCCATTAATCAAAGCGCTGTGGCACCTGTTGAGGACCGGTCAGTAAGTGTATCCTAGAGGTGGACGTTGTCAAACTGCTTCTATCATCTTGACCGATAATGCATACCCCTCCGGGGACGCAGATGCTCCAGGATTAATTTACTAAATGGATCCTAGTTGGGGACATATCGTGGATCGCTGGCAAACACTGAGGCACGCTGATAGGGGTTTACCGGACTTGTCCTGGCCCGGGCTAACTGTTTAATCAACGTTCATTCTGTGTCGTTCAATCGGCTTTCGTTATTGCAACGACCGCTGATTAGATGCGCCGCAACCACCGCGCACCTATTAAGAGTGTGGGTCCGAATTTGACCTTGGTCGAACGCCAGTGTGGTGGTACCCTCACATACCGTCACCCTTAAGGTGCCTGTGTGCCTGAGTGACTCGTTTCCAGAATAGCAAGGATTCGGGATGCTCCTTCTCGTTTCTCGAGAATACAAAGATGGTGTTTTTCTATTTTCTCTTGTTACGTTCACGAGTTTACCCTTAACCGTGGTCCTCTGCGCGTTGCACTTACTCGTTCGATGCAGTTAACACACACACACACACACACACAAGGATAGATCAAACACCCACCAGGAAGAAAATTGTAGACCTCGGATCGCGGTGAGGCATCGAATGCAACCTGCCCAATTGTGCTGATGAATGGCCTAACGACCGTTGCACGACCATTGGTAATTTACCTAATTTAATTTACCTGCGCGACTATGGACGCGCGGATTACGCCATAGCAATTCGGCCGTGGGATATGCATAGGCTGGATCAAACGTGTACGCGAGCACGACGAATTAATTCCTGCCTGGGAACTAAATTTATACGAAACCGCGATTCGTCACTTAGGGGATCGCTGGTAGGCTTCCACTACGAGACAATCTAGGTCGGATCGAAATCTGTCTCGGATTTGTACAAATGTTTAGGCAAAGCTGAGTTTCAATTGGCTCCGGACTGTAGCGTAGCTGTATGATTAATCAAACAATCACGTAACAAGAGTATCTAATATGTTGGCCAAAAAGAAAACGTCGGTAATAAATCAAACCAAGGGAAAACAAGCAGTACAGATACGTTACTGACGAGACTGAGAGGAGAACGAGTCATTCTTAGGTCAGGCACACACTGCTCACAAGTCAGGCAAAGAAAACTCCGTCATAAATCAGACAGGAACACCTAATGAAAAGAAAACAGTACCTTCCTGGAGAATTTTTATCGTGTGCATCGTGTCGAGGGAATGCAGACTGTGATTCGAAGGATTGTGAAACGTTCTCCTGTCTACGTTTACGACTTTGTGCAGCGCAGCGCCACCGGCTACGCGGGTACACAGGTTTAAAAAATTTATCCTGCCTTTCCGCGATGCATGTTTTCCGTGGCGCGCACGGAATATCGACAATGCAATAACGGCGCGGCGCGGCGGCGACGAATCGAATTTTTCGCATAAAATTGTCGAACAATAACGGCGGGAAACGAGAGCCATCCGGATTGATATTCATCATTCTCGGTACAGCGCGTCGCGATACACGTGTACACCGATCTATGCGTCGTCGAATGATTATGTTGGTGTATCGGCGACGAAAGAGAATTATGTTCGACGACAGCGATACCCGTTCCGCGTCCCATTATTGCGTTATAAACTGGAAACCCCTAACCTTTCTCCCGGTTGTAAAACTGGAAGTTCCCTTGTCGCGATATCGTTACTTTTAACGACAACAAATTTTTTGTCAGATTTATTATACCCCGAGCAACTGCGCTCCGTTATCGGGGATCCTTCGTCGGGAATTTCCTGAAAGTAACCCGCGTCGAAGATAAACCCCCGGCCGACAACGCCCGGAAAAATGTTAACAATATATTTTCTTGGCTTGCTCGTCCGCCGCTGCGCTCGACAATTTCTCAGAAAATAATCTCCACGGAGTCTGTTAATCCCCGTGGAAAATTCTGTCGCGGCGTAAATCGAATTTCCACCTCGTTCCAAGAACAATCGAACCGCTCTCCAGGCATTTCACAAGAACACGAATCGGAACTGCCAAACACGCTAAGATTAGAATCAAACCGAGCGATCGGCCTTGCCAAGATTAGAATCAATCCCACTCTCGGTTTGTCTAACACTTTCGATCCTGCTCGCCGAAAGATTGTTTAATCGTTTCAATTTCATTAATGTCGAGGGCCCGGAACCTTCCGGGATACTTCGGTATTTCGGACACGTTCGATCGCCGGGGCTACACCTCGTGGGGAATGTAAAGTAATAGACGTCTGGCCACATATCGACTAGCACCACTTCCACTTTCGCCGCGTACGTGCTGCGCGAAAAAGAGCATGTCCACGCATCCGGGAAAGTGTTGTCCCGTTGTCTGCGAGCTTCGCATACACGCGTGGTCAATAGATGTCCCAGCAATTGCGAACGGGAGGTTAATACACGCTCGAGTGGTTTCGTGCTTCTTCCGCGAAGTACCAACTAAAAAGCGCGCGTAATGATACGGTGCGACGGTAGCGACGATGCCAGCGACGGTCCCGTTATTATCAGACACGCAGTCGCAATTTCCCTGCGACGCAGATGCCACTGACGCGCCTGATATACCTGTCGACAAGCGCTTCATGCGCTGGTAGACTTCGTAACGGAATAATCAAGTCGTCAGAATACGCGTAGATACGCTTACATCCTCTCAAGTGGAATGGCATGATATTGACCTTAAAACACCATAACTTTTTAAATATTCGAATATACGACTTGATATTTTTCGAGAAGTTAGAACAATTAATTTGCTATACAACGTGACAAAAATTTTTGAAAAAAACTGCAATTTGTCGGAATTGCAGAGAAAATACTAAAAGTTGTATTTTTCAACTTTTTTATGTGGGCTTATATGGAAAATTAAGAAACCACGTTTCGTAGATCTGTATCAATTAAACATATTGTGAAAATTTCATCAAAATCGGTCGACGTTGTAATGAGCTACAAACGTTTAAAGATGGTAAAAATTGCAGTTTTTCACGATGTTCGGCCTCCAACTGCAGTAATTCTAAGGATTCTTACATCTTTCAATGCCTGTCGTTTTTTCCCGCATCAACTGATTTCTATGAAACTTTCACAATGTAATTGACACAGATCTACAAAACGTATTGTTTAAAATTTCAATATAGGCCCGCATAAAAAAGTTGTAAAATGCAACTTTTAGTATTTTCTCTACAATTCCGACCAAATGCAATTTTTCAAAAATTTCTTTTCACATCCTGTAGTAGACTAATTGCTCTAGCTTCGCAAAAAAGTTTAAACCGCATAGTCAAATATGTAAAAAGTTATGGTGTTTTTAAGAGTGTCCGAATATTAGTGGGAGTCACTGTATATATCTGACAAGAAATACAGGTCAATAAATCAGCCAAGGGGAACATGTAAATCATATGACGGACAAGGAGAATGATCCACAAGTCTGACATGGGTAGTGTGTCAGTCACGTGTCAGATATTGCAACCGCAAGTCAGGGAGAACGAGTCAATCCTGTATCAGACAAGGAGAACCGTTGCTTGTTTAATGAAACGAGGGGGAAAGGTCGTGCACATGTCAGACAAATGAACCAATCTCCTCGGAAGAATGGATCCGGGAAGTGCTGTATTATTTCAGCACCAATCCATGCGGAAAATTGAAATTAATCGGACGTGGCTAATTGAATATATTTAATTGAATGTTTCCCAAATATAGCACGGTTTCTCCGGACGGAAGAGATGGTATCAAAGAATTCGTTATGGGGATTGAATTAATCGAGTCCATCGCCGAAGGAGAAGCTGGTTACGTGGCTGGTTATTATCGTCGTGAAGAGATGAGCGAGCAACGCTGAGCTGGGGTTGTCTCAATTTCATGGGCGATTTGTCGAAATTGCTGGTGCACCGCCCCGTTTCCGCCCCTAAGCAGAAATTCGATGCTCTGTTTTATTTTATTATCTTTAATGGATGGTCGCGCGGTGATCCTGTGAAATTCGACGTAACCGTTCGCGTTACACACAGGTAACCATCGAGTCGAAATTCGTGACCAGAACACAACGGGAATTAAACCGAAACACGAGGCCGGGGTTCGGTGGTTCGATTAATTTTCCGGTAACACTCGCCTGGATCGCGTAAGAACGCCTAGAAACTAATTCGAAAGAGATTACGGAAACTCGCGCGACTCGAACGAGGTAGAATGCCGGCTCACTGGCAAATTAAGTGAGCTTTAAAATTGGGTTCCGCGCGGTGCCCGTTTTTTCGGACTTCACGATTAAATGTCAGCCTGTTGCACAGGTCGGTAATAAAATGAATTCATTAGTTCTACAGTCGCAGGGGTACGAGTCGTGTATCCACGTGCGCGTACCACAGTACAGGCTTCAAATAATGAACAAAAGCGTCAGGAAAATAACTTCAGCTTCTCCGGAAGCACTGAAAAACAGCCCGGAGTACGGGACTAATTAATTCCAGCTTGTTCCCAGGAATCTCGGGGGATCAAGCTTGACGCAATTAAAACGTTGTACCTCGGGCGAAAGAGTATGTCCTGCTTATCAGGAAATTCTACACATCGATCCCGGTTAATGTGGCCCGTGTACGATGCGTACTATTGATTCCGCCCCCGTTAATTGCACCTGTCTACCCAATAGTGTAATTAAACGCAGCACGGAAAATTGACTGCCGCTTAAAACTGAAATTAATTGGTTTCACGGCGAATCGGTGTCCACCCTCGCCAAACCCAATTCGCTGCGATTCCCTGGCGTGGTCGTTCGATTGACAACTTAATTCAACTATTTAACTGCGCCACCAACGTCTCTAACTTCAGCCCCTGCTGTTCGTCACGCGTTTTTCTTCCACCTTGCAACTTCGCAAGTGGAACTGTCCATTATTGGCCAGACAGGTGGAACATGTCAATTATTCGTCAGGCATGTAGAGCAGGTCTGCCATTAGTCAGGCATGTGTGGTAGATCAGGTCTTCCATTATTCAGACATGCAGAAGCCAGATGAGTAGGGGATCACATTAATTATTCCATCAACTAGATTGACTCGCCTTCGATCTACAATAACCAGACGTTGAAAGCACATTTTTACAGGCATGAGTTCCCCACTTTATCGAGCTGTAAAGGCTGCACTCCCGCGTTTATGGTTGCACAGCTGCGTCCGCAGTTCCACGTTCGCATTTTCATTTGATCCCTGTCCAAACCGAATACGGGAGAGCCGGATTCGTTTCGTTAAATACTTAGAAGCTGAAACGTGCTTTGCGACGACGCAGGGCAGCGTGCTCGCCGGGGGATTGTTTGTAATTTGCCGTCGAATAACGCGAACGGGGTCCTTTTTTCTCAGGGGATACAAAGCCCGCGTTTAAATATGAAATTCTAGGATCACAGCAACTTGACCCGAGCCCTGTCCCTTAGCAACCGACGCGACGCTCGATTGTGTTCTTCGTTTTCGGAACGCGACCAGGTAGCTCGAGCACTATAGAACTCGCCGCAAAATTTCAGGTAGCGTGGCAAACCGGAAAACTGGATCGTAGCCGAGAAAAAGTTTCGACGTCACACCAGCGAATATGCAGGGGATGATTCTACGTTTGAAAAAAGAGAAAAAACACAGGAAAAATTTGGTAGAACATTATTTTTTCATCCGGCGCTTCGTTTCCGAGAGTATCGAGTTGAAAAATGCGTCGAACTCGTCCGATCGAGACATTCCGGGACACAATAGAACGATAACGATAAACGCGGGAAATATTTTCGCGAAGTTAATTCGATTAGCCTTTGTATGCGTAATTACCAAATTTTCCGTTCGAATCGGCGGCAGAACCGAATGCTAATCGAGTTCCGGCCGCGCGCGAATTATCGCCGAAAATACTACATCGCGCGCTGAGAACTCGCCGGTAAAATTTTATAATTCCCCGTGAAATGAGCTGAATTAACGAGCGAACGGGGAGCTGAATGTCGGGGAAAAATTTAAATATAACCGGCGCTGCGCCCCCGTTCGCTTTTTATTTTCGCCGGTAAGTGCCCGGAAGTTTCGCGATTCGTCCGCGAGAGGACAACTCCATTGTTACGAAATGTTTTTAACGAGCCCGAGAATGTGTTGGAAATGTCAGAGGAGCGAGCGAGTACTTTCGTCGTGAGTGGAAGAAGTGGACCGTCAGTCGGACGGGGAAATAAGCTGCTCATTAATCGGACAAGTAGAAAAACCACCGTGGTATTCTACGCCAAGTAGAATGGATCGTTTGTTTATCAGACGAGCAGAAAACAGGGTGCGCGCGCAACTCAGCCGCCGATGAATATGCAAGCTCCTCGATCGAAACAACGGAGGATTATCGAGGATTTTGTAAAGAGAACAGAAAATGATTTTCACGCAGTTGGGTGGGGTGGAAAAATGCAAAAGAGCCTCCGTTCGAGGGGATTTTCGCATTAGAGATTCGGGAACTGTATAATGCATCGGTGAACTTTGAGCTCGGGGTTGAAGCGTCATTGAAATTGAAGATACGGCTTTGCGAAACTTTGCAAGATGGAGTCAAGCATATTCCTGCGGTTGTTGCGAACTTGTCGCGTGATTTGTGGAATTGAAGGGAGAACTTCTCGAACGATTGCCTGGCACGGTATCGCTCGGCGTCTTTTCAAAGGCGATGTACATTGTAAACCGCGATAAGGGGCCGTGGGAGTCTCTTCAACGGCACCGTTAAACGCGACAATATTGCTTTCGTTTATAAATCCGCTCAAGCTGTTCTTTTCTCTTGGCCTTTGAGCGCGCATCGGCAGAAAAAGACAGATTTACGCTATTTTCTTGTCTCTTTTCGTCGGAGGTCGAGCGGTATAAACAGCTCGAAACTGCTCCTTTAAAACGAGACCTTCCGAAGCATAAAACACGCAGAAATTTGATCAAACGATGCCGTTGAAATTTGATTTCCACCTTGATGAAGAAGATGCGCGCCTTTCTCCGGGACTCGCGAAAGATTCTCCCACCGGGAATTTCAAGTGGATCATCCGACAATGTTTTTGTTGTATTAAATGAAAAGTGTGTATCCTTAGCTGAGGGGTCGTCCAAGCCCGTAATGAAACGCGAAACAGCTCGGCGGGAAAATTGTTGTTCGAACCCATGCGACGACGACGCGGCGAAGTGAGCTGAATGCCAATGAAGGGAAATGCTCTTCAGCGTCTCGCGTTTCGTCTCGTAGAAACGAATTTGCTTTTGCAGAAATGATTTTTCCGTTTCCCCTCGTTAGACTGCGAAACAGGTTTGATTGTCGACGGAGGAAATTCAAACAGGTTTCCCGGTAATGTTCGAAAACCGAATGTGCTATCGTTATCTCGGACATAATTATATTTCTCGTTTGCCACGATAATTATGATGATAATTTCTCTGAGGCCAACGCCGGTTGCAAATTCAGCTTAAAATCAAATTGTAACACAGCCCCGTTTAATGAGAATTTTATAACAACGCTGGTCAGACAATAACTACTGGAAGTGTGGAATTTCTCAGACAAGCAGTGTCGTTTATGTATGATCAGAACAGTGGTACAACCCAACCGCTGGTCCAACGAGCAGCAGCATAACACACAGTCGTTGGCCAGAGACCTGAAATAAAATGGTCACAGTTCCCAACAGAATAAATGAATCATAATCACTCGTGAACCACCTGAACGTGTAGCTACATACATCATTCAAGTCTCGTCCACAATAAATTGTAACTTGACTCACGATAAATGCAAATGTTGTGCCGTATGCAGATTAGAGTCGATCATAAACGAGGTTCCAATTAGCCTAGAGCGAATTCGACGGCGATATCAACGTATTGTTAACTTGACGTCGATGATTATACAGCTGACCTACATTAACCGTACGAACGGTGGAACTTTTTCATGTTTACGGATATTACAACATTGTAACGTAGCTAACCAATATCGCCGAAAAAGCTAAAAAAAGTTATCTCCGCGTTACCGTCATCCGGGGAGTTCGTGTCGACCCCGGGTCTCGCCAATCGATATCACCTGTTGTTCGAGCCCCAATATCGTGGTTGATTGGGATCGATACCGACATTTATTAAAGAAACCGTCGGGGGTGGAGCTCACTGCATTAAATAATATTCACGAGTTGTAATTGCGAGGGATGAAACAGAGACGACATAGATAGACTGCGGATTTTATGCATTTATCGCAAAAAGGGGCACATACAATTTAAAACAGTGGACATATCAAAAAGGTTTGAGGCCACCAGTATATCAGTTTCACCTTGATAAGGTAATTAAAAGAAGGTAGACATTTTTGCTTGGCTCCTGTATCTTGCAATCAATGCGAACACTTTTTATCTTGCATAAAGATGCGCAGCCTAGAGATAAATCATTCTACAATTTAATTAGCCAACTCTCTTTCAGAATGTGTTCGACGTTAGCTCCATAAATTAATTTTCAACAGCCTGGCCATTCACTAAATTTTCGGCTGCCAGGTTCTCAATGTAATAATCTCTCTTGATTTTAATAAAATTAAAAATCCGAGCGAAAAGCGAATGAATGAAACAGTGAATACGAGAAAGATATTAATTTTCAGTCATTGAATAAATGAAACGTCACTCCTCGAATATTGTCTTGGATAATTCCGCGTTGTTCAACGCTGCTTTCGTAATTTCCCTAGCTCTTTGTCTCTCAATTCTTTCAGGAATTGAATTTTGCCGTCGGCAACCTCTCTTGTTTTCTCTTAGCGTTTCAATTGCGTGACAAGATCAATCTCCGCGACAAGTCCGAGAAGAATACATAAAATCTATTACAAGAATAATATTTTACGATGATCGAGCACGGGTTCCCCGCGGAAATGGCTGACTAAGCCTGTCCGATCCACTTGAACAAACGTGATTCGATACCATTATCGATGGCGACCTTCTCCCTCGATGAATCGACAAACAAAGGGATCGAATTCCATATTTCGATTGGAAAGCCTTGTGTATCGATAGCGCTTGCTCTGGACCAAGCAACAAGCGATCATCTTTCTTATTTAATACCAATAATATTGCGTCACCGGCGAAGGCGCACCGCGGCGTAATAAAATATCTTGCAAAAATATTGATTGCGCCCGTATAATGCATCGCGACAGAGTCGAGCGGATAATTAAAAGTTTGTCATACTCTTGACAGCATTCATAACGATGTAGCTTTTAATACGACCACCGAGCGGAACATCCTAACTTAATGTGACACCTTCTCGCCGGCATATTGTTACATTACCTGCAAACAAGCATCCTGCGACGCGCAGTGACGGACGCAGGTTATTAACAAAGTTTATCAAGTCGCCGGATCTTAATTGAACATTTTTCACATTTACTAATAAATAGTATAGACCAACCAGGCCAAGCGAAACGGCAAGATATGGAATGAAACGAACCGCTACAAACAAACGCTGTTTAAGCTCCGATGGAGCTTAAATATCTCGAATGATATTAATCGAGCAACAGGTCTGCGGTCGAGCGAACGCGCGCAGCCCGTCGAAATTTTTAATTGCCTATTAAATGCTCGCAATCAATGCCGGCCGTTCATTTAACGTGTAAACTGCGCAGTGCCACTGCTCGGCCGGTCGAGCTAATTAAAATGGACAATATCGTCCGGTGTGACGTCGCGCGAATATTTATGATCCAGCGATCTGGCGAACGAAGCGACTCTGGTCGATCGATCTCGTGGAAATCCAAGCTCTCGTGCCCCCGTCTGTCATACTTCGTAATTTCCCGGCGATCCGGCCTCCCGTTATTCCGATTTTACGAGCCGCTTCGCCACGCCCCCCGTGGATTATGGGGGATCAGTTCGGCGTGAGAAAGAGCCGCACCGCCATCCAATTTCTCGGCCGCAATTATTCACGCGGCCGTTTCTGCCTCGACGTGACAACGCACCACCTTCGAATCGGATAATTCTTTGTCTAAACATTTGGCCAGCCACTCGCTCGTTCGCTCTTAACCTAGATAAGCCAAATCCCGATCGTTCTCCGACAGAAACCTGACCCATGCTCTAGCTCCCGGCATCAAGCTGGCAGTATGGAAAATCAAGTGTTATATTCGGAATCAATTATGTCGAACCTTGGCCAAGTTTCAACGGAAACATGCCTCGAATAATTAATTGGAAAATCTGTAGTTACAGGGGTGGCAGGCGAATTGCGGGGTACTGTGAACAATATATAGAACGGGGATGAATGCGGAAAGAAAATGTGTGTCGTCGAAGAAAATTCAATCCAGTGAATTTCACACAATGCCGAGCTTAATCGCGTGGTACGACCTCGTTACTCGCTCCCAATGCGCATAAGGGAAGGAAGAGAATTGAGGGATTTCATCCTGCAGCGTTCAAGAGCAACGTCTCCGATCCATCGATTCCTCGAGTTCAGGCTCGAGCTGTCAGGGGATTTCATATAACCACAATTTTCATTCGCACAGCGCTTCTAGATAGGCAAGATCCTCTCACTGGCCGTACAAGTAGCAGAACGCTACGATTTGTCCGACAAGTAGCACGAATCAATTTCAGGTCAGGCATTATGATTTAACCGTGACTGGATAGAAATATAAATTTGTTGCCTGAAAAAGGCTGCCTTGTATTTTTATACGGAAAGACAATAGCGATATTAATTAATCTCCCGGCGGAGACTGATTCGACGTGACTGGAAAATTAATTAACGCCGCGGGCAGCGAAGCCAAATTCGCCGGAAAATTTAATCAGATAGTTCGCCGACGAACACCGACGGAAATCTTCACAGATGTCACATAGTCAGAAAAATATAATTTGATTCACTGTGAGAACTATTAGCAGCGGTTTCAACGTGCTCGCAAACAAACTGCGACAATTTCATCGAGGTCTGAGAGTGCCGGACGAAGACGTCGTTTTTCTTAGTAACCGCGAAGAATGGACGTTCATTTAGGATGGCATTTATTCGAGAGGGTCTCGTCTTCAGTAATAAACACGGTACAATAATTACGGTTGAAGTCGGGGAAGGTAATTTTGAAGCTGCGTTCCAGAATAACGACGGCCCCGGCGTGCTTTGTGCACGTTCTCTTTTCGAAGAGTTTCTGCTTACTTCGCGGCGTCAAAGGAAATGCAACTTCTTTGCGTGCGCCGTCTTTCAAAACATAATCTTTGATTGGCCGCTGGAACAAAACTAATTAGCGTCACTAATAACGAGTAAATAAAACGTGATAAATGTGCGCTCTATTGAAACACGTTTGAAAGTCGATAATATCAGCTATCTATATAACTATATATAATTGGCAGTTACTACAAACATCTCGAGACACAGAAGGCGTAGAAAGTTGAAATTTGGTGCACAGACAGTCGGTACCTCAAAAGGGTGGACGAATGTGCTTTTATCCCGGGAATCATCCAGGATTAAGCCAGAGATAAGCCAGCCGTTGATTTTTCAACGGGAATTGCGCTAGTAAAAATATAATTTTCGCCATTCTACAGAGTTCTTGTTAACGAGAGGTAAATATTTGATAGCGACTTACCTTCTGCAGTGCATAGGCGCAACAGGCCAGCTGCGTCTGGTCCTCAAGATGATGGCAGGCGGTTTCGCGTGGCCCACGACAGGCGCCGAGGTACGTCCCTGGTTCCTTTTTCCCCAGAGATGACCACCTCCGCCGCCAGGGCCGCCTGCGACACCGGGAATGCCGGGATGCGGTCCACTTTCGCTGCACGCCCGTCTCGAGAACAGTTCCCGTTTTCTGTCGTCGCACTTCATCATCATTTTCTTACGATCGGTCCCTCTCGGACGTCTAAACTCACGTCGTCACTGACACCGATTTTCCTTTAGAAACGGATACACACGGACGCAAACGACTGTACGTCCGGGATTGAATTTCTTTACTGAATTCCTTTCCTTAACAGTCGAGATCCGTTGGAACTTTCGTCGGAAAAGCTCCCGCTCCGTCAGAAAATCCTTCGAACGGTGTGACGACGATCATGCTGACAAAGGATCAGTAAGTATAGTTCCCCGCCTCCCGTTCGGACCCGACCGAAAATCCTCCAACTTCGATATCAGTTCTTCTTCTCAATGGTTAGAGGTCCAGTATCCAATCCTGGTTTGCCAGATTTCGTTCGCCTGTTTGCCCACCAATTTCGACCATGATTGTTCCGGTGTGGTCATTCCTATAGACTACGAATATAGTCTCCCCTTTGGTTTATTATTCTAGCAATTTTTTTCGATTCAGCATTGTTCGAATTTTTCTACAGATCCTTTTTCACAGTATTTTCACCGCACAATTCCTCTTTGTTTCCAGTTCTAATTTCCTTCGGAAAAAAAAGTCTTCACCCCCGACTGGTCTCGAACCCTGTACCTTCGGGTTCGGTAAGCGAGCGCGCTGACCAGTGAGCCGACGATGCACGAGAATTTCTATCGTTATCTCTTCTATATACAGTGTTGCGTTCTCGTTGCCTGGAGACGTCCGGAAATCAAAATAGACTCTATATAAGGATAATATTTCTGAGTTTGTACTCGTGCGAGCAGGCTGGTAAAAAATCTAGTCAGTCCGGTCGTCGTATAAAAGAGCGTTGGTCCATCAGACGAGGTACTCGGAGTATATGTGAAAGATTTGTAAACGGGAGAAGTGGTGAGCTGTGCCCGAGAAAAATAGCGGTTCAAATATCTCTCTCTCTCTCTCTCTCTCGATCGATCGATCGAATAGGAAATTTGTATAAGTGTAGGAATCGTGGTTGCTAGAAATAGTGCGAAAAACGTCGGAATTCGGTAGGAAGATTTTCTTGTCGGTGATTGCGATCTTTATCCCAGTCAATCGTGATCCACCGTGATCGTTGCCGTTGCATCACTGTCCTTCCCGAAGTCTGCCAGTGTCCCACCTGAAATCCCAGAATATATTGCCCCATGAACCGTCGGAATCTGCGTACAGTGTTCCGATTGCTCGTAAAACGGTGGAGAGAGGCCTCGAGGCATTACGAAATCTGCATTCGCCCTGAGCGGGTTTATGATTCGGTGTACCTTAAACGCCGGGGTTTACGACGTCAGTTGTGTTCGGTTGTAGAGTTTAAAAACAGACTGAACAGTAAAAGACGTGGAAGGATATATGGTCGATGAAGTTTAGTAGCTCGGAATAGGCTTCAACCCGACAAGTAGTATAAACCTTAGCCAGACAAGTAGTGGGGTCTACGACTGGCTCCACCAGTAGACAAAACCCACGACTAGCCAGGCGCAGAGTATTACAGATCCTAGTGCAGTATTACATGGCTGCAAGTATCAAAAGAAGAAGCACAAGTCACCGCTGTATAATAAACGATTCAGAGGACGCCTCGTTGAGTTCCCCTTGAAGTTTAAGGTTGCCCCAAGTGACCAGCGTCTCTGTTCGCGCTGATTCGATTTTCAGGGCACGTGCTGGCCTCGTGTCGTTCGGAGTGACTGTCGAATAGCGCGCTCCCTCAAACAAAGGTACACGAGCAAGGGACCGACGCAATTTCATTCAATTTCTCTTCGGTGCTTGAAATTTCGGTTCTCAACAAGTGGTCGAATTACGGAAAAGGTCGATCGGAATCTGCATCTGCGTTGCATTTATTTATCGGCCACTCCCCGTCGGGGGAACGTTAATCGCGGTGAGTTTGTTATAATAATGCGGAAAATGCGCCGCGAACCTTTAAACTTTCGAGTTGCCTCTATCTCGGGTCGAGATTACTTAGTACCTCGAGGGTTGCTGTGTTAAAAGGGTAATTTCTTAAGCTTCCAGGTACTTGAGGATGCATATCAGTTTTTCTTTCACCTGCGTCTTGCGAATTTTTAATAAGCAACCTGGCCCCCGAGAAATGTCCTCGAATAAATCGCAGTACTTCCCGAGAAAGCGTGTTGTCCAGATTAAAACAAATGCGCCACAGTCTCGAGAGTTTTTCAGTGGAACAGGTCAACATTGGTCAGACGAAATCCCTGCTGAATATTTGCGTTCTGGCACAGTTTACACCGACTCACCGAAAGGTGAAACGCAAGCTCCCGGTATGTTTGAAACTTCTTCGGATTCGCGGGATGGGTAATTCTGTCCCAGCGTGAACACCGTTCGAACATGTAAGCTGGACGGTAATTTCCGAGCGCGCTGATTTCGGATATTCTTGCGGTGCGAATTATTCATCGCAACTAAACTGGAAACGTTGCCGCGCGTTGGAAACCAACCCCTGGAACCCAATTACAATCGCAGACATTGCAAACCCCGTGGACTGAAGTAGAACAGTCTCCCGCAGAGTTGCCCGCAATGGAAATACTGTTTTGCAATTCCGAGATGGAAAGAGATCACTCTCTCTCTCTCCCTCTCTTTCTCTCTCTCTATCTCGCTACTGCTTTCCGGAGTTCTATTCACCGACGTCGCGAACAATCAGGAATTTGTTTAAAATTGAATGTGCCATTCTCGTTCGAGAACCAGCTCAGCCACCGGGGTTTATTTTCGTCGTAGAACGATCGGCAACGTTGGAATCCGTGACGAGCTGTCCCAGAGTGCAGCTCGATAATACACGACCGTTCAAACGACCTCTTAGATCACTATAATTAGGCGAACGATGGCACTGAGCGCTAATTAGCGCAGCGCAATTTTCGAACTGATATAACTTCGTGTAAAAAGACCTTACGACATTCTACCTCTGCGCTAGCTTTAAAGGGTAAAATTTCTACTTTCACGGCGTCAATTATCAAGTTTTTACGATCTCTTTACTCTAGCATACGACCGAGAAAAGTAGGAATGGTCGTT
Organism: Lasioglossum oenotherae; assembly: GCA_028455765.1. Taxonomy (NCBI): domain Eukaryota; kingdom Metazoa; phylum Arthropoda; class Insecta; order Hymenoptera; family Halictidae; genus Lasioglossum; species Lasioglossum oenotherae. Next base: position 13,874,623 of record CM052295.1, read on the forward strand.
TTTTGAATATTTTACGGATTCAGATGGCTGCGCAGGAATGAAAAATTTTTCTCTTCATTAAAACTAATATGCATTTAAAGATTAAAGCTTCTGCTTTCCGCCGGGTCCAAAATAATACGACCTACGATTTTCCCTTGCGATTTCACGTCGGTTTGAATGGAGAGTATACCGCCGACATTAGAATAACTCGAGGGTTATTAAATCTTGAGCGAACGTCGATATTTAAAGGGTTGTAACCTTCTGAAGAAAAATCGGAAGCGGTTCTAAAGCGGTTTTAAAGGGAGATGTTTCTGTTTTTGAAATGCTGATATCGTGGTAATAATTTCTGTACCTATTTGGACGAGTACGTTCTGCGACGGGCATCCCGTATAAAAATCTGGAATGTTTTATTTTCGTGAAGGGCGCATGGAAGCTGAAAAGGTATTGAAAAATAAATACGGCGAAAATTTGTCAGTGGTGGTCAAACGTTCCGCTAATTGCATTCATACCTGGCGAACCGAGAACGGATAAATAGAACGATGCGCGCGAATCCAGTGCGAATACTCGGGGCGTTGTTTCAAACGGAGTTAGTCATGCCGCATCCGAAGGATCGGTGCATAGTGAAATGAACGAAAACGTTTGTTCGTTGGTTCGGACGGGTTCGGTTCGTCCGTTGAATGGGGCGGTCGTCGAATTGGTTCGTCCAGCGATTTTTGCACGGCGCGAAATTTTTCGCGTAACAAGTCCATTGAGCCTGGTCCGATGGACAGGTTCAACGGACTACATTCGGAACGCAGCTGACTCGATAATTGTCAAACCTGCTATCAAAGAGGAAACGTATAAATGCTTCAGCGGAGACGGAGAATGCTGGATGGTGAAAAGGGGAGCATGTTTTTTCTCGGGGAATTGCCATCGTGGAAGAGAAAGCCGCAGGACGATGAAGATACTGTGTATGGCTGGAAAAAAAAGGGATCCCGAGGCAACGGAATAAACATGGGAGGGAAGAGCCTCTAGCTCGTAAACCTGAGGATTTTATGAGGGCGCCGTGTGGAGGCCGCAGTCGGGGCTTTAGGTGGGTCTTTATTGCGGCGTTTCATCGGCGGTGATTCATTACTTGGAAAATAATTTCAGGAAAGGGTTCGTGTGGCGGTGTATACGGCAACGGATTTAATCTCGCCCGAAAAATTGCGGGAAATTTTAATAGGCTGGACGAGGAAGATGATGTGCCGTTTCACATCTAAGACAACGTGGGCGGAAAGGAACGCGCGGAAGAGAGAAACTGGATTTATTCGCTAACTTTGAAACCAGACCCTGATGTAGATAGGACGGAGAATATCAACATAAAAATAAGTGCTGCAAATAAGCAGTACGAAGCTGTCACTGGTCAGACAGTAGTACGAATCAGTCGTTGACGAGACAATAATGTGGAACAGTGACTGGTCAGACAAGCAACTCGGGGCACTCTCGACACAGAAAATCGCGGTGCATGTTTGCAGGAATGAAATGCGTGGGAATGATAATCTGAACAATTCCCTGGCGGTCCCGGGCCTGCAGAATTGCCACAGTTTATTCATTAAGGAAGGCGAGTCGTGTCTCCCGTTTAAGTACCACGAAGTAAAAGTGAAGCCGCGTTGAACGAGCGACTCTCCCGCGGGGAAACGATAAATGGCCTTCCGCAAAGTTGAGGCAGACACATCGGGATAATTTTCAGCTCTCGCGGCCCCGGACCGCATAAATCCTCGATGATGAGAAATAGAGATTATTCATAGTCGACTACAGAGGAGCACCGTCGAGCGAGAGATAATTGGAATTACAGTCGGACGGAGTTTGATGGCGTCAACTCCGCCGATAAGGTAGGAAGTTCGCGCAATAGCACTTTGATGTTGATCGATCAGCCGAGTCAATAATAACTGCAATTGAAATACAGCTGATCGTTTCATCGTTTTCAAACGGCGCTATCTTTCCCCCGAGGGGAATGCGCCGCCATCGAGGAGTGCTGGAAAAGGGTGGGAAAACACACTCGAGCGTCGGTGCGGCGGGCGCGATAACGAGTACGTCCCACGAAGTCTGCACGGAGTACGAAGTACGCACGCGAATTCCTGTTTGCCGGATGTCGACCTTAACCTCGTTGGATTTGCATAGGCGAATATTCATTCCTCCCGTCGAATATCCAACGATTCCAAAGATAAAAGACTAGAGTCGCGACATTGTCTCCGGAACGACCGTGGAAATACGCAGTTTAAATGCATGACCCGGTGACGAATAAGACGGTCGATTGAACCCTGATCTCAGGCCTAAGGGAACGATTTGAAGAACTCGTTCTGGCTTCTTGGCGTCGACCCCACGGTATCAGTCCGTTTCCCACGGCCTGTTCCCTTTAGAAATGCTGGAACGACATGTCTTCTCTTCGGGCGGAAGGAGGACAGCACGGAATGAGATACGAGGGCAACGAAGAACATCGCGGGCGACGCCACGTTTGAAGGTCCAACGATTCCTTTCTCAGCCGCTTCTAATCAGCATTCTAGCCGTCTTACACTGACACCATTTGTTTCTCTAGCTCTCGCACTGCCGATGGAGATTCGCGGGGAAATGATACCGACCGACCTCCTTCCACCGAATATTCAAATTAGCCACGTTTCTGCTCGGGGAACGCCGAGAACAAATGAACAAGATATTCCCATGATTAGACGGCTAATCTACGCGATATTCGAGGTAACTCATTTTAATCCGCTTGCGAGATCACTCGTGTTCTACCGAAATGTCGTCAGCGATGTTCTCGCAGCTGTCTGAGTAGTGAGGGACCTGTACTACTATTTTCTAACTTGTAGACGATCTACACTACTCATCCGAGTACAGAAATAGCATCCGCTTCGTTCAGGAAGAACCTGTACACTTCGCTGAAACGTAACAGCACATTTTTCTGCGAAAGCGCCACCGTATTTCCTAAGCTGCGTTCTGTTCCGACTCTCGCGAATTAGTCGACGAGAAGTTGAGTCCCTTATTTCTCTCTGTCTGGGAACACCGTGTCCACCGGTGTTCCGCCATCCACAATAATCCCGAGTCTTTCGGCGAGCGTTCGCCTGACAAATTATCTTACCAAATTCCACAGCAACTTCACCCTCGTTCCGGCGAATCTCGTTTTCGCTAGGCAGCCGTTCATCAACCGGACCTCCCGGTTCGCACGAGCCTTCACGAAGACGAGATCCGACTTCCCCCGCGTCCTTCCCGTTTCGGGACACGAACGGGCCGCAAGCAAGGGAATGAAACAACGAACAAGTTCGTTCAACTCCCCTCCCGCAGTCCACAAACCGCCGCGAGGAGCAGGAAAAGTTGGAGGGCTATCGATCTCGGCTGGCAGGTGTCGACCCGGGCTATTCCTCTTTGTCGACAAAAGCTCCGAGGACAGCCGGTAATTTTTCAGTCGGAACAACTTCATCTCGCGAATTGCGTAATCGGCAAATTTTTAACCGGGCGCCGCGGGTTTAAGGGGGTAAAAATACGAGCGAAAGATCTTTTCACGGGGCGCACTTAATCATGCCGGTACGGGAACTCGAACTGGAAGTTTCTTAATTACGTATTACTGTTATGCAGAAAAAGAGGCGATAAAGCGCGGAATACGGCCCGGGGGTTGCTCCGCAAGGGCTCTCCCGCTGAAAGAGGATTTACCGTGGCGTTCTCGTTGCTCCTGTTTCGCGCCGGGCCACCCTCATCTTCCTGGAATAGCGGCAGGAAAAACACGGGCAGGAATTTTTCTTTTGACGCTGAAGTTTGAAGGTATACACAGTGGCCGAAATTTCTATAAAGTCATCTTCTTTTTAATAGACATTTTAAAAATATCACGATTTTTGTGTTGATTTATCGTATCTGGTCTTGTGCCTTGCAGACACTCGGATAGAGGGACTGCGTAGAATTCTTAAAATCTTTTTCTGTTTTATATTTCACCGATTTCTTCGTAATTGCATAAAGATCCGCAATCTAGTAATAACCATAGATCAGACTATAGTTTAGTGTTCAGCTGCTTTGACGAGGATGTCTGGGTGATGAATGAAATTTGCTAAGATGATTCCAGCAGCGGTTAGATGCTAATTACGCGAACCGAAGCCCGGGCGAATACAGGAGAGCTGCAGATCTGAATGATCGCTGTGTGCATTTCGGAGCTACGTCAACGCGATGCGATATGCATTAGGGCAATTGTGCATTAGACTACCGGATACCCAGGCAGTTAAATATTAATTAGGTCGAGTTATTTTGACACGGGCAACGCAAATAGCAAGGGGCTCCGGATTGCGTGCGAGCTGCTACGCAAGTATGCGATGCTTCGGCACGGCAAACAATAGGCAAAATATAGAGCGGGTGTCTGTGCCGTTGTTCGGTCTGCTAGCTACGGAACAACGGTAAACAACGTTCCTTCGGAAAGGATAAGCTGAATCGAGTACCGCGCGTTAAAGCGGACGAGCTCAAACGCTTTCGAGACGCACAACAATCGTTCCCCGGGGTTTAAGTCTTTTGTTCTATCGCAGCTAACGCGAACGGAAGCGACGCCTCCACGATGTTTTACGTAATGCCATTACGTGACCGTACCGCAGAAAATCCGCCTAATTCTGTCTGTCAATGGCGATCGCCAGTGACTCAGCCTTGTCGTGCTCGCCGAGACTTTGGAATCCCGAAACCATTCCGACGCAACGACCGCGAAATTCAGCGGTATTTGAGAATTTTTTTCTCGGGAACTGGAACAGATACACAGACAAGACCTTCTGCAGTTGACTAAGCTACTTTCGAGGAATGTGTACTAATTTTTTCGTTAACATTGAAACGACTTTTCTATTTTTTACTTTGCAGTGAACACAACATCTCTCGACAGCGATATCTTGACCCGAAAAATGCTCGCTGAAAAATAAAACAGAGATTCTGCAACGGTGTTGTCGCTGGTAGCACAAAGAACTGACCGAATAAAACGTTCACAACAAGAACAACACTGTGAAAAATAAAAGTTTACACCAGCGTACCAAAATTTGAAAAAAAGCTCGTAGACAAATTGGATTCTCTGCCAGGGAAAGAGATTGTTTCGCTGGATCGACCGAGAAACGCGAGATTCGATACCTGTCGAATCCCGTCTTGCTTTTGTTGCAGACCTTGGATTGATCTCATTAATTACGCGGAAAGAAAGGGCCGATTGTTCGCGGAACAATGCGATGAAGTTCCGGCGAGATGGGAATTGTTCTCGGAGCTCTTTACTATTCGACATGGGGGAAACGAGTATCCCTACGGTGGCCGTGCAACTTTTCCCGCAATCATCTCATCCCCTCGCAGATAATCAGCCGAGCCAATCGAATTTTCGGTGGATCGATTAGGGCCAATTGTTCGAAACTCCCATTGGATTCAATTTAGCTTGACGATCTACCGGCATCATTCCGTATCTCCCATGATAATTCAAGCTGCTTATGATTACGTTGAGTTACAATTTTGATGATTCTATTTGTCCATGAATAGACAGATGATTTTATGCGTTTATGACAAAAATGGGTAGGTGTAATTTAAAACAGTAAAAACATTAAAAGAATTTAAAATTTATCTCTGAACTGTATTATAAAAATAACAAGATTAAATTTATTTATATTTTATGCAATTTTTACTAAAAATATTGCACATACCGGAGTCAACAAATATATTCAATAAATTCCCACGAAGTCACCTTTACAATTTCAATAATTATCAAATACAAAATCTAAGATAGGTCATGTAACCCCTTGCTGTAGGTTCAGTGTTGAGGCAGAGAAGATAAATTTCTATTTCACTCCAGTTTGTCGCTGGGAAAATCAGTGATTAAAAGTAAACACAAGGATTATGTTCAAAGCTCGGGTCGAAAATTTCCAGAACTTATGGGGATGGACCTCTCCGGTCCTCGTGATATGGGCGTTCCGTTAACGCGGCGACCATAAGTGCCATCCGGAGCCCACAAACGCTATGTTTGCCCAAACGACTCATCGTGTCTCGTACGTGTAACGGGAACCACTTTCCCAGAATATGTCTAACTTCATTACTTAAACCGGCCTCGTGTGCTCGATCTCTCTGAAACGTTCTCGGTCCCATGATTCACTTCGGCGAACACGTTTCGGTAACGCGGCCGAGCATATTGGACACGGGCCTTGTAAAGCTTCAATCACGATTCATGATCACACGCATTCGTTACATAAGCTAATTACGGAGCGCGTAACGCCGATGAAAGTTCGTGCGCAACGAGGCGGTTCGGCAGCCTATGAAGCCATGCGAGCCGTACTCGTACGGCGCTATAGTGAACTGCGCGTGGAACACCGAAACAACCTATCAGAGTTCGTATATCTCATGGTTGGTTTAGGAAATTGGACGGTTTAAGTAGAATGGGTCGGGGTTTCGTCGGGCGAGCGTCGTTTCTGTCTTCTGGAAAGTAGAATGGGACTGTTTGTAGTCAGACGAGTCTCGCGAGAAGAGAAACGTTCGAAGTACAATTTCTATGCTTTTTAATTAAGCAGTACGAGTCGACCCATGGCCAGCCAAGCGAGATTTCCTGTTCATGGAAGTAGAATAGGTCCCTGTATAATGAGAAGACCAGTGACTTTTCATATTTGTTAGCAGACTGGGTCTAGTGTTGCACAATTATGCCGCTGCACGAACTGCTTCTCCATGGCTGACCGAAACTGACCAGAACATCTCCGAAAACCGGTACATATAAAATATAACGAATGAAATTATTCTCGCATTAATTCGCAGAGCGTTACAGACACGATTTTCACGGGTAGAAGCAGAGGTAACTCGAATAGCACTTCTCGGAAATTACTCGTGGCCCGTTTTGTAAATATAAAATGCAATTTTTGTTTCAACCTTTTACCTCATTATCTCGCGTGCGCGAAAATTCGTCGTTCCCTTTGACGGGTCGCCTCCGAAACCGTGCGATGACAGAACCAAAAAATACGGTCCGTACCGGATGAAGTGGTCCACGCACGCGCAACTTTTCGTCGTTCTTCGTTCCTCTACAATTCTCGGGTTAAAATTCGGAGGTGTAAAAAATTGAGTGGGAGTTACAATCGCCAGTGGAATAAAGCCGTGACTGATCAGACAATCGCAATGAAACTTATGAAACCGTCTGATACGAACGACATTGAGGGCACGTCTGGCGGCTATGGTCTATCGGGGGGGTGGTCGGGGAATGCTCGAGACGTTCTCGGATTCTCAACGACAACAGCTCGGGCTCCAGGACCTCCAGCAATCACTTTGCATACTCGAGTCTCTAAATATCGGGTGACCTTCTTTTCCGCGGAGCACACGAGGTTAAACGAGGGCGTCGAGTTTTTCTCTCATCCATCGACCTTCATTCCCCTCCTCCCTCCTCCGACACCCCCTTCGGAGTTATTCTCCATCTCTTTCATTCTCTCAGCCTCCCCTCGGCTCCTCTCGCGATGGACCTTTGTCTCTACACCGTGTTCAGCGCGTGCTATTGCACAGGTCCCGGCCCCGGCGACGCGTTAATTAACAATTCCGAAGTGACTTCCGCATCGACTGCTCGCGAATCGATTTGAGAACACCGCAGCCGGGGTTTCTCGGTCGAGTACATCGGCTTGATTTCCGATGTGAGAAATTAGACGGCAGGAATATTCGATTCGCCACCGTGGCGAACACTCGATCAACGCCATTTCAATGATTTCGCGGGACACGCTTTCGTTTCGTTTTCCGCCCCATTTCAGAGCACAATTTCATGTATGGCGTGTCCTTACGCACACTGTACTCATCTGACCGGTTCGGTCCTGACTAGCTCCTCTGACTGATAAAACTTTATTTAGATAAAACTTTAAATTCCAGCGCGAGGAATCCAAGATTTAATCCAGACCTACCCCGGACATTTTCAGCAACGAAACGAGTTTTCATCGAGAAAGTTCAGCCAAAAAAATTATTCCAAGAGGACAAGGCAGCACTAGAACACATCCCGCGTCCCTAATAAATTAGGATCCGTACTGCAAGCGGAAAGTTTCCCTACAGCCACTGCAACGGGATCCACGTTTCTGGCCACGGGAAGCCCTCGAAGCACGATGACTGACAAAGTTAGTCTCGTTAATTTCCTCCAAGTTTTTACAGGCTGGGAACAGACAGACAAGCAATTTTCCCAAGGAAATTCGACCGCGAACGTTTCCGTGAGCCTGGAGAACTTCCCAACGGCCATCGGGCGGCTGCTCGCGACCGTTCATCTCCTGTTACGTGTTTCCCGGTAATACGTATAACTGACGGTGCCTCTATAATTAGCCAGATGATGCTCCCCCCTCGTATAAATGTTTTCATTCCCGCATCTCCGTATCCCGTTTCACGCCATTAGCGTTCGGTGATACATTCGGAAGAAAATCGTGGATGATACATGGAAGGCGAGGATACAGCACCCTTTTAGCGAAATTGAATATACACGGTGTACGATATAGCTAGCAGCCCCTTACGTTTTTCTTGCGATTTCTCAACAGAACACTTTCAATGGCGAGAAAATACTGGGAAGAAGCCTCGCTCGATCCAAAAGGACGTTGCGGCACGCGGACGATTTTTCTGAAGGTCGTGTCCTTCGCCACTTCAAGGTCATCGGTATGAGAAGCCCCGCTCACTTTAAAAGGACAAGCACAAATTTTTCTCAAGGTTGTGCCCTTCAAGATTTCAACGTGATCGATCGAGATGTTCTCATAAATAATTATTTATTAGTATTTGAAAATTTTCGCTTGTCCTTTTAAAGTGAGCGGGGCTTCTCATATCGATCACCTTGAAGTGGCGAAGGGCACGACCTTCAGAAAAATTTTCCGCGTGTCGCAACGTCCTTTTAAATTGAACAATCAGAATTATGGCTGATGTCATAATGGTGGACCAACCATATTCCAAGCTGGATGTCTGTTTTGCCGTGTTTCGATATTTCGGGGGAAAAATTTCGTTGCGCGGTATTGTTGTCCGATATCGACGAATCCGCAGCGCATTAAAAATCGCCGAGCAAGTACGAATCGGAAAATTCAGTCACGGACGCCGACGGGGCCGCGTTCCAAGTATTCGCTTAAAATCCAACGCGATGGAATTTAAGCCGGACGCGTCGGTGGAAAGTATTTCAAATGGGGGTGGGGGGGAGGTAACGGGGGAAAAAAATTAATTGCTCCACGCGTACTCTATCACGGCCTGAGCATTATTTTTCAAACTGTGCGGAATGAAAAACGGGGAGACGCGATTTTCTCCGGAACGGGTTATTCGGCTCGACTGGTGTTAATTAAATGGACGCGATATAAAAAGCGCCGACGTGACAATTAATTAATTATACCAACGGGACTGGTACGTGCGCTACTTTTTCGGGATTCGCAGAAAGATTGATAAATCGTTTTTCAAGTATTTGCAGGTTCGTGGAGCCGAGTGAATACAAAGCTGCTGTTTTTCGCTTGTAACTTCGGGATGGACAACCGAGGGCTAACGAAACCTCAGGGAGAAATCGAGTTTGGAACCCACTCGAACAGCAAGCCAGCAAATCACGTCAACATCTCAGTGTAGACCTGATACCGTAATAAGTCAAAGCACTGATCTGCGTCGTGGAACTGAATCCTGGCGCAACCCGTGGAGCGAGATTGCTGGAGGATGATTCAGCAACGTAACACAGCCGAAGATAGTTGAACCTTGTGCCACATCGTCAAACGAACTTCCGTTTTCATCTGCGAAATATCTTGGAACCGTGTTCGAGAATTTATTCATAAGCCACGTACGCTTCAGTGTGTTAGTAGAATTACTCTACGCATAGTCGGGCATAATTGATTAGTATTTCTAACTCGCCTCCGCTTCGAGCCTGTCTCGTTAAAATTATTTATAAGAAGATTATACATCTCTGTGTATAAGTAGATACGCCTTGTACGTGATCCGACGATTTATGAAAACGGTACGAGAAATCAAATGGCAAGAACTCATATGAATTATTGAGCAAATGATTGACGAAGACATTTCCTGTAAGTAGATTTCTCCTGCGTGTAGTCAGGCAAGCTTCTCGGTTCGAAAAGATCAGATTGTAGCTCATACAAATTGCACTTGCTGGATATACGATTTCTTTTATGATCTAGTATCGTTCCTTCGAAAGATCCTTGAGAAAATGTCACTGCGTGGGAGTATATGAAGACAGTTAAGTACGCAGTTGGATGAGATTGAAAGGTATCGTTTTCTCACGAGGAACATGATGAAGAGGAGACTGGAGAAATTACAAAATAGGGGCTGAAATTCTGTTAAAATTTCTTTATCAAATTCTGCGTGATGTAGTGTAGTATTCAGTGTTACTTAAAAATATGACAAACGCGTTCGGATTAAAATTTTCCGGAGGTTGAACTACCCCCAAGGGTATTATTGTCACCGGGGGGCCACTTATTCATGCCTGTGTAGGAATATCGTGACGCGACGTGATTCCCCATCCAACTTCCGGTGCTTTCACAGGACATTTGCCTCGGGAGAACGCGATGGGGACGATATTCCCCCTGGTAAAACACGCGGTCTCCCAAGCGACGACCCCTCGGGAAATCAAATGCGCAGCCGTAAACGTGTTTTTCAATTCCATGGAAAAAAAAATGAAGAGCGCACTGTCTTGTCCTTGTCGAGTGATCGCTCAGAGATGCTCTCAGATGGGGCGCACCCCCTTTGTGAAAGATTCATTGTGTTCTGCTCCTGCAGACTTCCCCTATAGTACCATAAAAAAATGCTGGTGTCCAAACACACTTGAAATTTATACACCGTTCTATAGCAAATCAATTATTTTTATCGTACGTGAACAGTATTCAGATTAAAGAACCTTCTCTTTATAGTGTAATAACTGGACAGCGGATCTTTATGTAAAATATGAAAATGTTCTACCTGATTTGCAAACAACTGGGGTGAAATAGAAATTGATTTTCCTTCTTAATATGTGCAATAGTTCGAAAATAATATAACAGTGGTTTTAAATTCTAATGTTTTCACTGTGTCGAATCAAACCTACTCATTTTTGTTATAAACGCATGAAGTCCTCCGTCTAATAATAACTTTACGTGAGCTAATTACGTTCCATCGAGGTCCGACTACGTACAAGTTAATTCCACTGAAATTAATTGGCTTTTGCCTTTGTTCAGCGTCGGATAATTGTAACTTGCTTACGTCTGGCCATGTACAAGTTAATACCACTGAAAATGAATTTTCTTTCGTCAATGAGAGACACTAATATGTTATTCGCGTCCGATCGCGCACCGGTTCGTGCTACTATCTTCGTTCGAGCGGAAACGTTTCCGGAAACACTATCGCGATCGTTTGTTATTGATTCGCGTCATTGTGCATTGGTTAATGGACAGACCGATCAATTCCGGCAATCAATCAGGCCCATTTGTTTACTCTATCATCAATTCCCTGGCGGCACTACCCCTGCCAAATTGAGCAATTTGTACTCTATCAATGCTCGGAATGTATTTCATCAGCGCACTGCTGATTGCAAGAATGATTCCTGAATGAATCGAACACGCCACGACTGTTGTATTTATAAACGTTCGCCGCGACACGCTGTTACCCAACGCGTACGCACTGTGAATGATTACGTGCTACCCCTAGGATCATTACTGCGATCGTGGGGGTATTAATACGCCACGAATCAAGCCCGACGACCGCGTCGGAGACACGTTACGTAAATCTCTTTCAAGTTGCCCTTTCAAGGAGAATAAATTAGTAGTCAATTATCGGGTTACAGTTTCACATAGTTTCTTGTTCGCAAGATTTGCTCCACTTGTCTGACCACAGAAAGATTCGCTCTACTTGTCTGATCAGAACACGATTCGTTCTACTTGTCTGATTAGAACAAGATTCGTTCTACTTGTATGACCAATCTGGACCTACTCTACTTGTCTGGCGCGAGTTTTAATGAAACGATTGAAAAAATCGTTTCGCGGTCGTTTTTGGACCGTTTTAATAATGTCGCATGGAAAATACCGACCGAGTGAGAAGGGAAATTCCATACGAATAAAGTTGAATAAAACATACAAAGAGCGAAATGCTTCGAATCCGTTTTTACAGAATGAATATTTAAACGCGGAGCGTGCCTGCAATTTTGGGTGGCTTTTACGGTAGCACGTCGAAAACGGAACGGTCGTTATTTAATCATTCAACTGGAAATCCGCATCTTGTATGTGTGTGTGTGTGTGTCGGCTGTTGTACCGGCCACACGAATTTTCGTTTCTCACGGAAAGGTTAGGAGCACTGATTGACAGTATCGTGAGCAAGTATAAGCGGGGCCGACGCAGCCGAATGCGCTCGACATTGAAATAACCCGGAAAGTTTAAACCGTGGCCTGGGAACTTTTCAATGGTGATCGAGATTGAAGGTTCAGGCGACGACGGCGACTACGATCACAATGTGGGTCGCAGAATACTTTGATTTTACTTTTCCTTTTATTTTTTATTTTTGCCACGTCAACGCCAGATCCCGGTCTCGTTATTCAGAAGCTGTTGCCGATTCGATGTTTTCAAGCTGCCCCTCAATGTTCGAAAGTTCACGCCGATTAAAGGGGACCTCCTAACACGAGCCTAACCCTCGGAATTTTAGAAACACGCCAATCTTCTCGACTGGAATATTCGTATTCATTCGTTTATAACTTCGACAATACAGCTTACAAAAAATTGCTTGGCTCTACGTGACAATGTACTAGACCTAATGCATTTCGGATAAATTATTTTATTGGGGAAAGAAATCGTCGATGTTAACGTTATCAACGATAATCGAAATTCATTAATTTCGTAACACTCTGGCGGCAAACTGGGACGACAACCGGGGACGTCTCAGATGGTTGGCTGATAATATTATCTGGCGTAGTTAGCGAAATAGCCTCCCTAGCAGGCCATTTCCTTCCAATAGATTGTCATCAAGCGATAGTGGTGAAAATGTCAAATATACCAGGGTCTACCGGCGAGGGGCTCGTTGCGTTGCCAGATAGGGAAGTCATCGCGCACGTGGATTACACGATCATAATTATTTCTAGCCGAAAACAACAATGGAAGCAAATTTTTAAAATAAAGTAACACTCAGCGTGGTGAACGGAAGAATTAATTTTCATCTCCTAAAATTTTGTGAGAACTCGCTTGTCCCGGGCGGGAAAATTAAATATTAGAATTCAGCATCCCGTAGAGCGCCGTAAAAATGACAACGTGACCCGACGCAATTAGCGATACTGCAGGCTGATGTTAATTAAAGATAGCCGCTAGAGCACCGCGCCGCTACAAAGCGAAATAGAAAGGTTGGTGTAAACGAATTACGTCGACGAATTATTCTTGGTCAGTGATCCGATTATTACCGCTTCTCTCTTTCACTTGCTCCGCGTTGCGTTCTTTAATTAGCGGCGATTCGATATTACACAATTTCTCGACGCGGCCGCTGCGTAATTATTGTTCTCGGGAAATTTCACGTTATTCCCCGATTACCTCGCAGCTTGATTATATTATACTCCATCAATTATGCGGAAAACCGCGGGTTCTTTCGGTGAATTTGCAACGGTTAATACGAAATAAATAATAACAAGCCTCGCAAAAATCGCGAATCGCTCTTACCGTTCATAATGAATCCTCGAATGAATCTTACATCAGCTACCGTTCATCGATTTGCGCCGTCACGCACCGTACGAGTTATTTAGGGTGAGCAACCATTAATATCAATCACCGCCGCTTAATTATCAAAGCGTCGAGATTAGTGGCCGGTGTCTCAACACCGTTCCATATTCATGGGCCGCTGAAAGAATCCATGAAGGAGGTACGACAGTTTTGGGACACCCTGTATACTCGATCTGCTCGTAAAATACTCGCACTACTTAAATTCTTCGACCAATTTGACCTCGCACAGGCGAAACGTGACATGTCTGACTACATTCAGGTCTAATCCACTGCCTAACACCTTCGTGACTGGTCTCGCCACAGCAGAGTTTGTTTCAGGGACAAATTAGACAGTCCGGGAAATAACTGACGGACTCTTCGTGGAACGAACGAGGTTATAAAACGTTCGACTGGTTCCACTTAATTTCCCCGAGCACGTTGGTGAGGGGTGGTACTGTCATAGAGAACATCTTGCGAGAGATGAAGCGGAACGATAGGCGTTGGCCAGGCATAGGGAAGGAAACTGGGCGAAAGTCGTTAAACCGGCCGGAAACTACACGGGGAGCGCAAATATCTGGCGTCCGTTACCGCGGGGCTCGCGCCATCTTCCCCGTCGGCCATCATCAATCGTTCTTCAGGGTTTTGTCACGCCCCCTCTCGTCTCTCTCCCGTATATCGTCCCCTCATCTCTCGGGCAAACAGCACGTGTGTACGAAGCTTAAAAGCCTCCCCCGAGTGAACGTATATAAGAGACCTCCCCTTTCGTAGAATCTCCCCGCACCCCCCTTAACGTCCCTCCTACGTGAAGACAGCACAATGAACACGCACGGAGGACACACAAGCACATTCAGGATCACTCGAGGCTTTTTCATGGAGGCCGTGTCAATTTTTTTTCTTCTTTTTTTTTTACTCGACAGCGTCGCGTCGCGACGACTTTTCCGCCGCGTCGAGCACGTACTTTACCAGAAGCGCGGTTAACCGTGCATAGTACATTTTCTTCTACAGAGTCACCTTGTTAGGTGGAAGATCGTGGTAGATCGGAGAGTCTACTCAGCGATGACGTAACCGACCAGTTGGCGGCGAAGGGAATTAGCGTGGACGTGAATTAGGGGATGGACGGTAAACAAGGGGTCCAGTTCGAAGATCTGACGCACGTTGATCTTTCCTAAGGGTAAATTAGCGGAAGACGATGCTACGACTGGGTTGAAGGCAGACATTTTCTTTTTTTGTTAGGTGTCATTGGGTTAGGGATGGTTAGAATTGTGTTACCGATAAGTAGACGGCGAATTTCTTGCGTTTATAACAAAAATGAGCAGGTGTCGTTCAAAACAGTGGAAACATTAGAAGAATTTAAAAATACTGCTACTGGTTTTGCTGTGTGTCATTTCCAACCTATTAACCATATTACGAAAGAAGATAAATTTGAATTTCGTTGCAGTTTGCTGCAATTCAGATGGAAAATTTTTATTTTCCGTAAAGAATTTCCTGACGAATGCCCGAATGACTTCAGAAAATTGCTTGCTTGTTCTCTAAAAAGAGAATGCCCCATTTGAGAATGAATTCCAAAGAGTATGTAGTATCCCGAGAAACTTTCCAATGAGATGTTAATAACCTATCCCTCGTCCCCATTCAGGGAAAATAGCAATCACAGGCTGTCCTTCGAGAATGATGTATCGCTCGGCAAAGAGTAAGCCACGTGACTTTCCCCGGAGTGGCATCGCGAGGGCTGCAAACGTCATCGACTATGGAACGCATAATCGCGGATCAAACAGTGGAGCGTCCGGCACCGGTTCCCTCGCAAACACATTGCCTTGTCGCGGTGTCGGACTCGATCGCAATCTCATTTCCGGTCACGACGGTACAAAAGATTAAAACGTGGGAAAAGAAAGTAGGTTGTCCGGGTCACGCGATGGTGAAACCAATTAATGCGATCGATCGGAATCCCTTGATTGCTCGAAATAGTCCTCTGGAAATTATTCCAGCTCGCGATGTCGATATCATCGCACGGATGCCTTGGCTTCTCCCTCTCTCTCTCTTTCTCTGTCTCTCGCCGTTTGCTGACTCTCCAGCATGAACGATGAGGACATCGAGATTTTCGAAAATAGAAATCCGCGGAATTCGGATCAGCCGACCTCGGATAGTCTCGGCGTGACAAACGAGCTCTCCCATTAGCCCATTAAACTCATTAAAAGCTTGGAAAGCGCCGTAATTGTTTGGAATTATTCAAATAAAATATCATTTCGATCTTATGGAAATGGTTCGTGTCGCTTTTCAAGATCAGAAGTAGATATCCGAACATTTTAATGGTAATGCACCGCGCTCGTTGATACATATAAAATGAGAACCGAGTTACTCTGATAAGTAGAGGATCTTTGTGCAGAAGAAAAATTTTCTACCGGAATTTTTTCTGTCTAAATATGTTTAACAGGTTAAAAATAATGTAACAGTATTTCTAAATCCATCTAACGTTTTTTAGCGTTTCCAATTACACCTGCTCATTTCTGTCATGAATGCATAAAATCCGCTGTCTATTGATAAGTACTCTTTTCAAGCAAATTGAATATTCAATTTAATATTCAAGAGGGAACAGCAGATGGAAGTGATAGCAGACACCGTGCAGTCGGACACGCTCTGCGCACAGTTTACTAGAGGGAAATACCGGAGAACTTTAAAGATGGTGTTCCTATTTCTGTACTTCTGATTAGATCCTAATAAGAGAAATTCCAGGAACGAAGTGGAACAAATGAAAGGAAGTGGACATGAACAGTGTTCAATCAGACAGAATTCTATCCCCGTTCCGTGCACAGAGGAAACAACCGTGCGATTTCTCTCGATTTCGCGAGCAACATGCTTTCGCTATAAATTGGAATATCGTGTGTACAGCGAGTGGAATCAGTCTGTATTTGATCGAACACGTTCCTGCATCTACAACAAAAAAGATCTAGTTTTGATGTTTTAAATAATCCTATAGATTCGTGTCACGAGTCAATGGAAGAAAAGTTGTGATATATCAATAGCAAGTGAAATCGGAGAAGCGGTGGTGGAATTCCTGGCTTCGCCGAAAGTGTTCTCCGAGCGAAATTCTCCGGCTGGAAATGGCAGGGTCTCGATATTGAGGGCAAACCTAATCTCATTCGTGTATAACAGATCCTCGAGCAATGTCTTAATCCGGCCGTATCACCGGGCGGGGCTCATTCCCGATTAAATGCAGGTCAGTAAAACCGGGCGCAATAAAATCGGGGACCGAATCACTTTTACAGCGGTGAAAATCGATAATTGGGATGACCGTTCTGCCGGTCGGGTTACGGTGTTCGCAAGGATACGGTGGAGTGATCTTTTATTTCCCCGTAGCCGATAATCCCGTGCCAACCGTACTGTCAGATTTCCATTGTACTCGTTAATGACTCGGCCAGTCGCAAGTCCCGTTATCGACTATTGTTTCGCTGGGACATTTTGCGTGTCGTTTGCGAGAACACAGTTTAGACGCACGGGAATTAAAATTGGAGTACCGTCAATTCCAATACAAAAAAGAAAACAAATTTTTAAAGGTTACAATCAGTGTAAAAACACGGTGCGCTAGCGGACAGTAGAAATAACCAGTTACGGTCAGAAAGTAGAAACACAGAATTGACTGTTTCCGTATGATGCACAAACTATGTGGCTCCCCTAATTTTCTTGTGAACTGCAAAATGCAGAAATGCAAACTTAGTGGACCACAGATGTATGACAAACTGGTAACAGACTGTACGTGGTCGGACCACCAATGAATTGCATCGTTAATATTAAATACACAGAGTAGCTAATTAATTTATATCTACATTTCTTACAGAAGAATAGAACATTCTATACATATCAAATTAATCAATAAGTGAACCTTGGAGAAACGAAGAGGAATAAAATAATACGTGGTCGGACATACAGTCGATTCCATTGTTCCCGTTCAATCCAGCCGCGATATTTGTACGTATTTTTAATATAGAATGTAAATAATATAAAATTACACAAAGTAGAAACAGACAGTATGAGGCCAGCCGTGCAGCCAATCGAAGTAATGCCGTTAGATACGCAAACCATATGGCGATGTTTTTTTGTAGAAAAATACAAAATTTAAAATGAATATAAAATTACACAAAGTAGTAATGGACAGTGTACGATCAGACGATATTATTTTCCAAAGGATTTGTTTGAATGGAATTCTTTTTTTAAGCATCGCGGTGGGTTACTTGAGGACGTTATAAGAATTGTATATTATTTAACGAAAAAGTTGGGGTTCGAGAAAATGAATTTGGAGTGTTTGCAAGAGTAATTGTTTTAATTTCTGCGGAGACCACAACGCCCGGACGCACGGCTGCCGATAGCCCGTCACTTCGGCAAGGTGGGTTGCATAAAATCGACATTTGCAAACCGGAAACGTCCTTGGTCGTATACCACCCCAGGGTAATTCCACGCGTTTTCAAGTTCTCACATATCCAGAACCGCGATACCCGCGACGAATGATCAACGGACACGCGATTTCTCGTTGACTACTTACTTTACGATCGCTCGATACTCATACACGAACCATGGTGTTTCAGGTTTCAGCGCTGTGTATGTACAAACATGCCAACAGAATTTTAGATCAACATTAAAAATGAAAATAATATTTCTCATGTGATTTCTACCTATAAATTCATATTTACGTACCCGTTAGTTCCCATTCTTTTCTAGATCAACCTGTTATGGCCGGCATTTGCATAGATGTTCGCGGTCCAGTTTCAAAAGTGAAATAACAAACGGGACTCTGGGGTCGTGGGAACGGACACCGCTGATACCAGAGAGAATTTTGCTATTTTACTCTATGAGCCATTCTCGAAATTTACAAGAGCGTAATTGAAAATTTTCACGAAAGTAAACTCCGTCCTTTCTCCCTCGATAAAGCCCTCTTTCATAAAAATTCTGGCACTTCTATAACAATTATTACAAAAGAAATGTTAAAAAATGTCTGCGTTGAAGAATACACAATTTATGGATTGAAACTCCTCCTTAAAAATGAATATAATTCGAAATAAATTAAGGGTTGTTTTCACCCCACAGAAGTGATCGTAGATCGGACTGGAAAATCGGTGCGAATATTTCGAAACTATTTCTGAGAAACGGAATCCGGTATTATAACTTTACTGCGAACGTTTACGTTCGGGAAAAAAGGACTGTTCAGCATCGGTGCGCTTTCATACGTCAACGTCAGGTTCCGTGAATCAGCCGTGACTTTAGCAGACCATCCGAGGACCCGGATGCATAATCTATTTTAAAAATCCTCGCATAAGAAAGTTACCCGGGACACACATTCTCAGAATCGATATGCACACGCAGCCTGCCGTGGGGGTGCAATATGGAAAACTCGATTTCAGGGGATGCAGAAAATTTTAGAGCCGGCAAGTTTCTTTGCGCGTTAGCTTTGCTTACGAACATCGATACCCGCAGGAATACGAAGAAAAACCGTTCGCAACTTTTTCTTTCGTATTGCTCAATTCCAGAACCAACCACGCGAACGAATGTAACATTTTTCTTGGTAAAAACAATTCGCTCGTTTTTAATTAAATACTGCGCGAAATGCATTTTAATTAAGCTGCCTTTCATTATACATCTCCGTGTTCACTCCGAAAGGGCCATTTATTAATTAATCTTTTTATTTGGCAACTTTTATATTCGAAAAATGAGCCTGTAAATCACGGGAAAAATTCAGGATTCGTACAAACTTTTAATTATAAATTTGAAAATTTCATCTCCACATTCGTGCAATATATCCTTTTAATAACGGTGGAAATTTCATTGAGTTCTTTTGTAGTAACTAACGAGGTCTGTATTTTTGACAGAAAAGTTGCCAACGGAATGGCATAAATTTCGATTCTATCTCTGTCCCGGATGTTGCATTGCGATTGCCGGTATATCAGTGCAATAAACAGGGGTGTTCGTTAAACAGCCGACACGCGATAACAAGAATAAGATAACGCAAACATTTTTAGAGCGAAACGTGCACCGGTCGCGTGAACAAGAATCAACCGAGCTATCTTTAGGCCTGATTTGCACCAACGATCCAACTCGCACTGTAAATGGTATTCCCGTTGTGCCAACACTAACGCAAAATTCACGTGCAGTCCCTGAAAACTCGACCTAACCTTCTTGATCCTGCTACAATACTCTGTGACAGATCTGGGTTAGGTGTATGTGGGTTAGGTCCGAGCATTAATCACATAAAATTATTTTCAAATAAGTCTCCAACAGTACTCTAAAACACTACGTTAGAAAGATTTCATCGAATTTGAATTCCGTACACTTTCCCGCCCTTGGACACGACCAATATAACTATTGCGAAATGTTCGATAGTTCTCCTGAAAAAAAAATTGTTAAGAAATCGCACGAAGCAGAGTTATCCTCTTAAACAATGCAGGTCGCCGGCGAACTCCATTATACAGGCAAATCGGCAACTCTCCTTTTTCATGCAGAACTAGCTCGTCTAAATCGTAATAGACTTCGCCTCGGGGAACTCCCTCGTGGAACATTGTAAATTTCACCGTCCAATTATTTTGTCAACAGAGTCTCAGACCGGTGTCTGGCACGCGCGTCCGACAGAAAAAGACGCGGCTCGCGCGTGCAACAAATCGGGGAAGCCCGAGTACATTAATATCGCAGGCCGTAACAACTCCGGAGCGGCCAGCCATAATTCTCGGCGCGGGAGAAACGCGGAAAAACTTCGTATAATTAATGAGGAAATATTGGACCAACCCCTCGACGAGTAATCGCCATCCTGGGAAAACCACTGACCTTGGAAATCATTTCCAAAGCCGATTTTACCTTGCTCGAACCCCCACTTCGGGTTATAAATATTTACAACCCCCTCCGATTGTCACAAACGCGACGCACCGCTGAAATAGTGCTCCAATAATTTGAAAAACTTTATCGAAACTGTCTGAAAAATGATTTCCACATATTTTTCTAAATATATAACAGAAAAGATACGAAGCGTCAGATATTTCTTCCTGGATAATTTTTGGTTTCGGAGGAACGGGATCAAATTTCGAAGAGAAATGTTTCGCCATTACTTACTTCGGGCAGGTGCATACAAGTATTAGTCACCGGATCGCGCGCACGGTTCGATGGGAGAGAAATTGTATTTTTCGAGTGTGCAGGTGTGCAGGAGAACACTCGGTCCAAAGCTCGACGAGTCGAGACACTTGTGTTAGTGGAACGCGACAAGCTTTGTGCACCGCCACTGGATGGCTCGATAAATTTTAAGAGCATAACACAAGCCTAACGTCGGCCGTCGTATCAGCCCCTCGAATGCAATAACCACACACACTGTCGGCCACATTAATTTCCGCGCTTTGATCAGTTAATTGGCCGACCGTCGACCTCGATCGTCGACTTTTTCCACGGCGAGACACGGAAGCCATAACGCAATCGTTACTCCCTTAGGAATCCGAGACCGAGAATCGTGAAACAATTTTACACCAGTCGCGAACAGTTTTCTGAAATATTCCATGACGTGACAATAAATGGAAAGCTGAAATAAAGTTTGAACAGATTCAATTTAAAAATTGTATAAAAAAATGAGTATTTCATTCTACACGAAAGTCGATTAAGAAAAAAGACGAAAATTGAGAAATTACGTCACGGGCTTGCGTTGGTATAGGAAACGGTAGCACAGCTCAACAAGTAAAGTGAACTCAATTTAACAATGTCCCTCGGAAATCGCTCACAATTTCGGTCCAGGACCGGGCATTTTGCCGAAGGCGCGAGCATTTTGAAAGCTCGAAATCCGGCCGGATCAATTTTAAATGAATATGTAGCGCGATGAATATTCACGGAGCCTACGTCCTCAAAAGACTCTGACCAATCGGTTTTTGAATCGTGAGGTATGAAAGGGGCTGGCAAATTCAATTTAGCGGAATATCAGCAGAAAATCCACGTAGAAAGACTGCCGGCAATCATTTTAATTGGTTGATTGAGAGAACATACTGCTCTTTGATCCTTTTAACTAGATTCGGACTCGGTGATTCGTCGGTGACAGCTTTCTTGTTCGGAAATATTGAATTTATTGAGCATCACGTTGTGACATGTAGAAATGGACTGTGTGTGGTCAAACACAAATTTGTATATCCAAAAGCATTTTCAGTAATGGATATATTCACTAAAATATTTTTTCTCATTAATAAAATATAGAAATTACAGCATATGATATTTTCACAGTAGAAGCAGCCTGTATGTGGTCAGACACAGCCCCAATTAAACATTCCCGCATGCCGAACAAGAAAATCGTGTCGGGGCAGCAAAAAGGGCTATAGCCCCGGGGGTTTTAGCTGGTTCTTTGAAGAAAGCACCGACGTTTTTGAATTTTCCAGCTGGTGCTGGCATGTCCATCAGAAATCGCGTCCGATTAACAAAAGGGCGGGGGCGACAAAGAAGGGGAGAGTTTTCGAAGGTTCGATGCTGTTTTACCGAACGTTGAGAACGCGTGGCGTGTTAGCCAGGCCGTGGAAAGCCCGACAAATGCAGATTTCATAACATGACGCGCTTTGCGAGCGTGCCGTCGTGTACTCTCTCCACGTCTACTGCAGGTCTTCGAGGCATCGACAAATCCGTCGAAGTCATCGAGATTACTCAACGACGCGGCGGCAGCCGGGAAAAGGGAAATTTCGGCGTTCCCTCGCAACAAGTTACCCCACCGTTCCCCCTCGTCGGATCAGCTGATCTGATCAACCGTGACCGCAAAGGGGATTCCCCGTGATCCGCGGGTGGATCGAGCGTTAAGCAGATTGGCATTTAATATTCCAAGTCTGCCGGCTCCCGAGTCCACCTGACCAGCCGTCAAACTTTCTCAACAGGTTGTCCAAAGATGGACGTTTGACGGCTTGTCAAACTTCCAACACCCATAAAATCCCCTAGAAATTGGAATGGATCGATTTCGTGACCGATGGTACTATTGTATTTTTCGTGATTGTTGCTTGATTCGAAAAAAACATCGAGGGATTCGTCGAAGCTTCCCCAGTCAAGAGCCAAAAGCGGTTTACCTAAGTCCTCGTTGCCCCTGTGTCCATCCGTTGTTCCCATTAAACCGACGTTCATCCCACACTCGATGGTCCCACCATCGACTTCACACCTGGCACACACATTTTCCCGGCGGCGCGCCCCTCGACGATGACGAACGGCCCTCGTAAATCCTCGGTCCGCTCCCGGTCAACGTTTACTCGCCCCGTGTACACACAGTTCCGTACCGAGTTCTTCGAGAAGCGTTTCACCGACGTCCTCTCGCCGATGATATCCTCATAACCACAGACGGCGGCGGAAAGTTTCTCCTAGAACCACCCGCGCCTTTCAAAACAACGGACCACCTTGGCTTCAACACCGTTGAGTTTCTGTTGAGTCCATCCTGCGTGGGGACACATCCTCCGAGTACGAAATCTTCTTGAACTCGTACTCTGGACCGGGACTCTGTGTTTGGGTCAGATCAAGCCGCAAAACACGTGTCTCCCGAGAAATTCTAAACTCCCGCTGTCGCACGCACAACTTTTCACCGTCGAGAACACTCGATTGGCTGCGAAGTTACGGTAAAAAGTAATCCAGGAGAATTTTTCTTTTCGCTGCAGAGCTCATGTATGCCTCGAGCCGTACAAGGGCTAGCGAACAATTGCTCCCCTAATGCTTGGGAACCGAGGGAACGATCGAAGGTGCGGCACACGCGATGGTTCCCGAGGAAGGGAAACGGCAGCAATCTTAAATCCGCACTGCTCGGCCGCAATCACGCGCGACTGTCGACAAAGCCGTCGCGGTCACAACAAAACCTACGAAGCGGGGGAACCACGAGGGGTGGCGGCGCCGCGACGCCGTCGTCCTGACGACCTCCGCCTCCATCGTCGCGAAGTACGTCGACCTACGAGGAGTCGATAACAACCTCGAGCTTCTCATTTTCTAGCTCAATCGGATTCAAACGTTCACATTTCCTACCTAGCCCACAGTTCTGCGACGAGAACCTACAATGTCGACTGTGAACTATCGCATTCTACTTTAACGACGGTAGAGGCGCGCAAAATGCAGGTTCCCGTCTTACCGATTCCAAAAATCACACCAATCCGTGGACACACCACAGAATTCCTCGTTTCTTGTCGTCCTTTAACCACCGACGAGATACTATTAAAGACTGCCAGCCTTATGGGAGTTCGTGTCACTCGAAAATTTCGGTGTCCTCTTACGCCCTCTAAGATATATTCTGACTGGAGTGAGAAACAGAAGGCCATCGACATGATCTCGTCGGTGCAGAAGGCAAATCGTCACGGAACCATATATATGATATATATTGATCATCATGAATTGTTAC